>SZVJ01000026.1:0-193296 GCA_029467805.1 Pleurotus eryngii var. eryngii | reverse complement strand
ACTCCACTCGCTGAACTCCCCAATTAGTTCCGCTCGTCTGCCGTTAACTGCTTAGTCATTGGAGCACGTTCCCGGTTCTCCCTTGGCTGCAGGACTCCGCACAGGCGGGCATATTCCCCAACTCTTCCTTTAATTTCCTTCCAATGGTCCTGATTCCTTGCTTGTCCACCGTAACCAGTGCTTCTTTAGGACCCTGGAACTCAGATTGGTGAAACCACGCCTCTAATCTGTTCTAACCGGTAAAAGACAGTGAGGGAGAGAGCAAATACTGTAAAGGCGATCAAGTGTGCGCAACGATAGTATGCTTGGTTCTCGTATAGTAATGATCCGCATCCAGTCAATTTGAATGACGGGTGACAGTGGGATGGCGGTGTGGCTTCAAGTAGTGGTAGTTGTAACGACTAAGGTGGAGCGAGTGCCCCGCCCAATGGGCGTCGCTGGATGGTGAGTTGAGTCGTCGCAGTGGCCTCATATTGCAGAAGATTCAAGTTCTGTGCGAGTCAACTCAGGCGAAGTGACTTAGAGTCTGAGAGTGAAAGAGGGGGGACGAAAGAGGCACCGAGTTGGTCGTCGTGCGGATTGAAACATGGGACTGTGAAGCTGAGTGGTGGGGAGACATGTCCTCGGCGATCGGTGGGGTCTATACGAAGGGTGAAGACGCTGGGAGACTTGCTGGTGCGCGGGCCTCCAGACGCAACCACGGGCTTCAGACGCAACCACTGGGTCGACGCAGAACAGGCGCGGACTACTGGAACAGGCGGGACCACTGTGGAACAGCACGCACTGAAATTTGGGGGGAAGGCTGAAGGGAAAGGTCGCCAGCGAATGTTGTCGGGCCCAAAAAACGGACAGCAGCTGGAAGGATAGCGACTCAAAAGCACGACCCCAAGCAACCATGAAAGATACCAACGCAAAATCTTGCCGCAACCAGCCCAAAAATTCTTCCTCTGTTGCATTCTAGAGCGAAGGAGAAGACTCCAAGAATTGGGGAGGTGACAGTTGATATTCCTAGTGTTGCATCTGCGGTATATAGCCGCAAAGTCTGGTCGCTTGGTCGGCGAGTGACGTCCTATAAAAAATAAGAGGTCAGCCTAGAGTGACCTTGAGGATACGTCGCCAAGTAGTTCATACAATTCCGCAGACTACAGACGCGGCATCTCTAAGAAACAGGTGCAGATATTGAGGTCCCCACCAATGTTTTTTTTTGGATTTTTTTTTTTCTTTTCATGTCCTAACGTTTGAGAACGGGAGGATCGACTCGGCCCTCCTATGGACCGGTGTTGAATCGACAAAGACCATGCGACTCCATATATATGATCCTTCCGGATAACGCAGGTTCGATATATTATCTTGCTGAGGAAGAGAAGAGTGCGGGTCGGGGAAATTGAGTTAATGACTCCGCCTCCAGAATGCACATTGCACAATAGTAATAAGATCTGTGTTGAGACATTCCGCTGTGAGGCTAAGGTGGTTGTGTTTCATCAGTCAGTACACTAATAAAGCTAAGGTTAGAAAGCTTAACATGGTGTAGAGGAGTTGTAAAGACGGTTCCATAGAGTTCACGGAAGGCTGATTGTCGGTAGAGTAGCACTGGTGAGTAAAAGGTCAAAATGCAAAAGCAAAGCAAAACGAGAAAGATACATTACATGCCGCTGGAATGCTGTTAGGAGGTTGAGCAGAAGAAAAATAACAACAACGAGTTGTATGTAGTAACAAAGGCTTCTGTGGCTGGTTCGAGGCGTATATTAGATCGTGTTCGTGGTATTTGCCTGATATATTACACATATATGAGGCTTCTCCTGAGAATGAAGGCTTGAATTACGATGAGCGCTGACCGTGTTGAGATCTTAACTGGACATTCCCTGTATGCAACGGCAAACTGAGAACCATGACGGAGAAAGAAAGAACCCAGGATGTCGTATATCGGGCCATCGAAGAGAGTCTATGGTGTGGTATCCTAACTGCAGGTGTATGACCAATGAATATGCACAGGTTTTGGGGGACTCCGTTAGACGAGTTGAACTCGCGGAATGAAGGACGTTACCTTCATGTAATCTCTCATATCGTGTCAAAGGACATATCAATGACGTTGCCGTTGGAGAGCGACGTAAATTTCTGGATTCCTTGGGATGCCTTCCAAAGCTCGAATAGCATTTGGACTACTTCCCGACACTGGAGAGGCAGTTGGCGACGAATAATTGTGAGGGTCTTGGGCACAGGATCTTATTGAGATAGAATAAGCGTCCAGAGAACACGGAAAACTGATTTTCAATCAGGAGGTCACGTTTTACCGTCAGAGGCCCGTCCTAAATCCAGCCACCAGCAATCAATCCATGGGCGGGAGGGAGATGAGTACGTGATCTCGTAACGGAAAACGTGCGGCGGCACAGGTCGATTTCTTCGCTTTCTGAGAGCAAAGGATCCAGGAAAGGCCAAATTCGCAGCTGATGTCGAATTCGGGGCGCGATAAAGTAGTATGCTATTTCACAGGCAAAGGAAACAATACATTATATAGATATGATGGAAACGATTCAAAGACGGATGAGTACATCACACATCGAGGCCATGATTGTCGAGAGACCGCGCGTTGCTCACGTTGTAGCCTAATCAATGAGTGACTCGTGGATGATGCATCCTACGGTCACCGTCATGGCGAGCACACATGTCGCCACGACGGGCGGACTTGAAATTGGCTCGCCTTTGCAGGCATGCCGTACCTTACACTAAAACGCGTTCTCGATCAGACCACACGAGTTCAACCGCTGATGATTGAGACTGCAAGGGAGGCCGATCGAGATCTTCATAACGGCTGAAAGTATATCATATGATACGTAGGTGACATGTACATAGTGCACTCTTCAGCTTGCCAAAAAGCACCCTTATTGAATGGGAGAAACGGATACACGTACGGGAGTTCGAAGCTATAGCTAAGCTTATGCTATAGCTTACAGCTATGCAGCGAGCTTCGCAAAACGCACCTCCGTCTGCGGTAACCTTCTGCGGCCGACAACCCACGAAAGCAACCGGAATGCGACATCCCACCACGGTCATGCTATAACTAGGCCCTAGAAATCACGTCGTACGGGGGCGAACTTTGACGCCTAAGATCTCACAAATAAACTTACTATGTGCTGACACATATACTCTAAGCCAAAAGGCGACTCAGCATTCGACGCCCGTATCTCTTGTTTCCACTGGCACCCACAATGTACGCTTTTCCTTCTTTGTTCAAACGCTTTGAATTGAAAACATATGTGCATATATTACATAGCTGTGGATCCTCCGGCCTCCTACGCACATTTAGGCGTTGGCGTCCGTCGTAGACCGCGTGGCAAACCAGTCAGTCATGTCGGATGCAGATAACTTATCGCTGTCACGGGCCCTAAACTCTAGATGTCCCAAGTCTGTAGATACGAAGCGGGTCTCACTCAGATGGCAGCCAATTCCTTAATATCAAGAGGGCTGTTGGCCTTTCAGCAACTTATAGCTGAGAGCTGGAATTTTGAACATATCCGCCCACGCGACCTTGCAGTCCAATGTAAACACGCCAGCGCCAGCGTTTCGTCGACTCCAAACACAACCCCGGCCTTTCAGCCCTCGCAAGTCGACAAAGAGAACTTTCTGATGACACGCGGTGATCAGGGTCCTGGTATCCTTCTCATATACAAGGAAGACGCACTTCTTCTGCGCCGTTTCAGAAAGCCCTTCCTATCATGGATTCCAAGGAAACTTGGTGGTCCACCAATTCAAACCGGTGGGGAACATCACAACCGAACTGGACGCCGCCAATCAACAACGAATCCATTCGCAGACCACATCGCGCGGACGGACCCGGTTTTCCTTCATCCCAATACACCCTCCGCTTCGGCGGTTATGAGACCACAGAATCTCAAAGAAGCTGCCGGCGAGACCCAAAGCCTCTAACAACGATCCGCCTGCGCTGATGGCACAACCTCGATGATTAGTAAGGACATGTCTTATATTTATGCGCGCCCCGGTTAATCTTTCTTTCAAGAGGTTGCGCGTTCCTTTAGGCGTTGCCTGGGTGAGGTTGATGACAAGCAACAGCGGCTGTGAGTGGATGTGGCATTCATGAAAAACATCATTCATATTGATTAAAGTATGCATAGCTGGCCCCACCTCGAAAGCAGCCATTAGACTCATTGGCCAAAATTAGGCCACTCGTTCACTGCGGCTCACTCGTGAACATGTATGCGATGAGTCCAAAGCACAAACGCGAGTCGCTGTGAAATGACGCCCGGGCGGCCGACGATTGCCACGGAAAATAGACATAACCACCCCCAGGGTCGCAGGCGAATCATTTTCCGGGTAAGCGCTTGAGCGAACGATTGTATAGCTCATCACGATGACATTGGAATCAAAACCGAGCGCTATGATGGGGGGAGAATCACTCCGTGATCAAGATCTCGAAATGGGCTCTCAAAATGACGGATACATGGACCTGAAGGAATTTGCAGAGGACGACGAAGGACGACCACAGGACGAACAGAGGGTGGTGAAACGCAAGGCGGTCAGAGGGACGATGACAACGAGCGGCAGACGGCCAGAGGGGGGTGGTCACATGGTGAAGGACGAGCGCAGGATGTCCAGATGGGCGATGAAGAACGAGCACAGGACGACCAGAGGGGTGGTGGTGATGAACGGTTGTGAAACGCAAGGCGGTCAGAGGGACGAGAAAGAGCGGCGACGGCCAGGGGGTGCAAAGAGGGGCACATGGTGAAGGTACAGAGCGGAGGATGTCCAGATGGGCGATGAAGAACAGCGCAGGTGCGGACAGATGGTGAGAAGAACTTCCGCAAGATCGATGGAGGGATGAAGAGATCGCGATAGCCCAAGGGGTGGTCCCCGCTTAACCAGGAGCAGGGGGCGGGTCCTCAGGCGAGTTATATGGTCGCATCCAAGGGTTGGTCGAAGAGATGCGGGCGGCTCTCAAAATCCTGGCAACAAATGAGATAGGAGTTTGAAAGAACGGCAGACCTTCATTCAAACAGGTTCTAGGACGTCGTGTTGCAGAAGAGACATCAATACCATCTGTCGAAGAGCAAAAGAGCGGCGAACCCAAGATTGCAGGGCAACGCGAAGCGAAGGAGTCCAGACGTAACCCTTTTGCAGCTGCGCTAGTGCCCCAACTCCACTTTTTCCTCGTTATTAACAGCCTGTATTTGTAGTCTAAAGTTGAAAAGTCTTCACCCTGCTTGTCGGGGGGATGGATAAAAAAAAAAACATTGCTACAACAATCAGTGGGCGCAGAAGAAAGAAGAAGCCCAAAAACTATGCGAATATGTGGATGGACGCCCCGCAAGGGTTAATGTCCCTCCTTGTTATGCGACGAAGAAAGTTCCTTATGATTCTCATTGAGGACGCCAAGAAGCCCATGGAATCAATCCGCAGCGCAGGAGTAGATTTGCAGTAGTAGCGTTCCGTCGCTGGGGCCCAAAGCGGACCTGGACCATACCCCCGCGGACACATGGACGCATTTCACTTGGATCAAGTCCTTGAAGCAAAAATTACAAGAAATCACAATTTGAACGCGCCGAGCAAGAGTAGCGCCCAGAGCTTTGGCTCGACGACAAAAAACTCGCAAGGAGAGCGGTTGTCAGTTAGCTTGAGACATCCCTGAGTAGTAAACCATGAGTTCAGTTGTTTCATTTACGGCTGGTAAAGCGGCCCAGCAACCACCCCTTCCTACAGGCGTCATGTAGACATAATGCAACGTTGGGACCCGATGGCATGTATAGCGACGAATCCCCAATGTAGAAGACGGCCGTGGAGGAGAAAGAAGACCAGCTACCGAACACAAATATTTCGGGGGTGGTTGCCCCGACTGGATGGAGCGGCGTCTTGAAGTAGGGGATGGCTGGAACCTTTGACGCAATCCACTGTTTTCACGCCGTAACAGCGCCGCTCTCCCCGCGGCCAGTACATCGACTTCGGTTACGCACCCCACGTACTGTCGATCGTACCGCGGAGGGCCCGTCAAAAGGACCTCCCCGGCAATGCCTATGATTCCAGCGTGGCTGGAGCAACAACCAGGCCGATTTCACCGTTCGCGGCCACTAATCACGTTAAGAATTTCAGCATGACAATAGGACTGTTTGTTCGGTGAAGTTGTGTTGCTATAATTCTCATCAAGTAATCGCCGTCACCAACAAGAATGTATAGGCGGCTCGCTGAAACTTAGTTAGCGATGGCCCTGGTGGTCCTCTCGATCAAACAGTGATGATAGGCTTTTGTCATGGTTTTTTATAATCTCATGTCAGTATCTCAGTCGAACTGGAGTAAATCATGACACTTCAAAAGTATACCTAATTATTATAATATCGATGTCAAGATAAAGCTGTGATGACGCTGTGTGACGTCAGATACGGTCAATTCATGTTCCCTGGACCCAACAATACATCATTGGGCCGCCATGTTCGGAACCCACACTAGATTGTTCTCACAAGATGGCTTTGAGTATTCCTCGAACCCTCATTATAGTGCGAATACTGTGTAGGAACCCCTATTATAATTCTGAAATGTTGAGATACGTGACAATCACGGTAACCCGATTTTCTCGGGGGGGTAACTCGGTGCGTGCCACGTTTGTGCCACTTTGTTCGATTTTGGGACGTGACTTCGGCGAGTGCACGTTAACGCCCTTGTTCATAGTCCGGGGGTTACATGGCCATGTTGGATGTGCAAAGGAATCATTGAAAAAGCTATGTGAAGACGGCCGACCGGAAATTTTGTAAGTGTTTTGGGTGGACATTCAGGAGCCACGCTCAATAGACATTAAATTGCAGCTAATTACCATCAACGACGGTTCATATGTGGTGCATGATTGGGTTGGACATTCCAAGGTCAGACTCATGTAGAGTCTGGGCATAGACATTTCATTCGTGATGATCGACGGTGCTGGCTCATATATTGCGTAGCGGCAAGGTCTCATAACGTACATGATATCCGGCAGTACATTCCCCGAGTCAGTATCAATCCTGAGAGTGAGCTTGCAATGAGCTTAAGCGCGTGACTTCAACGAGTAGTGAAAACATACACGGCCCTTTGATCATGATATCGACGCGCCTTGCAAAGACATGCAAGAACAGGCGGCCGAGTACTACGCTGTTTGAAAGTTTCGTCTGCAGCTGGAGGCAAGAAAAAAGCTTAGGGGAGTAATCATGAGGACACAACGCGCCGCCGCCCCATGCGTACCAAACACGCATTGACGCAATATCTGCCTTTGCCCGCGAAGCTTATCGGTGGGGGGAATGGGGGATATAGTGCAACAACATTTAAACTGGCTCTTGATTATATATTAGATCTCTGGCCCACGACGTCGACTTCAAGAATTCATTTACACCAATCTTCTCTGCATCTGCCTTGATCATGATCTTCACCAAGCGGACATATCTAGAGCAATTTAGCAAAAAAGTTGAAAAGTGGTCAAGTGTAGTGTTATCGCGCGTTCTAGGTAGTTGGCAGCTGCCGCATTTGGAAAGCAAATAATCGGACATTGAATTTACGCCGTTGGAGTGTTGGGATTTCTATATGCCCGATATAACAAGCATTAGGTGACTCAGGCTTGCCGGGACTCGTCGCGCTCACCTTCTCGAGCGTGGCGTGATCTCCATCGAGGGGTCTAGATCTGTGCGGGCCTTAATAACGATAAGGACGATTCGGTCGGATTACAAAACCTAGGAGGAAGATGGGGAGGTTGGATCGCAGTGATAGCCTACATGGCTCATATCGGTTCTTTGATGTCGGTGTAGGCGCGTTGAAACACGCGAAAACCGCGACAGATTGATGGGAGAAGAGCTGGTGTATCTCGGTACGGTTCCAGACGGGAGCTACGAGTACCATCGGCACTCCGAGCCGCGTCTTGATCCCCGAAAGCACACACAAAGTGTATCTAGCCTCCTATTCTTCACAATGCACCCGGAAACCCCTAGAGGTAAGTAGGTCATTTATTAGGTTACTTTCTTGTTCCTTCGGAGAGGTACTGAGTCAATGGTTTTATTTTCATGACTAGCGACATAATTTACAGGGCATAACTAAGATATTGGGGTTGTGCGATAAAAAGAACAGAAAGAAGAATGCGCTGCGTAGGGGGAAACTGGTAAATACATTAGCAAATCCAAACGGAGGACGGGGGGAGCGGTTTCGTTAGTGTCACACTCAGTGGGGGTTTTCACTAAAGCTTTGGATGTAGTCGGAATCAGTCTAGATAGATCGGCACACGTCACCCACTCGTTGTTGCAGGCTAGAGGGTGTTGCTAATCGATAGTGATGGCGTTTGGGGGGATTTATACTACGAAGTAGGACAAATAGGGGATAGATAGGAGTGAAAAGGGAAAAAGATCGGCACTAGGGTAGAAACAAAGAAGTTAAGATAAACTTACCACACAGCAACCATACAGACTACTCAAACAAAGTAGATAATGTGTAGGTTAGACACAAACAAATAGTAAAAACTGACTGGGACAAAATAATACAGGAGACGAAGGATAATCCATAGACATGAGTATACTAGCAATGGCGGTCCTCATACACAAAAACTGCATATGGACAATTCAAGCTGATTGAGCTCTAGATCAGCATACGTTTCTGCTAGATCATTCACAAAATTTATTTACGAACTCTAAAACACCTATAGAATCGAGTTCTATAGCGTCTAATGCTTAGCCAGCAACGGTCTACGAAATCAAATAGAACTGTGAGGAAAATCAAATATACAACTTATAGAGGTGTGGGACACTTAATCGTATTCATCTAGCAAGGGTTTCATTAAAGTTAGTACTCATTATCAAACTAATCAAGATTCTTGAGAGTAAACCAACCAGCAAATACCTAGACACAACCCATCACCCCAACAACTAAGCAGAAGCCAAAACGCACACTACACGAAGGAGCACACACAAGCCACCGCGCGTATACAAGACGATAATCTAGCTCAACAATGAAACCTGCAAAACACGTCCACCAAAAAATACCCCCCCAAGACACCATATAAGATAGCAAAAACTAAAGCACACCTACGCAGGACACACACACCAGACAAACAAAGGAAAGTCGCCCCGCGAACGCTCGAGAGCGGAAACAGACAGAAAGTAGCGCCGCAAAGAGGTCCCAAGGGCGAGTTCAGACGGGAGCCGTAGATTCCTCAGTGGAATAAGGGAAAAAGCAGAAGGGAAAGTGGGAGAGTTATCCACCAAGCACCCTACCTAAAATAAAGTACAACGAACCAAAAAGACGTTACTACCCAGCGAATCAGCAACACAAACAAGAATACAGTAGACGGGAATTAATAAAAGTCCATCGGTAATCGAAAAACAAACGCCACACGAAGGCGAATCAACGAACGGAGGAACCAAAAAAAATGCGAACAACAGATAAGCGCCACGATACGCCCGTACTATGTACGAACCTAACAGAAATACCAAAGAGCGAAGAGAATAAGGAATAGAAACTGGACCATAAGGAAGCAAAACAGGATGGTAAAAAGTGACGGGATGGTAGAAGTAGGAGAAAAAGAAAGGTAGGGGGAGGAAGAAAAAGGAAGAAGGGAAGGTGGAGAAATAGAGGGAAGGAAGGACCTTAGATAAAAAGGTAAACCAAGAAAACGGACAACGCACCGCTGCAAATAACAAAAGAAAGACAAACATAGAAAGACGGAACAAGGCTATCACTACCAAGCCGAGCCGTCACAAGACGCCCCGCAAAACAGGAACAAACACCACACATGCCGAGATTAAAAGCGGGGGAAAATCCACAAAACAAGGGGAAGAAACCGTCAACCAAAAACATATTAATCACCGCCCCGCATCAAAAGGTCAACCCAACCAATCAATATACTACTCCCAAGCACCCATCCCCCGAGGCCCAAACCTAACAGTAATATGCCATACTTATGAATGAAGTAAGAGAACTGCAAAAGGAATGAGCGGAAAGAGGATGGGAATTGCAGAAGGGGGAAGGGAAGGAAAGTCGACTTCTACAATTCTTCAAATTTCTAACAATGCCTATATCTACTACAATTTGGGGGTTTATATCGACTACCAGGGGAGGGAGGCTGTGCAGTGCCAAACATCTCAAGGCTATGCTAAATGACTCTAATGACTCCATATGACTCTATATGATCTCATATTGCCATATGATCTATATGATAATATTGCATATGACTCTATATGACTCATATTGTCATTGACCCAGGTTGTCATATGACTCCCCCCCCCCATCTGACTCTTATGTCATATGACTCATACTTTTGGCAGAGTAGATCTTTGATTTGTAATAGCTAAGCCTAATAAATGATGGACTCACTGCCTATTGGGTCTAATCTATACATTCTAGCTTATTCTTCAAATTCCTATGACATCATAGATATATGAAGTATTTAACTTGAGCAGAATGTTAGAATAATAAGTAGGGGTCCCAGGAGTGATAGGGGAATAGGGGAAGAAAGAAATAATGTCTATATCCATAATGGGAGGTCCATTTGATTTGAATCAACTTGCCAAAATATGTCTTGGTTTTATAGTCGCATATGAAATAGCCACAAAAACACAATATTCATAGTAGCATATGAAATAGCTACAAAAACCACTAGTATTTTCATGTCACTTACTTCAAAATTCCAATTGAAATGAACATCTGCAGGCAAAATTAAATCAATCGGTACTCGATTGCCAACTAAATTTTGTTCACAGTGTCCACAATTTGAAACGAGAGTAAAAAAGTACCACCAAAGATGCCTCAATCAGGTGGTGATGGGAAAATGAGGTTGACAAAAGGTATGAGTCAAAAACGGTATGATATACTGTTATGAAAGAATGATCCATTCTTGTGGAGGGCAAGCAGGAATAATAAGAGCGGGTGCGTAGAAATAGTTGAGTATGTTGACCATAATTTTTCGAGTCGTATAGTGGTCTTGTCAAAATATGACTGCCTATAAGCCTTTTTTTTATCAAGACGTGTGTGTTTAGTACATTGGTTGAACGTGGAAAAATATAATCCTTTTCTTTCAGAGGACTTATTATCGCGAGAATTAACTGCTTGTTATTCTTTCATCAGGATGATAGCATGTTTGATGACAGGAAGGCATAGTAATAGAATCAGAATTAACTATTGGAGATTAGCATGCCAAAACTTTTGGTACTTAACGTCATAGATACGATACAAGCACCTGTTGGGAGTAGCTCAACAGAATTGTAGGGTGACGAGGGCATTTTATCCTTTTTATAGGGTCCTATATTAATCTGATGCTATCCAATTATCCATTTTCTTTTCTTTGTTTATGCTCTTGCCCCTGATATATCTCTTTTCTTTGGCTATCATTTTTTTTTCATTGATGCTATGCATGAAAACTGCTTTTCATAAATGATAATGCTGATGTGCAGGCAACATTAAAGTAAGAAACACGGTGCAGGGCAAACATAAATATCCATTCTTATATGTTTCTTTGGCCTCGTCCACTTTACGACTTCACTCGCCTTAAATGATGCATATATAGAGGAAAGAATACATTGACCAGCAGTAATATAAAATGTAAAATAAAGAATCATACATATGTAGGTTCTGAAAGTATAAAAAATCCTACGACCAGTATGCGTTCTTTAAGGCTTTTCCAAACGATCATTGGCAGGATTTAAATTAAAAACTAAATCTCCAAAGCATCAATCCAAGCTTGATACTCGACTAGGTATAATTCATGAGCAATGGGGGGGGTATGACCGCATGAATACGAATACGCAACAACATATAATGCCAACATAACTTTCTATGCTCTCGATAATATGCCCTAGGTTCCTTTCTTTGGCAACTTCCGATCCACTCTCCAACATAAAGTCGATGTTTTGGAATGTCCAGGAGGATCTGACTCTCTCACACCTGGCCTAATTTCACCTTTCTTTCTTCGACGCTGATAATATTTGGCGAGGGGGATCCATTCACATGGCAATAAACCTTTCGCTCCATGAGAGGGCCCACAGCCGAAGAAGCTGGGCACATCAATGATGGTTTTCTGGTTTTGGTAAACCTTCACAATCGATGTGAGGGCCTGATGGCACACACGAGCTAGTCCGGTAACTGATCTGCGTGGGTGGTGATTGTGTGATAGGCACAGGGGGGAATTACTGGTAAAGGGACGTTATGTGATGATGATGGCGTTATAGTCATAAATGAGTGGTGGTGATTATAGTGAAGGCAGCTTCCACTAATAGAAAAACTGTGTGCGAGCTATGCACCTTACTGGTACTGGATATATGGAGCGTAGGAGTGTGCAGTGGTGGTCGAGGGGGGGGGGAGGGGGGGGAATGCGAAAGGAATGGAAAGGGAATGGTGGTGTGGGAGTGGCTCGTTTTTTTCATTACTCAGGGTCGAGACCTCGCTTGTAAACAATTCTATATAGGGGTTTCTTTTCGTCCAGACTCAAGGGCTGTTTCTGCTTACTAATCTCCTCCTGGACAATCTTTTGGGTTCGTCTATTGCTGTTCCTTGATTACAAGAATGGGGTCATCTCCTAGAAAAATCTAACTCATCATACGGGAAATGCGGGCAAGGGCTTAGCTAATATGGTGCCATCTAATTCTTGTACCACATAGTTTCCTTTAAGAGTTTCTTCTAAACTTGAATAGGGGCCGATCGATAACGCTGGTTGGGTCTTCATGGCACTTAAGGTATCTTCACTTGACTAGTTTACTAGTACCAAATCCAACATTATAAGTCGTTTTCTGAATACGATGTTTGTTTTGAAACGTCTCATTAAATTGTTCGTAGATTTGCATCTAGCTTTCTTGCGAGTCTCTGAGGCAGCAATGATATCATTAGGACGTTTCTCCAATTGTGAATTCGTAATGTCAATAACTCTGAGGTATCCATTTCTGGTTTGAGCCAGTACAAGAAAACTTGTTCCATTATATAGTCCAACGGTTTAGGACTGGGGTGTATTCCATGTAACAGATAGTAGGGTGAATAACCAGTACTGAGCTGACAGTTACTTTATCTGCAAAATACTGCCAACTCCACTTGTTATGCCATTGAATAATGTTCCATCAAATCGTTTGGGAGAAGATTTTATATAGCTTCTCTGAGGATATAGTGTCTCTTTCCACTACTCATTAGCTGTTTTGTTATATTATGGAGTAATTTTAACATGTGGAATTCCAAGTCGTTTATGATGTCTGCAAATGATCTTCTAGCTCAGATCCATTATCAGTAGAAACAACTCGACCAATGGTTCCGATCTAAATAAATCTGTTCCAGAAAGATTGGCAAGTCAGCTGAACTTTTATTTCGTAAGGCTCTAGCTTCTGTTACGCCCAGTAAGATCATCCTTAGCAGCTACAATAAATCATATCCTCCACATTTTGGCATTTTCATAAGGTCAATATAGACCTTTTCAAAGATTCGTACAGGTGCAGATATTTCATAGGCATCTTGAATAACTTGTAAGTCCGGATCTGAATCATGAAATGATGATGCTATAATAAAAATGAACATCTGCACGAAGATGGGCCAATGAATCTCAGCTGAATTAATTCAAAAACAAGCGTTGTTCTCCTTTATGTCCTAGTTTGTCATGTGCGGGTGGTATAGAATTTTCTCATTTTGACTTTGATCAATAATAACATGACGAGGAGATCTTGTGTAGGTCCGTCTATATAATTCTCCATAAAGAAAGAATGGTTTAGCTTCTTTAGGAACCATTATCTTGATTCTGGATCGTATCCAAAGATGGTGGTAACTCCGAAGTCTTCAAATATTACTAATGTCTCGAACATAATAGTTTCATATTGAGATGACTTTCCTTAATACGATGGTAGTGAGGAGGAATACCATAGGGGGTTGAATATAGAGGCTTTTCTCTATGATGAAATGTATCTGAATCGAAGGGATTTGGCATGAATAAGGTTAGTGCAATTTCATCCAAGCCATCTTCATCTTCTGGCACGAACTCTCTGGGTTGGGTTGTCTTCTTGATAGTGCATACTGGCCATTGAACTTGACACCGGGGGTACATGAAACTAGTGGAAACAAACATTAGAATGCCTTGAATCCACCGATTCATAGCATTACTAGGTGGTTGTAAGTCTGGTTCCTTTAGCATACCTTAATATATTTAATAGATTTTGCATCTACTTCCACAAATTAGTTTCCTGCACCAATCATGTGGAGGGGACGCCAGTGTCTAAGTGCAACGATATAGTCCATACAATTCCAACTAGGTTGGGAATACCTAGCTTGAGTATGTCCATAGGATAGATCCATAACGAGCAGGGTTGCGTTTTCCATTATCATCTCCTGTGAGAGTATAAAGCCTGTTGCAATATAACTAGTGTCCACTGATAAGATAATGGTCTATCCGAGGAGGAAATAATCAATAGGACGTAAGGCCGGTGCTGATGAGACTTTAATTTTGAGAGTATCAAATGCTTGTGAGTCTTCTGCTGTACATTCAAAAAACTGCGTCTTATGTACGAGTTCGGTCAATGGTCGATATGGCACTAATGCAGAATAATTTGGATCCAATCCTACTGTCCACATAGTCCGAGGAAAAAAAAAATCCCCTAACTTCGTTCAGCGAGTTAGTAAGTTAGTTGAGGCCACTTAAGAATCTTTTGCAACTCTATCATATCAATCTGGACACCGTCCTTGAGGTGTACATTTTTGTACTACATTAAAACTTCTTGTCTGCAAATCTGTGTCTTCTTGCAGAAAATGTTGCACCTGCCACATTTAATTGCGGTGCATAATTCTCTGAAACATATTGAGCGTCCCAAATAAACCTGCGAATTCCTGGATTCTCAGGTAAGGGATTCTGGCTCACCATTAGAGGTCTAAATACTGAGTTTTTTATTTTTGGTCCTCTAATAGCACAATCATCAATAAAGATATTCGCAAATGTGGTATTTCATCTTGAAGAATATGCATCATACATTCTGAAATTCCGTTAGGGGAGTAGGTGAGTTGGTATTCCCAGTGGTAAGGCAGTAAGTTCAATAATACTAATGGAGTCCAAAATGCTGTCATATCACGAGAGGTAAGTCTACGATACGAGCATTCAAATCCCCAAATAAAGACCAAATGTAGTACAGACTTCACTTCCTGCATACGGTTCTACAAAACTCGTCCACTATAGGTAATAGTCCTGCATCACGAATTGAATATAGCATTTAGGGTCTTAAGATCATGAATAAAATATTAACGATCCATTTTTCTTTAGTACACAAAAACCATCTAACATCGATATGATGATTGACATGGCTCATATACTCCAGCATCTATCTTACTCCTAAGCATTTCAACAACTTATCTTTAATGCATGGGGGTATAGGAATGGTTCTTGTATTCCCATGGTGTGTGGTGTGCGGTACTGTGGGCATCATAATGTTGTAATCCGCCCGAAAAAAAAAAAGTCTTTGCGTAATGTTCCTCTATCTGTTTCTTCAAATGCTAGAGACATTTCATTGACTTGAACGTAAGATTGAATAACTTTTCTTCTTCTGGCATGAGAAAGTTATTCTTATTCCTCACTTCCATGCCTTTCAATCTTTCTAGAGTCAACCGTTCATGGTACGAATTCATGGTGGTTGTTTGAAAGCTGAGGTAAGGAAGCTAACGGATCCCCGGAAAGCTACGTGTGACTTTGACATCTTCAGGATTACATCCTGAGACTGGATGAATCTTTTCAGCTACCCGTTATAGGCAGTAAAAGCTTTTAAACTCAAAGTCCGATGGAGTATCACTGTCTCTGTAGGAAGAAATTATCTTCATTCCCGTTTATATAATTAGCAAAGGTATGGATATGGCTGTATCTCATCATCTATTGCGTATTGTACTGTAGAAGAAACCTTGGTCTGGTGTATAATTTAATTTTTCGAAGTAGATTTGGTGGAATCATTACTGACTAAAGTCTCCAAACCAAGGATGATGATGTGATGTCTCCGAATTAGAATCTTGAGGTAAATAACTGAGAATATAACTCTTGTGTATTCTGAAAGATGAAAGGAACACTCCGATAGACTCTTATCAGTGTACCATTTACTGTGTCATTCGTAAGAAAAGAATCTACGAAATAATCTTCCAAGTTGAAATATTTGTCTTGATAACCCCAGTATATCAAAAACAGCAACCAGTAAGAAAACATTGATATTGACTGATCTACTAAGTCTCGCTGAAGTTATATCAAGACGTCCTACTAAGAGAAGGAAGAACTAATAGGTACAAAAATATACAAGTCCAAACTGATTTGAAACTTTTAGTAAATACTGAAAAAGAGGAAGGTTTTAAAGGAATCAGGAAGGAAAGTCCAAACATGGTACGTAGCATGCGGTTGTATATTGTAGAAGTAACCAAGAAAGAAAATAGTCCGTACAAAATTACAAATAGAAAGAAGGGAAAGTAGTCCATTCTGAAGTTGGAGAGAGAAAGAATTGGTTGCAAGGTTGTATAAAGTCGAAACCAAATGTCCATACTGAACGTATTGTAGGTAATGGAAATGAGAAAAAAGAATGTTACAAAATGAAAGATTAATTTGTAATTATCCTCATCTTCATTTCCTTACATTTGTCGAGGATTCTGTTATCAATAAACAGAGAGTCATCTATGATCTGAGTCCTCGCAGTCTAGCTTCAATAGGGGAATGTGAGAGTGAATTCAAACGAGCTAGTAGATGAAGATGGGATGTCGCACATGATATACAGTTCGTGCAGATGATAGGAGTGGTGGTTTCGGTTCAATACGTGGATGATAGTAATGCAAGGAGGAGTGTGGTCGATAAATAGCCGACATGTCCTTGACTGGTTCATCAGTCTGAATGGTTGCAGTTACTGAATTGAGATGGGTGATTGTCGCCAGATTTGAGCAGAGAATGGAGCGATGTCAAGGGACACCACGCTCGACTGAGAGCCTAAGGTAGCAGAGTTCAGTTTCCTCAATAAGTCGAGCGGGTAACGGTAACGGGAGGAGGTTCCCGATCCAGCGGTTGCGGCGGCGTTTCCAGATTGAGTGTGCGTAGAGATTAGTCATTTTAATTCGTACTCGTTTGATGACGCAACTGAGATCACTTGATCGATCAAGGGTCGGTGGGCTATATGCTTGGGCGGCTTCGTCGAAGTTGTGCATGATAATGTGTATCACAAAAACGAATTGTACGCATGCTGGGAAGGTCGGTTAGAGTTCCAATATCGAAATAAATGGTTGAGTGGTTGGAGTGGGTGGCCATTGAGTAATGGTAGCTGCGAGAGACGAAGAGTAAGAGCTTGGAAGAAGGTGAATCGATATGGGATCGATCATTGTGGGTAATCTTCATGTCCAGGGACAGCATGAAGCGATCCAGTGTACAAAATGACTGGTAGATCTCGTTTATATACAGAATATAAGCCTTAACCCTTCTAGAAACTTCATAAGTAGTCGTATAGATGCGTACACAAAGCTGCGGAAGTGCTTGGTAATGCAAATGCAAACGGTTAAAAATAAAGGCTTTTTTTAAAGGGGGGGGTTAGAGCTGGTTGAAACCATAATACTACCTTATGGAATAATTCCATTGAAGTCCTAAGTGAATTAAGCCAATTCTGAAGAATACCATATGGATTACAGTTGTACAGGTTACTTCCATTGTGTCGAAGTAGTTCTGTAAAGGATACAGAAGTCGATGGGTATCGCTATACCAAATTCCGTTGTCGTCTCGAACCTCCTAGGGATGAAAAGGTTCTGATTTTCTAGAAACTTCGTCATAAGCCTGGACATTGAATGTATATAGCTTCTGAATGAGTCTCAGAATTTTCTATCTCGTCCTCAATCTCAGATTCTGTATCAGAATCGAAAAATGAGTCATAGGGGTCCTCCTGATAGGGGAAAGGAGTCTTGAAGCTAGTAGTGAAGTCTCTACACGTGGGCGAGTTGCTGTTGGCAATTCTAACTTTCTACCAGGTCTCCCCTGTGTAGGAAAAACTAGGTAGGCACCTGTATCTCGTTGTTCAATGCTGACTTGATTTTCTACTTGCCATGGTCTGCCTAATAATGCTTGGAATGGTACATTTTCACCAATATAAAAATCTGCAATGGTTTCTATATCACCATTTCGTAACCGAACTCCACGGATAAGTCCTTTAAGTTCTTTTTGCACCGCTACTAGCCACAATAATTTGTTCTTACTGTGTCTGGTTCAATAGGCGATCTAATAAAATCAGGTACAAGATCTGCATTAATAATATTAAGCTGTGATCCAGTGTCTATAATTGATTCTATTGGCGTGGTACTACCATCACACTCCATTGAGTATAGATCAAATTACCAGTGGTGGTAATTACTATTTTGTAAATGTACCTGACTAGGTAATGAAGGTGGCGCAACTGAGGTGCTAGATCCAACTAAATGAGCTTTAGCGTTTTGAGTTGCTGATGATCGAACTTGATTCCTAATTTGTGATATTTTAGGTTTGCTTCCGTTTAGGTCCTGATTTGGGAGATTTTCCATTGGCGTGTTACTAGGTTAGATCCGGTTCCAGATTTGGGATTCTTTCTTTTAAACTGTTCCGAAAAGCATCTGAGAGTTCCCTTGATGCACCCAATAACTTACTAAGAGGTACATGGACTGTCATATTAGTACGTCTCGTATCATTTTCTGAATGTCTGTTTGAATAGATACTCTGATTGCCGGGGGGTGGGGGTTGTGCTTTCTGTCGTGGAGGATCTTGAGATGTTGGTGTTGATTCTACCGGTGTGCTTCTATTTGAGTCAGATCTTTCATAATAATATCCTCATTGGAAGGTGGATGTATACGAGGTGTTCTGACATCAATAGGCTTAATTACTGGTAAATTTGCTGGCCGAAATTTGTTTGTGTTCTTGATTGATTTATACTTGGCGGTCTTGATCGAGTATTCATGGGTGGTTGTGTTCTCCTTATTCACATTGTGGTGAGGCTGTTGGCTCTTCAATAGACTGACGTCCTAGTAGAAAGTAGTCTTTTTCTCTACCCTTTGTGCAGGATAGACGGCTGAAGATTGGACTGGGTAAGATTCATCAAAATCATAATCATCCAAATAGTCTTCTGACATATATTCTTCAGAGTCTAATGCTACGAAGTGTGACTGTAAAGGTTTGCTGACGTCTTTTCAAGACATCCCCAAGAGGATCGTGGGGTCCAAATGAAAGAACTGTTCCATCTCGAAGTGCGATTTTTCCATTTCCATTTCTAATTATTTGTACCTGCTCTGAATAACTCAGTAGCTTTGGAACATCCTCTAATAGTATGTCCAAATTCTCCGCATACATAACACTTCAATGGTTCTGCATTGCCACCTGTAAGAATAGGGGGTCGTGCATTAACTGGAGTAGATGAACGTGGTGCAGAATAATTATA
The DNA here is from genome assembly GCA_029467805.1 of Pleurotus eryngii var. eryngii. NCBI lineage: Eukaryota > Fungi > Basidiomycota > Agaricomycetes > Agaricales > Pleurotaceae > Pleurotus > Pleurotus eryngii. The sequence continues at coordinate 173,932 of SZVJ01000026.1, read as the reverse complement.
ACTTTGTGGTTGATCTGCAAATGAAAACTCTAGTCTGTGGTCTTCTGGAAGTAGAACGATTAAGTGCTTGGTGGGCTCATAATATCCACAAACCATTGGGTCTAATTTAATAGCCTTATAATAGACTACTGCATATCCGGGATCTGAAATGTCCATATTGCTATTTGTGAAATAAGCTGTTCTACTTCATCCTGATTTTCAGTGTCTTTATAGGATTTAGAATAGCGACCATGTCTTCTGATTTTAGAAGACCCTATTCTTCTTCTTATTATCTGCTTCAGAATCACTATCATCTTTTCTAGATGATCTGGAATGGAATTTACGGTGTTCTCGATGTTTCCTAGATTTTCGACGACGGTCGCTATCTGTAGAGTCATCATCAGAGTCATCAGACTCTGTCTGTTATATACCAATCTGGTCTCTCAGTATTGATTCCCATAAGACTATACTCAAATCGATTTCGTTCAAGCAAGCCTTCAGCTATACTAGATACTAAATCAATAGGGATAAGCTTTTTTTAGGAGTCAGAGTCGGATTAGTAGCAAATAACCGTATTTCTATATCCTGTCTGAATTTGCGATGAAATTCCTTGCCAAAAATATCCAGCTTCCATTTCTTTGGTAACTTTATCTCTGGACCTAAGCCATCCGGCTTTCGTAAGAATTCACGTTGATATTCTTTCCATGTAGCAAGATCAATGATTTTGATATGCTGCCATTCTTTCTTCAGCTAGTTCTGCTAACTGATCTGGTATATATCTAGTCTCGTCAAGATCTGCATCATAGTACTTGAGTACATCCTTCTCTAATTGTGCCCATTGTCCACGTTGATAACTAGGCAGTGATTCTATGAATAGTCTCACAGGTCTGCTACAATAATCAACCAGTCTTTCACACTTTTCTTGGGATCAACTAAATTATAGGCTGCACAGAGACGGTTATACTTTCTGATAAATTGTTTGACCAAATCGAAATCTCCTTTAAACGCTTAGGAGCAGGCTTTCTCTCTGGACCAGGCATCATGTCTGGTGATCTGCCTTTGGCATAATCATAACGTAAATGGGGAGGTTCATCACGGTTTTGTAAAACTAACATCAGATAGTTCTGTGAAGGGTTAGATTCCGGTGAGGAATCAATAGTACGAGTTGGTTCTCTCATCTGAGAGAAATCAATATTTTGACGGGGGGGAAGGGAAATTCTAAGGATTGGCGGATGTAGATGGAAGAGGGTTGGTGGACATAGTAATGTCTAATAGCGATGATGTGGTAGAAAACAATAAGCCAATATTAACGAAGGTAATCCTCTGTCCTGCGGTGGTCACCAATTTTTCTTGTCACACTCAGTGGGGTTTTCACTAAATGCTTTGGATGTAGTCGGATCAGTCTAGATAGATCGGACAGTCACCCAAGTTGTTGCAGGCTAGAGGTTGTTATCGATAGTGATGGCTTTTGGGGGGGGGATTATACTACGAAGTAGTACAAATAGGGGAAATAGGAGTGAAAAGGGAAAAAGATCGGAGGTAAGAACAAGAAGTTAAGATAACACTTCCCAACACAACAATACAGACTACTCAACAAGTGAATAATGTGTAGGTAGACACAAACAAATAGTAAACTGACTGGGACAAATAATACTGAGACGAAGGATAATCCTGACTGGTAGTATACTAGCAATGGCTCCAATAATACAAAACTGCAATATGACAATTCAACTGATTGAAGCTCTAGATCAGACGTTTCCTGCTAGATCACTTCCAATATTTACTAAACACCTATAGAATCGTTCTATAGTCTAATGCTTAGCCAGGCAACGGTCTATACGAAATCAATAACTGGGGAGCAATCACTAAGTATAAAGACTTAGAGGTGTACACAAGACACTTAATCTTATTTCTCTAGCAAGGGTTTCACAGGTCAAAAGTACTCAATTATCACTAATCAAGTCTATATTCTTTACTATGTAACCTAACAGTAATATTCTACTTAATAAAAGTAGGTACTGCAAAAGGAAATGGAGGAAAGAGGATGAGGAATGAAGGAAGGGGAAGGGAATGAAAGTAGAATTCTACAATTCTTCAAATTTCTACAATGCCTATCTACTACAATTTGGGGGGGTTTATATAGACTACAAGGGGAGGGAGGGCTGTGCAGTGCCAAACATCTCAAGGCTATGCTAAATGACTCTATATGACTCCATATGACTCTATATGACTCATATTGCCATATGACTCTATATGAACTCATATTGCCATATGAACTCTATATGACTCATATTGTCATATGACCCATGTTGTCATATGACTCCATATGACTCTTATTGTCATATGACTCATACTTTTGGCAGAGTAGATCTTTGATTTGTAATAGCTAAGCCTAATAAATGATGACTCACTGCCTATTGGGGTCTAATCTATACATTCTAGCTTATTCTTCAAATTCCTATGACATCATAGATTATATGAAGTTATTTAACTTGAGCAGAATGTTAGAATAATAATTAGGGGTCCCAGGAGTTGATAGGGGAATAGGGGAAAGAAAGAAATAATGTCTATATCATAATGGGAGGTCCATTTGATTTGATTCAACTTGCCAAAATATGTCTTGGTTTTATAGTAGCATATGAAATAGCCACAAAACACAATTATCATAGTAGCATATGAAATAGCTACAAAACCACAATATTCATGTCACTTACTTCAAAATTCCAATTTGAAGTATGACAGCGGGTGGAAAAAATGGTCCAAGGCATGAAGGCCTAGGAGGATAGGCAGCCCCAGGTGGAAGGGGGTAAAGTGAGCACTGATGCTTGCGTCGGTAAACAGGAGCTACAAGGTTCGTTCTCACTCCGAGCCAAGTCTCCCCGGGATGGAATACTTGGTCCAGTATAATCGCTGTACTTATTCACTACTACGGCTCAAACAAAATCTAGTACCTACAGAAGACACCCAAAGACAGAACACAAAGGTAAATCAATTGTAATCTAGTTTGTGGGTTCAAGAAAGTCACAATCCTTCCGGCGCTGTGAAACCACGACAATCTGGATATGGGCGAGAGCCAATTTTTACATGTTCGAGTTTTTCGAACAGTACGCACAGCACCGCCAGCATGGGATGTCACAGGAAAGACAGAAGCAAAGGAACCTGCAGCGACAGCAGGAGTGGGTTGAAACCCTGGTGGTGGAGGTGCATACGTATGGGGATGAACAGCGTAAGGATATGGAATAATATGTGGTTGTGAGTAAAAATTGGTAGACATGGGCAAAGTCCCAACATAAGGAGCAGGAGTGACCATAGGGGGCTGCACTTCACTGAGAACATTAAGGACGGCACTTCTGAAGTCAGAGTGTGGGTTGGATGCAGTAGAGACGGGTGCGCTAATATCACATCAGTATCGTGGCAATACCAATGTAGTAGAAGACATACCTATTTGCTTGATTTGAAAGAGCACCGTCTGTTTATATCAATTTCCTTAGCTTGGATCAGCTGCTTCTTGAAGACCGATAGTGCCATCCAGCAGTGGAACAGAAGTAGTGATAACTCGAGCGTATCCTTGTTTGTTTGGCGGCAGGTGCGAAGGTTTGATCAACTTTGATGCATCGTTGAAGACTCTGAGGAGCCAAGAAGTCCATGGCAATTTTGGCACACGGCGTAATATTGGAGACCTTGAGGAAATCAGTATAACGGGGCGAGGAGGAAACAGACAGCTAGCTTGCACAAACCTGATGAGCACAGCCAGCTGGGATGAATACAAACATCACGATGGTGCTGCTCAAATGTGAATGGTCGTACATTGTAACGAGCTTTGAGTGTTTTGAGATGTTCATCGGTAAGATATACGTGATAGGAGCTGATAGAATCGATCCCAGGCAGTACTGCTAGTATGATACATCAAGGTAAGCCAAATGGCCTAAGAGCGTGATACATGGCTAAGCTGGCATAGCTTGTCTAAGCTCGTGATGTATCACCTCCTTACCATCAAGCGCCTCCGTGTGGCATCCGAAAAACCAGCTTATGGTGATGTATCACCTCCTTACCTCAGGAATATTAATAATCCTGCTGCCCTTTTTAGGATACTCCGCCCTTTGAAAATGAATATTCATGGTGAAAAATGAATATTCGTGGCGCTTTCCACCCTCGGGAAATCATATTTGGGTACTGTAACTATACTTTGGACGTGTAGCCTTATTTGGTTTTCCTTGATTCTTCTCCCTCCGTTGAACAAAGTTTGTTTATGTTCTTGACATATATGCCCTTCATTCTCTCTGTGATGGATTTTCTTTTTGACATACCATTTACAATCATTGTTCATTGTTAATCTTGACACATGCAAAGTGGTATAACATTGTATGTTGGAATGAGGAATTATATTTCCATGTCCCGAGCCATTTTGAACACCAAGTCCGACTGTCGGCGTTTATTTAATCTCTTGATTAGAAGTCCAACTCAGTATTTCCTTCTTTGTTTTTGTGAACGCAGAGTATACTATTGCCAAATGAATTTTATCTATTTACGGTGGGTCTACTTGCGAGTCTTGCGCGAACGTGTAGCTACTCCCAAACCTCGAACATCCTCGCGCAACCGTGAAGCGATCCGTGATGGTTTCGCGCGCTTGTTACACCCTTCATCCGCGATCACTTGCGGGCGCTTTCCGCGAGCTTTGGCACTGGGGGGCGGCGGGGGGACATAGGACTTCACGATGCTAGCAAATGACTTGTTTGCATCGGCTACAACGCTGTGCCACTCTTGAGACCGTTGATTCGCTCCCCACCACCCAAGCACAAGCACAAGTAGAAGTAGAACCGGTAGGCCCACCTTGCGCAAGTACATCCAGGTTTGATTATCGGGGGGGTCGTATATTGGGAGGGGCAACACACCATCGCCTTGGCGCCATAGCGGCTGCATTTGCCGCCACCACTCCATCGCGCTATTGCTGAACTCGTCGATATCGTCAATGTCTCCGGCCGTCTTCGTGTAGAGACGATTCCGCTGCATCCAGTCTGCAACTTTGGGGGGGCGGCACTGCGTTGGTAACTTCATTTTCTGTTCCATAGGTTCAGCTCAGGCTCGATTCGTTCAACCTAACCACTTACCATTCCCGTCACCGTCCCGAACTCTAGCTTTTTCTCCAAGGAGAGCCACATATTGACCAACATCGACCATTCGTCCTCCCAAGCCCAAGGAAAACATATACTTCACCGCGCTCTGAACCCATTCCGGGGTGGCTACTCCTGCCGGATCTCCGAGCGTGGGTTCGGTTTCATTGGATGGGTGTTCGTTGGGTTTTGTTGGACGCTGGCTCGTTGGGCGCTGGTTCGTTGGGCGCAGGCTCCTTGGAATTGAGTTCTAACTCCTGCCGGATCTCCGAGCGTGGGTTCAGTTTTCATTGGATGGGCGTTCGTTGGATTCGTCGGACGCGGGTTTGTTGGACGCTGGCTCGTTGGACGCTGGTTCGTTGGGGTGCAGGCTCGTTGGAATTGAGTTGTTCGGTAGTCGGGGGATTGGCTCATTGCGACGGGTTCTTGGAGCGCCGGTTGTTCAGTAGTCGACGGGGTGGACTCAGTGAGGGACCGATGGTTGAGCTGGTGTCGTCAGGTTTGTTTCGTCGGCCGGAGAAACCTGCTCCCCCGAGCTTTGTGGTAGTGGTGTGTCGAAGATGGGCACGGGTGGTCGAGTCAAAGAGAAGGACGGCGCATGCGCCTCCTGCGGCTGTGTTCCATGATTGAGATTGTCGCCAAACGCTGTAAGCTCAGCAAAGTTGAAGGGGTCATTCTCGAAATTGAAGTCCTCTGCCGAGTACCCGAGATTGGTTGACGCATGAGCCGCAATGATCTCTGGACTGAAAATAGGGAGGTCGTCGAAAGAGAGAAGATCGGAGAACGATTCAGTGGCTGATGGCGCTGACGTGGGACCGGGTAGGCTCGGGGTATCGGAATTGAGGGATTTAGACGCTGGGTTGGTGGCGTGCTGCGCCAATGACCAGTCAGGGGCCTTGGTGCTCAGTCTCTGAGCATTGCCTTGCTCTAAGTGATGATCAGAACGATCGCTAAATAAAGACGGGGTGACTTACTGGAGATGAGGTGAACAAAGTCTGCAAATGGAGTCGCAATTTCTTTCTTCGTATTTTGCGTAGGCCTGCCCGAATGAGCTCCCAAGTTCAGTTTTCCCCTACGTGATAACTGTGTGGAACATTAGCGAGTAGACGAGATTTGTGTGCACTACGTGTACGTACCTGAAGGCCTCGATCTCCCCGTTGGCCAGAGGCATTGGCCTGCCAGACAGGACAGTGAACGCCCATCCTGTTTTCCTTCGCAACTCCCCGAAAACAGCCGCCAGCAGGAGTGGGATTTGACCGATGAACCTGTAAGTTCCTTAGCACCATGCATGGCGCTAAACCGGATCATGTGAACTCACTCTTGCACCTGTGCTGGTGTCAACGTGCCATCAGAGGCCTCGCCGTCGCCGTCGCCGCGCTCAGCTTGTGCAGCTCTCTCTACCTCTTTCTCTTCCCGCGTCTAACCTTAGGGCCTTTTCTTCCACCGCTTTCCTCAACTCTGGGGGCGCAGACTGCCATGCGAGTCTGATCTCTTCGTTGTAAATTGTAATCCACCGCTTCTTCCACTCACTCTTGGTCTCCGGACCAATGGTGGCTGGCTTTTCATCTATCATCCGCTTATCTAACCGTCGCTTTCGTCCCCGAACGACAGTATTCGTCCTTGGAGTAGATTTCTATTGGACGCCTAGCGCGTGTTCGATGTTCATTCTGCTTGGCCAACTTTTGAGTGAGTGTTTCGACGAAGTTGGCTGACTTGGGTCGTGTATCGAATCGGCAGTTATTGCGGAACCAGGCCTTCAATTGCTGTGTGTTTCGCGGTGAGAACGTAAGGAAAGTAAAGTAGAAAATTCCACTCACATCACGCTTTAGCTGGATTTGGTCTCCTCTTGTTTTGGCATCTGGTGACCGCCAGGGACGAAGCCGCCGGCATTCCAATGTCGTCGGCATTTAGACCGGTCTTCTTCCGTCGGCGCTGGACCTCTTTTCGCCGTTTGTCTTCGTCATCGATGCTGAAAGTGAGGAACCACTTCTCGTAGAAGTTCGCCCAGAAAATGGTCTGTGCAGCTGCTCCGGCAGTCTGGGCTTCACGGTAAGCCCCCTTGTATGTCTCCAAGAACTCATATTCTTCGTCGGTTGTCCACCGCGCTGCAGGCATTTTTTGTCAAGCGGGGATATGTTGAACAGAGGGTTCAAGGACGGTGTTGTATCGACGCACGTTGGGCAAAGGGTTCAAGGACGTGTTGTATCAATGCACGGTGGTGAAGCTTTCGACCCCAGACAAGCTTTCGGTGTCTTCCCAAGGTTGGGAGAACCACCCGAACCACCTGACTTGAGTCAACGAGGCTCGCTTCGGATCCTTTAAAAGCGCAAACCTTCAGGGTTGGGGGGTATTCGCTTCTGACCCACTACTACCACGATGGTCTCCTCGACTCCCATCTCTGCCAGCCCCGACAAGGAGGACTCCTTGTCTGTGTTGGTAGCCTCCAACATTTCTCTTTCCGACTCGGTGGCGGCATTGACCCAACAAGTGGCGTCGCTTTCTCTCACAGGTAAGTATAGACATCGTTTCGATCATGATCGCGGCTCGCTAAAACATATTCCCAGTCGCCTCTCTTGCCCACGGCACCAGCCATCATGAAGTTACCGCCAGCCCATCTGCGACTCTGGTAGCTAGCGCTGCTCCTGCTGAGGGTGACGATGACGACGACGACGACCACCTCTCGTACATCTCTGAGCCTGACGACAAACTATTCCAACTTCACCTCTATTCAAGCCTCGACTACCCAGGCCATCACATCGCCCCCTGTTACGACCAGCATGCCTGCCGCGGCTGGCACCAGTAGGCGCCCCTGGTGGTGGTGATCCTGGTGCCCCTGCCACGGCTGTATACCACGCTCCTGGTAAGCTCGCGCTTTGGATTTCAATGCCCGAAGCCAATCAAGCTTATCCTTAGACATCGATCCGTCTCTTCGCTGGTACCTCGTGACAGTTGGACGTCGTGTTGGTGTCATTCAGGGATGGTAAGTACCCGTGTGTTTTCATGGCTGTATTCTCAACTATTCATGTACAGGGAAAATGTGGCCCCCCTCGTCCTTGGTATCCGTGGTGCTGTCTTCAACAGGCAGCCCAGCCAGCAAGTTGGCCTCCAGCGCTTCCACGAGGCCCGCAGCAATAATAATGTTCGTGAGGTCAACTGATCATTGCGGCGGCTGGCTTGGTGCCACCGGACTATAGTTTTTTTTCTCATTTCTTGTTCACTACGCCACGGACATCAACATGTTGCTCGCCCTAAATGTATTCTCCTACCGTGCCCGCGAATATAGTGTGTTTGTTTCGAGTCCCCATTTACCGTATCTGGCTCCAGTTGAGATGAATCGAAGAATTGCCAAAGAAGGATGCATCTTTGTCCCGCAAAAGGCAATATGCTTACCTCAGCGCCACGTTCCAACCAGTGCTAGCGTGCTATCTCTCGGTTTGCCAGACACACCATATGTTGTCGTCTCTCCACTGTCACAGTGGGGGGGACGGTGGAGAGACGGCAACATGCTATTAACCCTCGATACCAGCTGCCTATAATGCCAAATCTGATACTCACCAGGTAAGTACAATCGTTTGGAATCACCAATCATGGCTGACTGCGACTTGGCATGTACCAGTGCACTCTTGTGCTGCCAGCGTACTATCTTGCCAGGGAGCACTAGGTGACTTACCGCCCGGAAATTATGGACCGCCCAGCAGTCGGGAGCAACTCTCGACGATTCTGAGCCATCCTCGTGCCTTCCAATGCCATTGCCCCCCCTCACGCATCATATGTTGACGCGGGAACTCGCCATTTCTGCAGTTTCAGCGTCGCGAACTTGCCATTGCCACGTCCTGGATCATCACGAACTCACCACAATCGTCGCGAACTTGCCATTGCCACGTCCCGGATCATCACGAACTCACCACAATCGTCGCGAACTTGCCATTGCCACGTCCCGGATCATCACGAACTCACCACGATCGTCGCGAACTTGCCATTGCCACGTCCCGGATCATCACCAGCCCACTGCTTGATTGGTATCGCGAACTCGCCGCATCAGCGAACCAACAGGTTCAATCGGATGCCCGTGGAACTCCGGGCTCGATTCTCAGTATTAATTTTCGGTCGCCAGCACCCAGGCCCTCAGATTCACTTCCACACTCCCTCTACCTATTCATGCCTCTCCGTGATGCAAAACCTGGCCGTAAAGTATCTCTCAGCTCATACTACGAGCGGTGAGCACCCTCAATCTCTCTGTTGCATGTTTTGAAGCAAACTAATTGGACCCAGACATCAAGAAAGTCTGCGAGCAAAAGCGGCGGGCTCGTATGGCAGCGTAAGTGAAATTTCACATCCCAGATCTCGCACCCGTGAACCATGTCCACTCAGTGCCCGCGCGCGAAAAGCCGCGCTTCAAACCATAGAAGAACGGGCAGCCGATAAGGCGAATACTCGTGCTATCCAGGGAAAATACCGTGAAAGGTAAGCTACCATGCTTGCCGCCCCGAGTATTGTATTCATGGGCCGTATTTAGAAACCGTGATGCTCTTCGGCACAAGGAAAGCTTACGTCGGGAGAGGTTAGCAACCTCCTTGACAGCAGAGTGTCTACTACTGACCGGGATACAGGAAGAAGCTCGCTGATTTAGGCTTCTTTGATTCGCCCGAGAACGATGACAACTACAGCGAGTATGAGGAGGCCAGCGATTCAGACAGCTGCGCCTCTAGCAGTGGTGAGGAGGATTGGGATGCAGAGGCCCAAGTTTACCGTGACCTTCGCGCTCGCGCTGAGGAGGAGTCCACGCGCAGTTTCTACGCACAATTGCTGAAGAGGAGGTCGTAGATATTTCGACAGGTGTCACCCGCGAAGCCATGCGGGAGGATATCACCAACGTGCCCATTCAATCCCACCTGCCGCATTCCCAGCTACTTTGTTCTGTGCAATAGATCTGAACTTTTTCATTCTCTCCCCCAGCTTGACCTCGCCATCATGGTATACAACGGTTCATCACAACAGTCGCGGGCCTCAAAGATCCCTAATGTACAATATCATGTCTCAAGATGCGACGCCCGTACCATGAGACAATTTGGCAATCAAGTTGAACATGCGCACCCACCAGTTCCACTCAAGATCAGGAGGCAGCCTCTCATCCTCCTCCTCCACCCTGCGTACAACTTTTGAACGTGCACCTTCCCCCGAGGATAACAGATTTGATTTTACCGAGGGTTTCCCTTCGGTTCATGCCCTCCTCGATGGACAACAATTTAACGGACCGTTTGCCCGCAACGATCTCCATCTACCCGCCGTCGGGAACACTTTTACTCTTGACCCAGCATATGTAGCCCATCTAGCCGAACTCGATACTGACGAAGTCGCGGCCGCTCCTCGATCCAAAAAGCCCTCGGTACGTGTTTCAGCTATCATCGAGACGGCTTAACTGACGTGATTTACCGTAGGATCAGCCTCTAATGGTTTTCCTGGAAGTCTTAGACACCTACCTGCACGAAATGATGCGACACGAAGGCCTTGGGGACAATACATCCCCAGGGATGTGTACTAACTGTCGTACTGAGACCGTCACACGGCTAGCGACGGTACGCTGCAAGGAATGCTTTGACAGGCGCCTGTACTGCCACACCTGCATTGTCAGTGCACACGAAACGTATGCCGCTACATCGTATCGAAGTAAGTTATCCATTAAGCGCACTCTACCACGCCGTTTAAACGAACTCTCAGGAATGGAACGGCGATTATTTCGCTCCCAGCTGCCTCAAAAGCCTGGGTCTGCGCATCCAACTGGGTCATCCACACGGGGAGCGCTGCATCAATCCTCAACCAGCTTTCGACGACACCTTCACCATAGTGGACTCGGCGTCTGTCCACGAAGTCAGCCTCGACTTCTGTGGTTGCGAGACCGCCAAGCTCCCAATCATCCAGCTGCTTCGCCACTGCCTTTTTCCAGCAACATCCGTAGCTCCTCGATCAGCTGCCACCTTTGCAGCCCTGGACCACTTTCATATGCTCTCGCTAGAGGGCAAATTATCAGCGTTCGAGTTCTGGAGAGCACTTGCACGAACTACCGACAAGACCGAGATTAACCTGCCGCCTGTAAGTGTCACTTTGCATCGGTGTCTCACTGTCTGACCCACCGTCTGAAGGATCGCTATGAGGCATTGCTGCGGATGATGCGCGAGTGGCGACATTTGCTGCTCCTCAAGCGTGGCGGACGATGCAACGATCCAGCAGGACCTTCAGGCACGGCACCCGGAGAATTGGCACTCAAATGCCCTGCCTGTCCCCACCCAAACATCAATCTACCAATGGACTGGGAGACAGCCCCCGCAGGTAAAGCGTGAGTTGTTCGCACCTTTTTGTTGGTGAGGTATTGATGCCCATATCGTAGTTGGCTCTACTCCTTGTTTGTCGGCATCGACGCAAATTTCCGTTTGAAGCATAAGAATGTTTCCAGTGATCGCGCGGACCCTGGGCTTGGTAGAGGGTGGAGTTATTTTGTGGAGGAGGGCGCCTATCAGGACTATCTCAAAACGTGCAAGGAACCTGTCCAGGTATTTTTCTCCTTCGTTTGTCGCCGCGTTTCTGATCTTAACCTCCAGAAAAGCACGTGTAACGCCCATAAAGCCGTCAACGACGCAACGAAACGCGAGTTCAAGGGATTAGCCGCCAGCGGGCTGGGTACTATTGAGTGCATCCGCCACGACTTCAAGCGAGGGATGTCCAGCGGCGATCTGAGGCAAGGCGAACGGTGAGGATTGACCGAAAATCCCACTATAGGTGTTCAGCACATGACAACGCTGTTCCTAGGTACTCTGTCATGGACTACCTGTTCTTCTCAAGTCTGCAAGGGTCCGCACATCAACGGCTCGTCATTTCATACGATATCGCATGTCAATGGAGTATCCATCTCTGGGAACGAATGTCCGACATCCCCCCCCACCTCCAGCTTCCGCCTTTACCTGAACGCCAAGTCGCGTTCCTTGTTCCAAAGTTCCATCTACCCGCCATATTACAGCATGCCAGACGTCCTTCTCGTTTAATTATACGCCGGGTGTTGGCCGTACCGATGGAGAAGCACCCGAACGTGGCTGGGATTTTCTCAATCCTGCAGCGGGGCCAAACCAAAGAAATGGGTCCTGGTGCTCGGCGTGAGTTACTGGAGGACCTGATGGGCGATCGTAATTGGAAGAAGACCGTAGGGCTGGGTGAGTAGTGCGGCAGCCTCAGGAGATCTAATACTGACAAGCATCATAGGGAAGACACTCCTTCGGCGAATCAAGACTGCGGTGGCCACTTGTGCTGAACAAATCGACAGTCATTCCGATTTCGAGAAGCGATTGGGTCCAACAGTCGTTGGACCATGGCGTACTGCTGTGGAGGCGTGGGAGGCTGACAGCACCAAGCCAAAACCCATTCGCATCTGCCGTGAAGAGTAAGTTCGCTTGACAACTAGATATAGATGTATATACTGACCTCTTTTTAGCCATGTCACAGCACGCCGTCCGGCTGGAGCTCAACGAAGAGGAGGCCCTGCTACTAGCTCAGGGGTAAACTCGAGCTTTTCCACGAGGACGTCACCCCATGTGTTTCTCATTTCAACGGGGCTCGACCTTGAAGAGCAGCCAGTGGGTAATCTTTTATCAACATCTTCGTTCACTAATCATTTGGGATAGACGGACACTTGCAAGGGATATCTCAGGCCTGGGACTACACGCGACCGATCGACAACGCCTCAACATTATTCAGCGTGCAAACGCCTTACGAAACAAGTTAAATATGTGGCTCGACCATCAGAAGCTCTACTGTCCGGCTGCCTTCGTCTTGCATAGCGGAGAAAACTCGAATTCACAGTCAGCCGACCCGGTCGCCGCCGTGCCAACGATGAATTTGTGGCTACCTTCGAGCCTGGGGCCCCGCACGACTTGTCCGACGAATCTGAGGGAAATCGAGTGGAAACTCCGGTTGCCCAGGCGCAAGACGCGTTAAATCACATCCGTGCAAGCCTTCAAATTCGTGCCGGCGTCTTCCAGCAAAAGGACCGGTTTGAACGCGGCCAGAGGGCAATGACAAGGTCAAGGTCGGTAATCGCTCGCTTACAGGACAAGATCGACGACTGCGCCGAGCGCTACCGTGTTGCACGACGGGCTCTGGCTGCCCTGGCACCAATCCTCAAACAAGTCTCATGAAAGCTGGGCAACTAGGCCTGCAGGAGCTTCGTGATGGTGACATTCGAGGCCATCTCAGCAGGGGAGATACGCGAGACAGAGGGCCGAAGAACGATGTCATGGATATGGCGTGTCGAGGGTGTGGCGGAGACAGCAGGTCAAAATGAAACAATCCATGACTGTGAGTAAACGGCCGTCGTGGATTTCTATGTGCTTAATATTAATGGCTACCTACAGCATTGCGCGTGGAATGGTGCAAGAGCCGGGCCCGTGCGATGCGATGGTCTGAAGAAGTAGAGCTTTCTGGAAGAAGAAATGCGGCGGGTCCTGGCGTTCCTCGACTGGAAGGCGGCGCAGTGGGATACAAGGGCTGTGTTGGACGGGGGCATGCGAAACAGACATCACCCGTGGTGCTCAAGCATATGCAAAGCGTCAGGCGAGCATTATGCGCTCGCTAACGAGAGAATTCAGGCGGACGTGGGCATCGGTACCAATGCTCATGAGCCTGCACGAGCCCTACAAGGTCTTTTCGGATTGGGACGCGAACAATGTAGATACAACGAGCCCATATATAGAAGTACGATCATAATGTATGTCGCAGAATATGACCCAGCTTTGATAATCTGTCTGGAAAAAATATGGAAAACAAATAGAAGAAAATATGGAAAACAAATGTAATCTGTCCAGAAAAACAAATGGGAAATGGGAAAAACAAGTGGGAGATGTGCAGAAAAACATGCGGAGTCTGATAAATATATAATCTACTGGAATATATGCTAAAATAGTCTACAGACGTGCGCATATGTACAGACGCGGGCATATAGTGGACAGCCCTAAATAGGGAAGGTCACCTAAGCTAAGCGAGCTTGGGGATGTATCACGCTTGAAAGCTACTCAGCTTACCTTGATACATGGCCTATACATGAACAGGTGTCGATCCGGGAAAAGCTCTGTTGGTTGTCATCCCGCAATTCAGAAATAATGAACTCCTTAAGTGTTTCCAAATGCTCGCTGGAAAAGATATGCCAGAGCGCCTTGCCGTCGTCAACCATAATATTAACCGCATCAGAGATATCGATGTGTAGGCGGGTGCTTCCATTCTGGCGGCTAGTCATTGCCGCGTATAGCTTGGGGCCTGGAGTAACAGCTCAACAAGGTAAACCATGTAAAAGTATAAAGCTCACACACCAAGGTCGGGCATGCAAGTATAGTTTGCCGGGAAAAAATTCGTGATATTCAAATGACCATATTCGCTGGTGTATTCGCGTACAGGAAGCGCCCTTTGAAAGGCCCAGGCGGGTATGGGTGCTTGACTTTGAACGACGTGTCGGTGGGATAATCCTAAAGATGTCGAGGCTCAGAGTTGTATAACTGACGTGGGATCCCAGGCCAGGCGTTACCTTCAACTTCCATACATTCGGCCCAGATGCATATGTAGACATCGATCGCAGGAACGAATCGACAGTGTCTTGGCGGTGCCATAAGGCTCTTCACAATCGACCAGGGTACAGCTGTCGGGGCCGAAACATGCGGCTAAGTAATCCGAAGACCATTTTCCGTCCGGTCGAACACTGTCCCTACACACGAAAGGCAGGCCCCGAATCCAGAGATAGTCGAAGTCGGAGAGTCCGCATTCCCCTTCAATGATTGGGATGTGTCGGTGATCATTTGCGGCTAGAACCACGGCCTCCAGGTTCCTAGGAGTCGAGGGGCTGAGACCGTGGCTAGGAACAGGCATTCCCTGCGAGGCGACCTGTTGAAGATCCGCCACCAGTCCATGCATATCAACAGGGCTGATTGCTGATACAAGTAAGTTCTCCTTGTCGCAGCACTTCTGATGTGAAGGTTGACACGATAAGCAGTAGTGTCGCCCGCACAACTCGCAGATCCAAGATACCAAATCTAACGTCCAGCTACAAGCATCTATGAAAATGTATTGTAAGTAGTGTATATACCCGAGTAAGCGAGCCGTTACTTACCACATTCGTCCTTGTAGTACGGCGACCTTGTCATCGGATTAAGAGTTTTTTTTCGATGAGCATCGACAATTTGAACTTGCTTCCGAATAATGGGTAGCAAAGCAGGAGCTAGATACGACTTTGAGAACCGTGAGTAGGATTCAATCCATGCGCCATTAAAACGCATACACACCTGCAGGAACAGTATAACGTCAACAGTGACACCCTTGTCAAATATCTCTCTTTCATATACAAAATCAGGATATTCCGCTCGTAGGGCGCTATCACACTCGAAAACGCGTAAATCGGCCTCCCTGAAGATCAATATCAAATTTGGACTGGGGGAGCTCGTGAACTCGACGGAGATCTATGGTATCGCGTTTGGTGAACCGAGAAATTTCCATTATATAAAGCCTTACTGCGAAAACAGCATGTTGTCCTATCACTATCAAGCGAATGAACATATGTAGCATAATGTGAGTTTCGTGTATTTTTTTCCTAGTTTCTTTTTGAATGCGACGCAGTCGGTGTCTTGAACCAAAACGCTGAGGTTGGCTTCCCCTTCCGATTCGGTCAAATCAGATAGCTCTGAGTTCGACTCCGGCTCCGGCTGCATGATAAAGCGCGGCGTCGAATCTACGGCCCGAGTGTAACGTTGAACTACAGCGAAGCGAATTATAGCATGTGCGTAACGTTCCCGAGGGGAAATGGCCGAATTCTCGGGCGGGAGTACAGCGTTGAACACTTTACTTCGGACTCGCGAGTAGAAGTACCTGTAGGTGTAGAATCAGACAATGAGTGTATATGTATTCGAGTTCCTTACCTGGTAGCTTAAGCTTGCTGTAGTGTCGTCAGTTGATTCCTACGGCGAAGCGAATTATAGCGTGTGCGTAGTGTTCCCGAGGGGAAATGGCCGAATTCTCGGGCGGAGTACAGCGTTGAACACTTTACTTCGGACTCGCGAGTAGAAGTACCTGTAGGTATAGAATCAGATAATGAGTGAATGTATTAGAGTTCGTTACCTGGTGGCTTAAGCTTGCTGTAGTGTCGTCAATTGATCGCTGCTCGAAGCAAAGAAGAACTAGACCAGGCGCGTACCGGTTGACAAATCACGTGATCATCGGACTCCGAACTTTCGAAAACTACGTTGATCGCGCCTTATAAATATGGCGGCAGCGGAAAGTATGGAGTAGAGGAAGCCCTGGTGGCCGCGTGCGGTAGACGTTTGGCGGCGGCTGGTACAAAGATAAAGAGTGAAAATCCGTAATGTATCATAGAAAAGCCCATACAAAGTACATAATAAGATATCAAGAAAAAGTACAAGTATTCCTTTCGAAGATGCACACTGAATAAGGTATTGGAAGATGCTACGGTACTTTTGGTCCCAAAGTTGAAGCGATGAGAGGGATGGGGATGAGAGGATATACGGAACAAATTGATATCATCGATGCAAGGTATAACCGGAACTGCAAGATGAAGAGAAGGCAAATGCGAAAGGATATGCGAGGTCCGCCGCCGTTCATCGCCGCGCGTAGTATTCTTTGTCGGGGAAGTTGAAAAGGCGTTTGCCGTTGTTCTCGACTTGGACTTGGATGGTGACTTCTTTCTCCACGCCGTCAACTATTTGCTTAACTTTCCTCTTCTTGATAGAGGGCGGCATCTTCATTGGTTGATACGTGGGGACATTGTCGTATGACCAGGAGCGTGCTAGAGGACGATAAGACTTTGCAATGATGCAAGCACTACGTTACTCACTCTCGATAACTGGACGTTCATACCCATATGCTCCGTCCTCTACTGATTTCCCTTCGAAGAGGGAGAGCGAATCGTCGAGCTGGAGAGGCTTGAGCACGATCCGGTATAGTCCCGAAGCTTGATATTGGGTGCGAGGAGTTTCCCTTGCGCCAAGGGGTGAACCAGGGGGCGTTGCTTTGTAGGCGCCAATCGCGACTTTCCTGATGGAGTGAGCGAGCGCGGACGAATGACGACGCGAGTGATAGTTGTAGAGCAAGAATTCATCTTTGTAGGACCGCGGCGAAGCGAAGGAGCAGGAGTGGGGATGGAAGATATATCCTTCGTGCCGATGGTGGAGTAGACACCTTTCGAGCGATGAGCGCAAGCATTGTGCTTCCGGTAAACCTCTTCCATCTCCGGACGGGCAGCTGAATCAGAGGGATCTGTGTCAACTAAGCCATAGACCGTCGCTGTCCATGAGTTCGAATCATCCGTCCATCCACAAATCTCTTTGAGAGGCTCCGGGGTGACGATATAGCAGATCGCTGTCGCTTTCGAGGCTCGGGGACAAGACTGCGTAGCGTCTTTTTAGCATCGAAGGGCTTCGAGGGGACTAAGGGTGAGATTTCCCATTCGTCTGCCAATGAAGGCGGTGATATGGAAGTCGAAGTGACCAAAGGCGGAAGAGGGTGGAAGCGGGAATAGAGGGAGGAAGCCGTAACCAGAGCTGCTGCTGGACTTTCGCGAGGCGACTGTCGAACCGGAGGTGTTCGTCGAACTAGACAAGGAAGTGGTAGCGTGGCCGAGAGGTTGGATGTCGGATGAGAAGTGCATGTCGGCGACCCTGCACTTATCGGAACAGTAGAGTGGGAGCGGGGCGGGGTCGATCACCAATCGGGTACGGAGAGGTTGTGGGCTTGAGAGCGCCGTTGGGCTTGACGCGGCCCGTTCCCTGAACGAGGCCGCCAGCGACGCGAGTGCGAGTGGTTTTTATTTTTTAACCGTTGGATTTGGTGGCTAATGGATGGTAGGGATGAGGAAAGACTGATCAGTGAAGGGGGCAGGACTCACGAGAAGATGGGGCGAGCTCGGGAGCTCGTTCGTTGAGAAAGCGGAACACTGATAATGCATGCAAACGTCAGAAGGCGCCGCCGGTAGGAACAAACAAACACGATTACAAAGATTGGACTTGCCTGACAGCTCAAACGTTCAAAAGCAGATGACAGCAAATGTGAAGATATATATAGGAGGTGACGGTGCCGCCACTGCCAAATTGTGAGTAAGCTGGTGGATAGAAGAGCGGCAAGACGCGGGGAGACCGAAAGAGGCAGAAGTAGCAGCAGCCAATAAGAAATGAATGATCATATAATCGAACAAATAAGACAGATCTAGAATACCTAACAGCCAATAGGAAAACGTGAGAAAGGCTGTCTGGCCAATGGGAAGTAGGTGCCTAGCCCCTACAACTTTCTAAAAAGCTTAGCACGAGCCTACATCCATTCCATTCCGGTCTCGTAATATAGCTGTAGACCTCTCTCTCTACGCGTCCAACGTTTCAATTTCAACTCCTAAATAGGTCCCAAAACGGCCAGCTCGGCCATCCCCTCAAGAGATCAATTCGCCGTTCGATCTTTGCGATGCGACCGACGTTTCGTGAACCGTGGCCCATGTACATGCAGCCAGGCATGGCCTCTCTGCGCGTTCAACGCCAAAGAGCTGTCCCAATTGCAAGACATGTCAGCTGGATCTACCGTCGCCAAGCTGATCGATATTCGCCGCTTGACCTGTGCAATTCGACCGACGCTTCGTGGACCGTGGTGTGTATATATGCAGCCAAAACCGTCGTGTCATTTCCCCAAACCGGCCCTAAGCCTTATTGTCACTAATTGATCAACGCCTCTGGATAATTATAATATGGAGCTGTCCCCCCTTCGACCGATCATGAACCAGTTGCAGATCTCGCGCGCAACCGGTCGCAGGATTCTATAGCATATGCATATATGCTAACAATTATGAAATACATGGTATGCACCTCAAAACGGAAATTGTGATATACCTGTACGCGGCAAGCTGAGTTAAATTGCAGGCATATATGCATGCATATTGCATGCGTGCGCACCATATGCATTCTCTATATAATTAGGGCCTTCTACAGTAGGTTTATGCCAACAGCTATTATATACTTACCCTTCGCCAACATGAGACTCGACCTGCAGCGCTCCAACGTCAACTGCAGGTCCCCAAGCGTCCAACTCCTACCCTTTGGGCCTCCTAGATCGGCCAATTCCGTGCGGCGGCCGCCGCCGCACGCGTTCACAAGTCTCAGCGGATTAGGGCGAGTCCTCCCGCGCCCTCCACCTATGCGTGTATCTTTCGTCTAACGCCTGATTACCTCTAGAACGCGAGGCGCGTGCAAGGCTTTTTGTTTGCCCACCACGACCACAGACGTCGCATGCGTAACTTCCCCCTTTCCGCTTCCAAAGACATCAACAAGCTTCCGGATATCGACGTGAAGAAGGTGTTCCAAGCTACGGCGGTTGCTGCATACCGCGTAACATGACGCCACTGTCTCCCTTGCCAGCTCCCATCGTCATCGATTCAGGATATATGGGTACAGCAAAGCGACATGCGATGTAAACCAGCATTGCTACGAATTGCGCCCCACCTTCCGTGGAAAGGGGAGCTCGCCGTGTTCCGTCTCGGCGAGAATCGTTCCGTACCTCGCCTCACCTATGATTTCCAGTGTCATCGTAAACAAAGCCATCAGAATGTGCCGCGTTTTCCCTACCCGTTTCCCCAACACTAATGAACCTACAGGTTTATGGCCTCGGTGGCTACATCCATTGATTCAAACACGCCCTCTCCGAAGCAGATTCTCGTAAGTCACATACTATATGGGTTTATCCTGCTTTGATTACGCTACTGCTATAGGAATGAAGGCGAATCATGAATTCGGCTCCTTTGCTATGCATCGTTAATCGATATATGTGCTCTTAAGCTTGTATGTGTTGTACTATGTCTCTCGATAGCCCAATCATGTATTCCTCTTTCGTGCTTGTCTTCTTTAATGTATTGTAAGTCACCTCGCGCGCGGGTTGCAAGCTTCATGCTGAAATTCACCCAGACGGCCATGGCCAGCGGGCCCCCCACGTACGATACCCATGCATATGCATGCATTGCATGCATCTCGCGTTTAGGTCAATCGTCACAGATCGAGTAGATCTGTCGCGGAGCCGACGTGGCCACGAGTCCGGACGCAATATTGTAATTGCTCGACTTCGTATGTTTCCGATCAACACCCGCGAAGGAAGAAAAAATTTGTACATCGCCAGGCAGCTAGTATGCATATGCATGTTGGTGTCACATGCATTAGTCACGTACACAGTCTTTGTTTATAAGCTCAATCAACAAACTATATATGTAGCTATAGGCCTAGGGTGGCCTGCAGCGATATGTATACACACACACCCCAGCTCTACATCTAGCATCATGACAGGCTTGCTACCTATCCTGGTGCAGATTCTGCAGATCTACGCCTCTCCTTACACGCCATTAGGGCCTCCGTGGCTGTCATGATGGCGTGCGTACTTTGGCTTCTCATAATGCGCCCAGCAAGAGCCAACATGCATGTTTACCGGGGTATTCGTGACGTCTGGAAGAAGCATTATGCTCAGAAGGTGAGATGGTTCCGTCCATAAATTGTTTTCTACCTTATGAATTCGTTATGTATGCAAAGGATCACCCCGCACGCGATTCTCTACAAAATCTGCACCAAGCAAATCCAGCTCGTCCCCCTTCGACCAAGTCAATATCGCCGAAGCGACGCACTTGGCATGCGCCTTCAATGAAATGATTGTAGCACCCTATCTCAGCTGGCCCTGCCTAACGATCCAAATATCCGCGAAACCGCTTCAACTTCGTCTTCCGCCCTTTCCCGTCGTGATAGATATAGGCGCTCTTGTACCTATCGACCCTTTGGATGAAGGAACTCATCCCTTCCTTCATCCCGATGACTACGCCAGAGCACGTACCACGCCCGAAGAAGAACACATCTTTCACTTCTTCTCTTCGAAACCCGGGGAAGTCGCTTAGGGTCAACTCCCTTATGGTTGATCGTATGAGCGATGCTAACGGGTTTCGCGCTTGGAGCAGATCAGTTTTGGTCGTCAAGACGAGGGGTCCATTGTCGGACGATTCCTACCACTCATTGGAGCGGCAAGGGCGCTTGTAGAAAACGCTGTTGAAGCCGATATCCCCTGGTGGATAATTGTATCTTGAAGTGAGTACGAATGTCATTGAAAGTTGATTTTTTAAATAATCATCCGCCTAAAAGGCTTCTCGACTTTAGGCACGAAGTCAGAACGAAGATGAAGAGACAAACTTCGCCTTTTAGTCACCGTTTTGCCGTGCGCATACCTATGTGATATCCACAATATTTACTTTGCCATTTGTCTATAAGCCGAATAAAATATTTACTTTCAACGTGCAATTGGAGCAGTATTAGACGACGATCGCGAGCTATAGTACTTACTACTTCCCGATTGTTGCGCCTAATAGCATCTATATTTAGCAAGCTAAGTAGTCGGACTTTAGAATTTGCGCCGTTACCAATTGCGAAATCCCAAACCAGCTACATGTGCGTCACCAAAGTGAGCGTTGGTCTCTTGAATTTGCCTCGCTGACAGTCCACTTGTGGTACATATGTTTCCCGCTTACTTTAGAAATGCCCTCCTCAAAAACGCAGCACCTATCAGGTAACGAACCAAACTCGAACACGTCACAAGAAACGAGAAAACACGGCTCTTCGCGGGTCACAGAACCTGCCCACCCGCTCTCGTACGCGTGGCTCGGGAGCTCGCACCAGAGCTGAGGGTCCATGGCCAGGGGCTTCGTTCACCATTAGGCACCAACCTCTTCGCCATCAAGACAAACGAACTTCACCTTCTCGGAGCGACGAGCCCTTAGCTCCTAACTTCGACACCGATCAATGGTGTCTCTTACATTCAGGAAATGTTTTCCTGATCCCCCTCGTAAACCCGACGCCAGAAATCAAGCCAACATCAACGTCGATTGCGACAGCGAAACATCGTAGCTCGAGGCCCTCCCAGTCATCGCTAGCGCAATTGGTTTGGGCAAATCGAGAATCCCAGGAACCCGCAGACCACTCTATCCTGTATGATGAGGGCCCAAGGTCGGGGTTTGATGCTGTCGTCGACCTCTAGTACTTGAGGGGAGCAAAACATAGCCCTCGATGACGAAATGATAGAGCAGCTTGACTCAGACAATGACGATGACGGGAACGCTATCCTGACCACAAACCGTGGTAATTATGATTTCGTTCGTTTCATTCCAAATGTTGGGTCCCTTCACACGCGCAACAATTGCAACAGTGTTCGGCAATACGAAATTCAAGATACCTCAACCTCAACACTAGAAATTGATATGCCTGGGTGTCGCAAATCTCCGAAGTGTACTAACGCTTCGGAGAATTGCTTGGTCGCGAATCTCAATCATACGAAATGGCAAGTCCAACGGAATGCATATGCCAGCGTTGGCTCACCATGATCGCAATAGACGCGGGAGGATCATATGTAACTAAAATCGTCAATGTGGCACATCGACCATACATGCCAGACGTGCGAAAGAAGCGCGAGCAGCTCATCAGACCCACCCACGGCAGGCGCCTGCTTGGATAACACGTGACCGTATCCATCGCCTTTCACGCGTACGAGTACACAAAGAGCCTTTGGCCGCACAAAGCACTTCATAATCAAAGTATAAATTGCCGCTACTAGAGGTACTATGTGTATCCCCTCCCCCCGATTAACATGGATACTTTCATATGTGCTAGCGTTGCGGTGGCGTCCGCCGCGCTTTTACCACGTCGAACCGTAAGTTAAATAACCCAATTGTGTCGCATCAAGACATTGATGGATGGATCCATTAGGCATTCTTCTCTAGCTCCAACCCCCGCGCTGAAGGCATCCCAACCGTACACGCAAAACCGGGCGTCGAACCCCACGAACGGCAGTCCGGATCCCCAATGCTGGATCGCCAAGATAGCTCTGAATCTGAGGACCAGCAGCCTCCCCCTTCCGATGTTTCTGAATTTAATGAGCACTCGCCGCCCCCATTTGATAGTCCCAACGCCGAGGAGAAGTCCACCTCCCCTAGTTGATTCTGAATTCGCTCCTCCTCTGCCGAGCTACCGCCTCTACCCGATCAACCGTCTCCTCGCCCAGCTCACAGCTCTGGGATCTGATGATAAGCCCCCCCTCTCTCTCCTGCCGAGCTACCGCCTCTCCCCAATGGCTCAGAATCCGATGAGCAGTCCCCCCCCGTGGTCGACTCTGAATTCACCCCTGCTGCCGATGACTCTTCGACCTCGCAAGCGATGATCCCCCATGGCAAGTGCAACATCCCTTCTATTCCCGGTTCGCCCAAGCGCAATCCCGATGATGCGAAGGCACTGGAGTGGGTGAAGTTTTAGACAATCTGGGTCAATAACTAAATGGATGTCGCATAGGGAGCCACCTAAACGACATCGAAGCGGAGAAATTCGCCGAGGCAGGGCCTGTTTTCCCCTGGCCCAAACCTGATCCAAATACCCATAGATACATATACGCATTTACTAGACCAAATGACGCGTATATTTTCTCACCTGCACGTCTCACCGCCCCCTGCGCTACCAGCCGCAGTTGCCCCAGCCATTCAACAGGGCTATTTCCCTCAAGAACCAGACGTACTGCGTGTCGTAGAAAGCTTTAAGGCTTCAAGCAAGGTTTCTGGTCACCATTGATGGACTCTTCTCCGAAGCTTATCTCTTTGTTTATCAGGCCCTACGGGGAGATTTTACGGGGGGGCAAAATGGACAATGGCCAATCTAGTAAAGACTTTCTTAGATTCGTCTGACGTTGTTCACATCTGCGGACCAGGCTGAAACTTTGGAGCGCTCTACACACTCCTTCGTCTCTCAAGCCTTACAGGAAGAGCTGCACGGGGCGAAATGCATAATTGCCAATCTGGTAGCACTGTTTGAGATTTGTCTGGTGGTGATATGGTTGACAACAGCTGCGGACCAGGCTGAAAACTTCGGAGCGCTGCGCAAAGTCAAATGTACGTACTCGTGACTGTGTCCTTCGTTTCTACCTATTCGATGAATGTGTAGGTGGCATCCATCATTACACGGCAGCAGGCCATGGAGATGGACATCGCAACTCTTAAAAAAGAAGTAAATCCCACAGCGTCCTCAGCGTTGCCCTTGCATGTCCCACTCATTCCTGTTCATAGACTTCTAGTCTCCACGACCGAAGGACGGCCATCGCCCTTGAAGAGAATAGAGGCGACGAGGTGCGCGCGAGCGGAGAGTGTATCATGCTTTCGCAATTTGTCTAAATGCGTGTGTCCTCGTTAGGCGTCTGATCTGAGGCAGTGTTTAGAAACCCAGGTCAATACACCCCTCACATCCAAAGAAGACGTCGCTCACATCGTCTGACAGTTCAAAGTCAAAGAGAACGGTTTTGCACTCGAAAAGCAGGAGCTTGCACTACAGGTAGGCTTGCTGTTTGTCTTGGAATTGAATGGCCCCTCACAAAGTACTGTGTAGGTTGCGCAACTCAACGAGGCCCAGAAGCAGGCTGCCCAGCAGAACGACCAAATGACTCGCGAAGTAGGTGTCCCCCCTGTCCGTAATCTACGTATGATGCAAATCTTGTCAGCTCAAATATCTTCGACACGATTATGAAGCAGAAGTTCAGAAGGTCGGTTGTCGAGATACTAGCTACTGCTGAAACGCTACTAAAAGTGATGGATTCAAGCTTGAAATCCGGAGCGCAGTCACCCACGCTGAAGTGAATTTCTCATTCTGATATATATATATATATATATCCTCACCATTTCCAGGCCATACAGTGTGCGGAGCTACTTATTACGGAAAATAAGGTCCTTCGGGCTCAGGTTTGTGTCCCTTTATATACACCGACAGAGTTTCGCTGGATTTGATGATTACGTGCTAGAACTCCGAGATTACAAGTATTGCAGTTAATCAGGCAAGCAAATTCAGCACATATTATATTTTTTTTCTTCGAGGTTGACGATTGTAGATTGGCGGCCTGCAATCTGAGGGAGCGCGCCCTTCAGGAGGAACGGTCTTGGGTTGGGGAAAGGGTCAGTCGCCATGTGCTCGCACGTGATCGTTCGCTGAGAAGTGCGCGTACTTAATCTAGGCGAGCGAGAGTTGATCAATAATTGCGCAGCATACGAGGCCGAGAACGCGCGCCTACATACCCACGTAAGTTTTTATAATAACCGTCCATGCGTAATGCTGATCATAGTTCACCGACAAACTCACACATTCAGGTGAGCAAGTTGATCAGTAAATGCGCGGCTTACGAAATCGAGAACGCGAGCGTACATACCCAAGTCGGGAGCCTACATACCCAAGTAAGTAATCAAATAGTAACTGTCCATGCGTAATGATGATCATTGTTCACTGACAATTTCACGCATTTAGGTGAGCGAGTTGGTCAGTAAATGCGTGGCTTACGAAGTCGAGAACGCGCACCTACATACCCAAGTAAGTAATCAAATAATAACGACATGCATAATGCTGATCAAGCCATCGTTCATCATCAAGTTTGCTTCTGAAAATCAACATTTACGAAACGAGGTCAGTCCCAACATATCCCATCGTTACAATAGGATAGGATATTGACTGTTAGTAGCTTTCTCAGCGCATTGGTACAATCAACACGATACACGGTTGTCTTGCCGTTCTAGCGTCCCCTGGCCCAGCAGAATATGACACTACGTTGGTGCCCTCCGTCGTCGTAATTGGTGCGGACCCGATGGCCGAGTCGAAGCAGTGTCTCCAATACCTTAAGAAAATACATCACCAGATAGCAGAAAAGGTACATGATAGTCCATACAAAGGGCGTAGATGATTGTTGACCTCATATATTGTGATGCAGGCATGTTATGCGCAAGAGAATTGCCGTCATTTGCCATCCACCACGAATGTGTCCCGCGAATCAGTAGCCGTTCAGACTGAAGGGATCCTTACAGTAACAAGGGAAGCTGGGGCTCAAGCAGGTAGATCCAACGATACGCACCGGACCCAGTCGTCTAAGGGAGTTCAGGCTGAAGTGGTTCGCTTTGAAAGTAAACCTGTTTTGCATCAAGGGATTCAAACCGAAGAGACTCCCGTAATCTCAAGCGAACTTGAGGTACAAGCAAGTGGACTCAACGATGTACAAGTCCAGTTGTCTCTCACTGTTCCGTGTGGCGAAATTCATCCCGAAGTAGTCACTAAGGAAGCTGAGGTACAAGCAGGCAGATCCAGCGACATGCCGCTCCGTCTACCCCAGGCCATTTTGCACCAAGGGGTTCAAACCGATGAGACCCCCGTAGTCTCTGTTGAAGCTAAGGCACAAGCAGGTGGATCCAAGGATACGCTCCAGACCCAGTCGTCTAAGGGGGTTCAGGCTGAAGTAGTTCACTTTGAAAGTGAACCCGAGACGCACGTGGACCGATCCAGCGACCCATCATCCCAGTCACCACCGAGCGTTGACACCTCTCAAGACGAGGGGGCTCTTACTGAGGAAATTCTCGTTGTCTCTGGCGAACGAGAAGATGGACGCGATGACGCAGCACCCCAGTTGCCATCAACATCGTCGGAGGTGAGCGTGCATGTACGTCAAAGGATGCTCTCTTACTTCTTTATCATCTAGCTACCCACTGTAGAGGCTCATGGGCCTCCTCATGACTCAGACGGAGCTCAGAATGGGACTCATACTCCCTCGTCGTCACCACTGCAAACACCAGCTTTCCGGGCATTCAGATTCTCGCCGTTGACTCCGCCGCCGCACGATAGATCCCTCATAGGACCTTTGTTGCCCATGTCGCCCTTATCAAGCAGCCCTGAAAATTCTCCTGTCAGACGGAACATCAAGCCATCGGCGAGCACTACGACGACTTCGCGAAGAACTCGGTCCAAGCGATCAGCTTCTAACGACCAAAACTCCGGGCAACTCCCCGAAGCTTCAATGATAATTAGTCCACGACGGACTCGGTCTAGCATGCGATTGACTTCCAACAACCGAATCTCCAACCAGCTTGCTCCAGGTATATTGTTGTTTTCAACTTGCGGACATCTGACGACTTGGCTTTGATATATAGGTGGAAGTTTGACGTCAAAGCGTAAGGCTATCCCAAACTCCTCGGCCCCCCAAAAGCGACGGAGAACTAGCTTTGCAGCTAGCGGGTTTCAAAAGGAGGCGGGCCACGCCCCGAAGAAGTAGACTCAGAGATCTCTGATCATGATGCCGCCTCTTGACGCTGACGGTAGTAATATATGTATGACCCTGTACTTTTATCGATGAACTCAAGCGCCCGTCTTTATCTTTCGCGAACACCACCATGGTCCATCGGGGGGCAATTAGCAGCCTACATCCTCTGGATGGCCACAAGCCGTACGAAGTCGAATTTGACGTACGGGCCAGATCTCATTGGAAGTTTTCATCTTAATATAATTGCAATATTCCAGCTTCTCTGTGACGATTTCAAGAATATCTACATCAGTGACATACTAGGAGAGGGGGGTACTGAAATGCCTGGTGGTTACCCTGCAACACCCTTGTGCGCTCCATATTGTCACTCCTGGGCCAAACTTTTCATAAACGCTAACAAGTACTAGGAAGCCTCCTGTTCGAACAGTGCCCGGAGCGCCCGTTCCCATAATCAAACGGTCGCCAACACCCCCGTCCCCCACCGTCAATCGATCTGCAGAAGCCAGTCCCAACCAGGAAGCAGGACATCTTCAACTTCCTCCGGCGATTATGTTCACCGAAGATTACCGATTTAACCATTGAGCTTTGCGCGGCCCCACTATCGGAAATCGGGGATAAATACGCATTATTGCTCCAGGCGTCTGTTCTGGCTGCAAGCCCACCTCGTCTTGCCAGAAAATGGAGCTGTTCCGGATCAGGTGGAATCCCTTGTCCGCGCGCTAGAGGCTAATCTATCTACTGCTGATATAACCAGGTGAGTGGCGGGATTGCTTCTCGGTTGATATTGTTCATGAACGGGATCGTTCTAGGTTACCCACTGTCGTGAAACGTGAAGTCACCAACGGATCCGCTTCGGCTCATCATACACCGTCAAACATACACGACTCTCACTCACAAACCGCACCCCGCGTATCCTTCGCCCATACGCAATCACATGGACCTTGTGATCAGGCTGCCCAGTCCGCCACCTATCACGTACCTCCAGCACAGCAGATATTGTCACCGACTCACCCCGTACCAGCTCACCCATTTGTAACCGTTGACACACATTCGGGGTCCTCTCTTTACCAGCACCCGTCATCCATCAAATTTCAGGACCCTTTCCCTCCGCGCGCAGACATCATCCCAGCCCAGATCGCGATTGACTCAATCAGCGGCCACGGTCTCCCCGAGCAACAAATTTATCATCCTCAAGTATCCCCTAGTATCTCTACACAAATGCCGCGCGGAAGCATGAGCCCTGCGTACAATTATGAGCCGCAAGGACGATCACTTATTGAAACAGATCATCGCCGGTAAGTTGTAATCCAGCTTGATTAGTATTTGGTCTATTTAATCCTCGTTTTCGTGGGTAGGATTCCCCAGATAGGGGCTGTCATCAACCCTTCGGGCCCCTCTCAATGCCACGCCACACCCAGCTCGGGCACCTCCCCGTTCTAACTACTTTATCGACAAGGACATGAAGGTGTTCTATACTGAACAAGGGACCGATAAACTACTGGGCCAGCTCAAGCTATACAACGCCGACTCCCAAGACCACAAGTGACAGAAAACCCCGATGCATTGATTGTGTGCGTTTAGGTGAAGGCCTACTTGACTTTCCCTTGGTCCCAGCTTCTTGGAATTTGTTACCAGGCGACATGTTCTTGCTTCATAGCGATGTCAAAAACATGATAGCTGAGCGTATGTGGCTCCTGGACAAACGCAGCATCTGGCAGGATATCACTCAGCAATGGAATTTGCGCAATGGCATTAACAACATGCTTGTACCCCACCCAGCCGAAACGGACGCATATCTAACCTGGGGCAGGGGTGATCGGCCAAACTGGGTGAAAGGCGAGACTATGAAGCAGAAAGCGAAAGCATGAGCGGTTTATTACATTAACAAGATCCTATACCGTTACACAACTGTGCACTGTATACGTAGCTAACAACCCCTGTTGCCGTTATATGCACGCTAAACGACTTCGAAGTTTCTATTAGCTACTAGAAATAGAAATACTAGAATTCAAGTTCCGGTCGAAGGTAAAAGGCATGTGCTCGTGACGCGTCGAGTTGCAGCTGGTAACTCTGACTCGGCGCCGAAGCCATCGACGCAATTGAGCTTTCACGACGTTCAACGTCGGAAAGTTTTGATTCGTACGCAACATTCGCGCTATGCCTGTTGATACACACGTAGGGATCCACCGTCAACTTATTTTGCCTCAGAAGTGACGCATGGCCTATAGATTCAACCTAAATCCTTTTCATTTGCGCGCAGACATGGGAATCACTATACTGTCGTTAACAGTCGCACGGAAGTCGTACCATTCCCTCCTGCAACTATGATCCACCATATGGAAGACAACCTTTCAATCTTCAAGCAACCTAACTGGTTAACCAACGTGTTCCCCTACCTTGCGTTGATCCCTAAACACCATTCTTGGTCTGGCCCGCTTTTTTCAACCACTCCATGTATCATCATCGTCTCTCAAATTTTGGAAGACTCGTGACGGATGCTATGTGCTCGTCAAGACAACTAGGGACACTTGGCAGGCCTTGGAATACGCTCTTCAACGGTTCATCAAGTACCTTTTGAAACGAAGTCCGTGGAGTCAGTAGCTCCTTCTCATTCTACTCCTTTCCAAGTCAATATGGCTACTCTTTTAAGCACCCCACGCCGGAGGAGGCCAGGGATTGCTGCATGCAGTCTCGTGACGCGTTTCTCCCACTCATCGCGCTGGCCACATTCTGCATCATACTGGCCGAACGTCACGAAAGGGCGCTCCCTACTTTTCGTTGGAGGGACTTCGTGTCATCCGCAGCAAGCCTTCATCCCCAATTCATTGCCGACCTCGAGGCTTCGGTTATCGGTTCTATCCATGCATCACGACAAGGCGGATTCATCGACATCAACAATTGCGACTTCCTGGATGTCATCCCGTCTCTTTTCCCTTACAATATGCCACTATACTTATATTGGGGGCCTGAGCACAACCCCCCCTATCCCCCTCCTGCTATACGTGGTTGGGGAGCCTACCTCATTCCGAAAGAAATTTATAACCCAATTCGCAAAGATTTCCCGTGGGCAATCGTCGCAGCGCAGCGCGCGCCGCTTGCAACATCTACTGCAGTTTCTGGGGGTCCAGTCGCTTCGTCCGCCAATTGGGGGACCACCACCCTCGCCACCCTCTCGGGGCTCTAGTGCCGTTGCTGCTTTTGCTGTCGACCAAGGTACTTCCCAAAGGCCCGGCGAGTTGATGTCCGATTTCTTTGCTCGGAGAGAGAAGCATTTCGAGTGCTATGTCCTGAAAGAGATACCGACCCAAAGACAAGCTCGACTCGCCCGTGAGGAGGCTGCAGCGCACCAACAAGTACCTGGAAGGAGGGGAGCTCTCGTTTTCTACTGGGAAGATGTCGACGGTATTCGCATTCGTCGTTTCGGTACTCGCGATCCGTCTCTTTGGTTGCGTTACTCACGTAATCAGAGGCGGTACAATTCAGCTTTCGATGAGTGGGATCTATGTTCCGAATTTGCCCCCGAGGAAGGTGCATCTGAGCTTGGCGAGGACGACGACTGCGATTACGACGATTTCCCCCATGTACATGCCGACCCCATGACTGACAATAGCGATGCACGACGTAGCGACGATGCTTCTATGATTCAGAGTGCATTCACAATCCATCTCGACGATGATCCGTTATTGTCGTCGATGACGCGACGGGGGCCCAATCCGGAAATGCGGCATCTCTATTCTCTCGACCAAGAATCTGCCCCTCTCGACTCTGATTCGCCTTCTGAAATGCCTGAGTTCTCCACCTTGCAAGTCGCATATGAAATCTTCGGTTTCACTGACTCCGAAGAGGACCAATGCCAATCATCAGCGTCGACGTCACAGGTAGATTGGGCTCTCGCCAAGAAGTGTATGGGGGTGTCATGGAAGGATGTCGGAGGCGATTGTCAACGCAAAAAACCGCATCTCAGCTTTGCAAATTCTTCTCTTGTCTAATGACGGCGTCGTCTTGGTTGGACATGCCGCGGGACCTTCTGGACATCCGCCAAGTTGATAGCATTATCTCGTCATTTTGGATGGCTGATATTCCCTTCCACCTCGAATCGAACGGCGCCATCAGTTACGTTTTTGGAGATTCGGCTAGGCTACAGGTCGTCGTCACAAACCCTCTCGCAGTATTATACGTCGCGCGATGCCATCGCGATTGGGATTCGCCCTCTGTATCTACCATTGCAACAAATCTCGCAGGAATAGGCTATGCGTTCTCCCTTCGCTTGCCCACTGGCGCAGGCTCAGTCCCGATGTCTATATCAGGGGATAAAAACGCCCTAGGATATCGTCCTCCGGACTACACTCCTAACAAATGGGACTATTGTGCATACGTTACTCGACGCGATGCTCTCCTCAAGTCTCCTCGGGGATGCCCTGCACTCATGACCGGAGGACTAGTTGGTCGCATGGCTCGTGCCCTCATCCCTCCCGATTTCTTCTCAGCATTACTATGTAGCGAGAGGACATTGACCCTGCCTTCGTCAACCCTTTGACTTCGACAGAGTTAGACTTGATCTGTGGCGTATACTGCCAGGAAACCGGTACGCATCCGTGTGAGGTGAAGAGATAATTGATACTAACGGACCACCACAGGCCAAGTTTCATCAAAGGGGGAGAAACAGGTGACACGTAAATCCTGGTGGCCTCCCCATCACCTATGGATTAAGCAACAGTTTGGCCTTGCTCAGTGGACGAACGATGCTGAGTCTTGGTACCAACGCCGTCATGAAAAACTCAGTTCGGGCAACTTCGAAGCTGCGGACCTTATGAACGGTCCCTCTTGGAGAAGTGCCTTACGCCACACTCCGGCGGCAAAGAAGCTTATCTCTAAAATGGAGGGCCTGGCAGCAGCGTACATACAAAGCAACACTTAGAGCGGGTTGCGACACGCAGTGGAAGATACCGGGCCGAGTCCC
Organism: Pleurotus eryngii var. eryngii; assembly: GCA_029467805.1. NCBI lineage: Eukaryota > Fungi > Basidiomycota > Agaricomycetes > Agaricales > Pleurotaceae > Pleurotus > Pleurotus eryngii. The sequence continues at coordinate 141,742 of SZVJ01000026.1, read as the reverse complement.
TGGATACCATATCGGGAAAGGCAAACACATGAGAGGTCTGGAGAGCGTAGATGGGCACGGAGAGCCACCAGAAAATTTGTACATACAGTATATAGTATGAACCAACTTTGTGCCAGAGCTCGAGTGGTCGGAGTAAGCATACGGAGCAGGAAGTAGAAAACAAGGTCAGAAATGCGCACACAGGGGGGAAATACTTAGCTTGTGTCCCAGAAAAGCATCGAGCACTTAGTAACTCATGGGACACGCTCTATCTCGCCAATGTTTCTCATCTAATCTGCTAACCGCTTGCTTAGATTGTCCGGAAATATTACATAGAGGGCTCGGTTACCGTATCTACAGCTTCCCGCCATCATTTCCCCCTAATTCGTGCTGAGGAGCGTCGGTCGTCGTCCTCGCCGCTCGCCCACAGCGCTCCCCGGGTCGCCCTCAGCCACCGTGTCACGCTCTAAGTAAGCACCCCCCGCCAACCCTCCGTGTCCGTTGTACAACTAAGCAGGATGCAGTTGCATCTGTTGCATCTGTGGTTAGAACTAGCTATAGCTCTCTGAGTTTCAAATCAATACTTTCTGAGTTTCAAGGCTTCGCCGGACAATAAACTTTAAACCTGGTTTTCTCGTTAATGTTGCCAAACATTGTCTCGAGATATCCTCCGAAAGTGTGTCAACGCTTCGGAGTGCTCTTACTAGGCCTTACCGTGATTGATATCCTCCGAAAGTGTGCCAACGCTTCGGAGTGCTCTTACTAGGCCTTACCGTGATTGATACCCTCCGAAAGTGTGTCAACGCTTCGGAGTGCTCTTACTAGGCCTTACCGTCTAACTATGGAATCAGAGAGACACGAAAGGTCTGTCCTTCTTTTCTACGATCGGATTCCGACGATAATAAGATCACCTGTCCTTAGGAAAACGTACGCTATTTGTCGATGCCATAGTCATTGTCGGCAATGGGATCACGTATCTCAGTCTTTCGTCGGTGATGGAAAACTTGTAACGCGCTGGACAATGGACAATCACCAGAAAGATGATAGACTTTCAATTGGCCAAGCTACCTTGCAGCCTGCCGCCGCGACGACTGCGCCCACCACTGACCAAGGCCCTGATTTCGGATGGTTACAATTGGTTGAGCAAGAACTGGCCCTCTTCGATCTCCTCCCCTCGTCTTCTCCCCTCCATCCATTGAGATTCATCAATAATCCTTTGACTTCCGGTGAATACAGCTGGGAGTCGATGGACCCCCCGCAACGTCAACGCTGGAGTTCATTCACTTGACACTTGTTATGGGCGCATCCAGGAGGCCCCTAGGGGCACGTTCACGTGCATTTCTGGCGATGGACTCGGGCCGCGCATACACGCGGCTACCCGGACTTCCCGTATTACGGACTTCGTACATACTCGAGCTCACTGTAGTTATTACCACCGGACTCCTTACTGTTTCGTGAACGCGCGGACGCCGCGTGTTCCTGAGGTATATAGTCCTGTACCGTACATACAGTTACCTTAGTTCGAATATTAGTTCCTTCACCGCACTCGCTCCTCACCTCTTCGCTGAGGTCTTCGTCTCTCTCCCCTCGCCCCCGCCCGTACCCTCGGTACCCGCGTAGGACTCCACCCCGAAATACAGGGCACGCAAGAGTGTGGGAGGCGCAGCCAGTAGCTGAAGCCAAGCCCATACGTCCTTCGCTCCCCTCGTTTCCCCGCAGCTCTACGAGGAACCGCACAAACCGCGGGTCCGCGTAGCCCCGAGCCCCTCCGCGAGTGTGGCTCTTAACAACACTAAAAGTCGCGCCAATGCAGCATTTCTCACCACTGAGCTAACGCCTTGCGTATTTGCTTACAAAGGCGGCCCAACTCGCATATCCTCATGACGTGCAGATACTACCCCAGCTGCGTTCTCAATGGGACTGCTTGAACCGTGATAAAGAACTCCACTGGTCAAATCAACAACGGAAGATGGAGGACAAATCTTATGTCAACACAGGTACCTGCACTCAAACTCGTTTTAAGTTACTTTTCGTGACTGATGCCATCCGTAGATATATACTTCCGCTCTCTCTTGAGCCGCAAGCCTGTAGCTACCCAGGTCGCCTATGTCACGACGGCGGTAATGCAGCACTTCTATTTTGTGTCGAGGCGGGCGCTGCGTTTGCAGCTATCTGGGCTCCGCGACCTGATGGGTGGCACTGCAACGATCCCAACTGAGATCGCAGAACTTATTTCGGGGGACCCACGGACGGCGACCTCACATTTGCACATTGACCCCGTACTGCGGACATTCATATGCTGCACTTCTTGCCATTCAATCTATCCGTACAATCCCAACGAACCTTCGAACCCTCCTCGATGCGTAGGAAGACGTGCGCCCGAGTCCGCCCCATGTGCTGTGCAGTTATGGAAGGAGACGATTGTTGGAGGTCGACAGCGCCTTGTACCGTGTATGCTATACCAGCACCAAGACTTTAAACACTGGTTAGCAAGGATTTTGGCTCGCAAAGGTATCGACGACCTGTTGGACTCCTACCCATCCGAGCTTCGCTCTGAACATCAACCGATATCGGATATTTGGTTAGCAAATATTCTCTCGCAATTGAAAGGCCACGACGGAAACCCGTTCAGTGGCCCCGGTCGCCTCGTTTTCGGCTTGTCTGTAGATAGCTTTGAACCAAACGCCTCGCGACCTGGCCACACACCCCAGTCCTCAACTGGGATTTGGATCGTCTGTTACAATTTCCCCCCCCACCTGAGATACCTCCCTGGCAATATTTACCTCGCGGGTGTCATTCCTGGCCCTAAGAAGCCCTCGATCGATGAGATAAACCCATATATCCAGTTGATTGTTGATGACTTCCTGCAGTTTTGGAAGCCTGGAGTGTTCTTCTCGCGCACTCATGGTCCGCGAGTGGGCGAACCTACTTTGCAGCGCTAATTCCACTAGTATGTGACATGCTCGGAGCTCGTCAAGTCGCTGGTAAAACCGGCACCCGGCTCTCATAACACATGCACTGTTTGTGATATCGATATTGATGATATCGATGTTTTGGATCCACTAAAATGGCCATCGAAGTCGGCTCAGCATCTACGAGACGCAGCTAAAGCATGGCGAGACGCACCTTCAGAGCGTCACAAACAGATGCTCTTTGAAGCTTTTGGGCAGCGCTGGTCTCCTCTCTTCGACCTGCCCTACTGGGATCCAGTCAGATTCATCGTCATCGACAGCATGCACGCGCTGGACATCAATCTGCTCAAGAATCACCTCCGTTATATGTTTCAGATTGACACATCCCATCCGGGAGGAGATGCCACTCCGATTGCCGCGAGTGTGCGCGACAAAATGGCGCTCAACAAAAATCTTGCAAAGCTCCTTACAAACTGCAAAAAGCTGGTCGCAAGTAAACCACCAAACTTATTGTTCAAGCTATTAGAGTTGCATAGGAGGGTCCTTTATGTGTTCTGTACGGAAATGGGTATTGTTGATGTGAACGGCGAAGTGCTTGGAACACGATGGGTTTTAGCGCAAATCATTCACCGCTGGGTAATTAAGTGCATCTGACTCTACGAGTACCGACTTCTGAGCCCTTTTTAGAGATCTGATGAATCGAATCTGTCTGTCCGTCAATTCATAACGAAGAATTCTAATGAAGGCGGTGGGGATGGAAGGCAAAGGCGTGGTCGTGCGGCAGGAGGCGAACCTGCGCCTAGTCAACCGAGACCGAGAGCCCTTTACCTCCGAGATTCTGGTTCCGATTCTTACTACGGATCGGATGAGGACAGTGCCAGCAATCGCGACTCAGCAATCGATGCCAACGAGCCCGCAGGCCCAGGACAATCCGATGCCAGCGACATCGAGCTTCTTGAACCTGATCGCAACCGCCAGTCGAAACTTGTCGTGACCGCCATCCGCATCCTTGTAATGTTCTTACGTGAAGACCAGCATCTTGATGAGACCTTAAGGCGGGAAACCCTGAAACACAAGATCTCGAAAATAAGTGTCAGCCATCTCGAGCAGATTTGTCGCATCATTGATATCGACCCTAGCGACATTCCAAAAGATGGGTGACAAAAAAGAAAAATGCCCTTCGTTGATGCAATCTTATCCAAAGTAGGTTGTTATACATCAGTTATAATTCATTTTTCGATGTACCCATACCGTAGGCGAGCTCTGATGATCATACCCTTCAAACCCTCAATGTATGCATTCAGCAACTTCCTGGCTCTAACAAGCGAGCCCCCGTCTTGGGGATCGATGTTCTGAGGCATGTTTGGGAGGACATGGAACACACGATGCTGCCGAGTTGGACCACCTGTGTTCCAAGAAACTGGTCGTCGGTCACGGATTTATCGGCGGATCAGACGCGGATATTATGCACAGTCCACCTACCCATCACTCTCATTCGGCTGTGGCATACAGCGGATGAGCGCATGCACGACCTACTCTCGAATTTCCTAGATCTCATTCGCGCTGTCGTTATCGCAAATATGAGGACCACTTCCCAAGAGCACATATCGGAATACAATCGATACATCGTCAAATATATGACAGATTCTCATTTGTTATACCCCGACGTCGCCCTCAAGCCCGTTGATCACGCCGCCCTTCACCTAGGAACAATGCTGAATGATTTCGGTCCTGTTCATGCTCACAGCTCCCCCTATTACGAACGATATATCAATTTCCTTCATCGGGTCAACACGAATAGGAAACTAGGTGAGCCGATTATCCATCTACTTGGTCGACATGTCGGATTCTCATCATCCGTAGGCCAGAGCGAGACTTCCATGATGGTTGCATCTGCCCGTAGTGCCAACCTCGCTGCGTTGTTGTCCGATGATGAGACCCTACGAACTCACGTTCCCAGGATTGTTGAAAGTTTATCCAAGATAAGCAGCGAAGACCCACGAGCGTTCTACCGCCTACACGAATTTGACATCCCAAAGTTCAAGTTAGGGTCAAAATCTGAACCGTTGAAATTGGACGATCAATGCTACCACAAGCTCCGCTCAATAACCCCAACACCGGAAGTGTCACGAAATGTGTTAGCCTTTGAAGAAGTTTTGTGGCGAGGCGTTCCGTACGGGCGTGCAAATTCCGCCAAATATCGAAACAGCTCTGTCATGTTCAGATCATCAACACGCTCTGGGAATGGAGGTCCCAGTCTCCTAGCGGGCACCATTGAAAACATCCTTCAATCCGACTATCAAAACGCAACTGGCGCTGTGTATCTCTCTATACAAGCCTTCACGCCAATTGACTCAACGGTGGATCCTTATTGTCTGCATGGATTCGTGGCGGGGTTTTTATGCGACAGAGAAGATCGACAGCATCATCTTATACCACTTTCAAATCTGGTATCACATTGCACGTTAACTTTCATGGATGCTGCACCGGGAATGAAACTCGTTCATATATTACCACTTGACCGGGTAAGAGCCTTGCTATTATCACTCCTGACCTACTAGTCAGTCTAATAGATCATACTAGCTCAGGCAGTCATTCGGGGAATAATGCATATGTTGATCGTTCAAAGATGTTGGATAACCTGTACTATGACTTCCGTGTCTCTATGGGTTATTATGAATCCGCCTGACGCTAAAACGGCATTAGACATTTTCGTCCCAGTGGTCAGGTTTACAGAAATTACTTACCGACCTATTTCTTCGATCTACGAAGCCCTTCGGTGACTTCAACAACACCAGGCCAAAGAATTTCGGTGTACGTAGAGATTGTCTGTGCATGACATTTATCCCACATCGTGTTTCCAATATTAGCTTCAATTTTGACCTCGCATACATCTTTTGGGGGGACCACGGACTATCTGTGACAGTTAGCGTCATGAACTCCCGCAAATATGACGTCTTAATACAGACGTCGGACCATATGAGCTGGACGGAGAGTTTTTGGACGCGAGAACGTCGGGTGAATAACCAAGGTCTAGAGGATGGTATGGGCTGGAAGTACTGAGTCATGTTTGACTTGCAACGCAGACAACACGTTTTTCCCCTTCAATAAATAGTTACTTATATAGGGGAGCTATTTTCGCTAAGCTACAATATTTAGATTTCTTTAAATGGGCTCAAAAGTCATGTGACATTGTTGACTGGCCGTTGCGCAGCATCTTCTCACTTCACTTACACAACGTTCATTCCGAGTCTCGAGAAGTACAGTGTTCAACGCTGTATTTGAGACTTGGATGGGACCGGCTTCGTCACTAGTTCATTGCTCTTGGGTGGTCAACTCTCAACTTTCACGCTCCTGTACATGCATGTAACGTACCAGTAAGAAATGATACTAGATCGCGGTTCGGCCTCGCGCAATAATTGGTCACCACCCGCTGACTCGGGCTGTCCTTGGATGAGCTCGCCTTTTGGATACACACCGCTTGATGAACCTAGATCTATCTCGAAGTTGAAGTTGGTGCCGGGGTTCCGCCTGCTTTGATGATCATGAAATGCTCAGTAAGTTTTTTCTCCTCGCTGTCAGCGTGGAAGTCACACTCATGTTTAACATAGGTAACTTAAGCTACCATCCTGCAACTACTATCGAACCCCCATCTTCAGCACGATTTTGCGGTCACCGCGTCATGAAATAAGCTTGAGTGAGACCCACAGCTTCAGCTGAAAGTTAGGTAACAGTGAGAGAACGAAATTAGGTTAGAGCCTCGGGTTCAGTGGTTCGTTAGACTCTACGCGAGGTTTTGCAAGCGCGAAGGATGTCGACCCACTAAAATCAAAGGTGATTGGTGAGTCGGGACATTGCCTTCATTCGATTGAACTGAAATATATGTCCTAACCTAGGGCTGGTGCGTACGATGTGGCCGACGGCCGATGCGCCTTTCGACAGTGCGGATAGTGGGCTATGATTGAGTGGGCGTCGGAGCACGCGGGGGAAGCGGGCAGCAGGGGCTAGTATTTCTGAATTGAAGGGGCCATGTGACAAGCGTGTTCGATGACTTCTGAGCATCGCACGTCGGGCACTAGACAGTCCAAAGGGACGCCATGTGAGTCTGCCCTGCGCTTGCTTATGGAAAACGACAGCTCATGATCGGTGTCTCGTCAAGCAGCAATAGTCGAGAGACGAGCTGCAGACAAGTTGGCAGCATATCAACCATTGATGAGTAAGTACTAGCATGAGGAGAGCGACAATCGACTCACCGCTGTATTTGATAGGCCACTTGATCGACACCCCTGTTCACACCGTCTCCGCCGTTGTCCACCATTTGCGGTCACCCCACATAAGACTCGTTTTCGCGCAGAGTTATCCAAAATGACCAACGTCTTGGATGAGCGCATGAGCGTAGTGGGACCCTACGCGAAAATTACCACCAGCCGAATTATAGAAAAGAACATGTCGGCGTCGAATGCGCCCATGGAGTCGCGAGGCCAAACCTCATCCCGACCTCATTCCTTCCCTCCTTCATCCCAAACGGCGTAGCTTTGACGCAACGCAGAAGACCGTGGATCTGACTTGGACACGCCCAGAGATGTCCCGTTGTTGTCGTTGCCCTGTATTCGAAGATGGCAAAGAGGAACTGACGGTGGTGCAGGGCACAGTATTTGATGGTGTCGTAGAGTTCAGAGACCTGGGAAGCATCATGCTATGTAAACAGCATTGGTGTATACGATAACGGAGAGAAAAACGTACTTGTGATGGATCAAACTTTTTCTGTTCAACGTCGCAGAAGTCTTCAAAAATCTTCTCCCACCGCTCCCTGAACAGGAATGGTTCGTCGCCGCAACACCATCGCTCTTGGATCTTATACACATCAAGTTTGCGTGTCAGATCGAGTTGAGTAGCGGCGGCGCCGCTGCAATCTGGAGAGGGGAAAGTGGAATCAGGCGGATGCTGGATAAGAAAATGGGCACAGTGCACGACTGGCCATTGAGCGACGAGCCAACGGAGGCGCATCCAGACGTCGTACGCATTCGCCAAGCACCACGCGAAAAACAGAGAAAAGGAGACAATGGAACATATGTCTACAATCTACCACTAAGTCTACTGTTGATCGATCGATCGGAACGACCGGCGATGATATTCTGGATATATGTTAATTCATATTCAGAATATAACAGGTGTGATTATATGAAGGAGATACCAGAGAAGATATGTTGAATATCATCAGCATATCCTCCGGGACAAAAGCTTAGAGATATTTTGATTTTAATCACCGAAGGTCAGTCTAATTTTCATCTAGGATACTTCCAGGATATCCTCTGGGAGGAAATTTTTATTTTCCTCTTCATTTACTCACCATTTCTGCCTTCAGATGTATGGTGACTGTATTTACAATTTTACGGCCTGAGATATGCTGATTTTATTTTGGTTGAAAATCAGAATTTACTATTTAATATTGCCGTCGGAAGTACGGTGTTTAAAATTTAAATATTATCTGTGTATCATCCGCGTATCAGCATCAATGATTTCGGGCAATGCCCGCAGTGTACGCAAAACTGACAAAATCACAGAGGACTTGGAAGCAACATACTTCTGGCTTGGAATCCATCCAGACACTCGCCAAAAGATAGAAAACAGGCTTCTGGCACGACACCCCCATATTTCGGTCAAAAAGGCATTCCCTATGGCTCTTGTCTCAGAGATAGCCCAAGAAATCTTTGAAAGAGATCGCTTCGAGTATAACCTCATTGACGTGGGATCAGACTCGGAAAACTCCTCGGATTCAGACTCAGACTCGGATTCATCAGATTCATCTGATGATGAGAAGCGGGCCCAAGCCAGGATCAAGGCACTAAAAGCTCGGAAATTAGTCAAGTCCAAATCCAAGAAGGCCAAAGCTCACGATCTCGATTCTGATCCTATTATGGAAAAAGTCTCTTCCCCTAAAGAGTATGGCAACCAGAAATATAGGACTAATCCGCCAGAGGATGAAGTCGAAGGATTAATCAAGAAAATGTCCCAGATGAATCTAAATGATCCAGAATATAGCACCACCTACTATAGAGCATTCTGCTTGGACGAACGTATTGCCAAAGTCTGTGCACCTCCCAATGTTGGACACCGATTACCTATTGGAAATCCTCCACCTCCCCGCAACAGGTTCCTTCCACCTATACCTCCCATGCCACCTAGAGTGAATTCATCATCCTTACCTTCAGCACCCAATCCCAATCCCAACACCAATCCAGTACCTCCTCCTAATGTGGCACCAAGGCCACCAATGACATGCTATGGATGCGGAGAACAAGGACATGGAATTGCTAGATGTGGACCAGTAACTGATCTTCTAAACAGACGGGTTATTGCTAGGACTCCTGAAGGGAGAATCACTTGGCCTAATGGAGCCCTAATCTATCGGGAACAAGGAGAATATCTGGTGCAATCAGTACAGCGCATAACTTCCCAGTCGACACCCATCACTTCCAACTTTGTCATATCCATGAACCCCGATTGCTATATATCTGCAACCCATGATCTTTATGATTTCGAGGAAGACTCAACTATGGAAAGTGATCCAGAGGAGATTGAAGTACTAGCTGTTGAACGCAACCCCAAGACAGTTACTATGTACCGTAGAGACCTGGAACGACCTGCAGTAAAGTCTAGACCAGCAATTAATGAAGACACAGGAAGACGCACACGATCTAAAGGATCAGTACCAGATCCAAAACCAATTCCATCATCATCCAGATCCAGACCTACTCCAGTAGTACCAATTATTCCCACAATAACCGAACAAGCTCCCATTGATGCCTGGGTACGCCAGGAATTCACGGTGGAAGATGTTACCATGTCCGACGAACATCCTAAACCCGCCCGCAAAACCCCTCCTGAAAATAAATCGCCAGATCCTTCCAAACAAATCAAGGCACCAGTATCCCGTCAGTCAGAAATCCTTTCTGATACAGAACTAGACGCCATTCTCCAACGAGCCCTTGGCTTGACACTACCAGTAACCCTTGGAGAATATCTTGGAATCTCTAAACAAGCCAGAGAACACCTTGTTCGAATGTTTAAAGGAAAAACTATGAAGATGGCTGATGAAAATAGCTCACCAACACCAGTAGCCATGGTAAAATCAGAAACTCTCCCACAAAGCCTCCAGGTCCAATTGGATGATGAAAACTATGATCAGGCAGCTCTAATTGTTGTTCCTATGCGTTTCGGCGATGAAGTAATCCAAGCTGTTATTGATTCTGGATCACAACTCAACATCATTCATGCCGACGTATTCAAGCAATCAATTCGCTTACCAGTGGATACATCTCGGGTCATTAAAATGAATGATGCAAATGGAGGAACTGGCGAGCTACGAGGTTATGTGCAGAATGTGCATCTTACCTGTGGAAGTGTAGGAACTATGGCAAACCTTTATCTTGGACAAAAGGCTCCTTTCAAACTCCTCCTGGGACGACCATGGCAACGATCAAACCGTGTCTCTATTGAGGAACGAAATGAAGGAACATACCTCATATTCCGGCCGAAAAACGAAACAACATGTTATGAGTTGTTGGTTCTCCAATCTGTTTTACGCCCAGAACAGATGTTGCAAAGCATCCTATGCAAGGAAAACTCCATGCTTGCATCTATGATGGTCCACGTCTCAATCACTGAGGAAACCCCCTCAACCAGCAAAATCGAGACCTTAGAAGATAACACTGAACTCACCACCAATCAAGATACCACACCCTTCCCAGAAAATACACCAAGTACCTGGCTCGACACTACTTCAGGTAACAACTCAGACACTGTTCCAAGGCTAATTCAGTCACTACCAACCAAAGAATGCCTTCACGTACCCATAGGAAGCACTTTTCGGGCAGAAAATCCATATTGCGATCAATGCTGGGGAAATACACCCTTTCCAAACCGTGGCCGACTGGCTAGAAACCACGCACAGATCTCCTACCAAAGTACTCTGACTGATACTCAACACATCACAAACGAGCAGAAATATCTTGAACACAGTGAACACATCTATAATGAACTTGTGAATCTCACCTTTCCAAGTGTATGCCCAAGCTTTAACTCCTGGCCAAGCATCCCTTACTCAGCCCATCAAGAAAATCTCATAATGGAAGAAATTATACAGACATTTGATGGCCAACATCAGCAAATGTTTTCAACATTAAAAAACATCATCCTTACCAAGTACCCCTATGGCAACCAGAGAACTCCCCATTCCAACTGAAACCAAGTCCCAGGAAGTTCTTGGCCAAGGAATGACTACCATGACTTTGGAATCAGACAAAATCATTCCTGAAGACATCTGGTCAGGAAAATCAGAGAGTCCAAATAATGCAGGAGCTTACGCCACCTGGTGCAATGAAGAAACCCCACAAAGTTCTGGCTTTATCAAGAATGGACTATATACTAACACCCAGGCTATGTGGTCAAGTGATGAAAGTCATGAAGATGCCCCTGAATTCTTACAACAAGTAATGGCTCACAACGAATCCCACCGATTAGACGATTTCCCTTCTGCCCCTGCCAATATGGAGGTGGATATCGACTACTCAGCGGATGTTTTTCCTTCACAACAGGATCCATCCTTTCATCTCTGGAAATCTAGTGAACATCTCAATCAGTCTACCCTCAATATACTTGCAAACCAGCCCACCGCAACATCTTTAGGTCCCAACCAAAGCTTACCAGATGCATCCTCGCTCCCAGCAAAAGCTCCATGGAATGATTCCCATACCATAAACGAACTCTCTCAATTAGTTATGAGCCCTGCCAGTTTCTATGCCAGATATGCACCAAAAAGCAGACTTACCCCAGCCAAAACCATGGGCATCACCAAACATCCCTCTGGGTCTGAACCTAGCACAAGTAACCCCTCATTCGATTGGAGTAATAAGCCATTGGATATTGCGGGAAGGAAAAAGATTGAACACCTTCCACTTGCCAAAGGACCTACCATTACCAACAGGCAGACAAAACAGAAAGGCCTCCACATGGGGCAGGCTGAAGAAAATTCATGGCGAAACCCCAATAATCCGTCCCACAAAACTGGAATATTCAACAGCTACGATGAGGCCTCAAAATGCAGAAAGACCTGGAAAGGGAAAGGCATTGACCGAAATCCTTGTCCAGAATAGTCAGATTCACTAAAGCAACATGAACAAGAACTGTGGAACAACTCACAAATACACCATACCCCCTATAAGGCTAACCCAATCCAAACACTGGAAATTTCGGAAAACAGTACACCCGCTATCCCTACCGAGTCATCCAGCACATCGGCAGAATCTCTCTGTGATCCCTTGAGTGAGGACAACATGTTGAACACTGTAGCGCAGCGCATCAAAGAATTTGTCTCGAAGATACAACAAAGTCAAGTCAATAAAACCAAGACCCTGGTAAACAATGAAGAGGCGGCACACCACAATATCTTGCAGGAACCTGCTATTGAAACCAATCATATCACTATTCATCCACCTAGTTTTTTTCACCTAGCCAAAGAAAATCGCCCGCCAGAAAACTATGAAGTAGCAAGCAGCACGGCCATACAGAATGAACAGGACAAAGCACTTTCAGCCATAACAACAACTTCTGACCCTCCACCATCCCCAAAATCTTCTTCCTCCTATGACATGGTCAATATAGCAACCACGAACTCGAATCCCTCCGAACCTGATCCTATTCAGCAAATGGACACAACTCCTGACCTGCAGCGCATTCAGACCCCCCAACCAAACCACCTTCACTGCCATAATTGGCAACAAACAGGTGCTGAATCAAGATTATATATCCATGCAGAATCAAATCCTTTTGCAAATCAGCAAGACTCCAAGGCACAGAGAAAAGAAATGAATGCCCACTCACCTGTGGACTTCAAACACCGCAGCTATCCCCTCCCTCCACACGAGCCGAGAATCCAAGCCTTGTTCAATCAAGAAACTGCACTTGCTATTTTAGGAAGGATGCCCGGCGGGACTGAGCCGTCAAATGAAGAAATCGGGACGCACAACACAGGTACGACATATGCAGATGTCGGGAGTTCCAGTACTCCAGCGCGAGGATTGGATAAGGTAACCACAACAGCGAGTCACAACCACGGACCTGTCATGAACAATGGGGGGGAAACATTCCTTAACAATAAAAGAGAATCCGGACATGTCGGAACTACGCACGCAGAAGCAAGAACCGAATGATGCAAAGATTCGAGCACCACGATGGAAAGCGTAGATGCGTATGATATTGGGCGACGGAGTCAAATCATCACCGGCACGAATCCTAGCACAGGAAACGAGCAGAACAATGAGACAAACGATAAGAATTTCGACTCACCGGGGACCCCAAAACGCCTCCACCATACCCAGCGACGGAATAAAAGAACGCCTGCGGAACCTAAGTCCTCGAATGGAGACTATGGCGTGCATGAAATAGGAACGGAATATGCAGATACTAGCCGATCGTGCACTCCAGAACGATGGTCGGATGTGGTATCCACGACGGCGCGAAACGACCGTAGATCTGCCATGAACAATGGGGCGGAAATGTTGATATGGAAGTTGGGAGACACGGAAATCGTCAACGATAAGGACTCTGGCGATCAGGAAACCATGCACACAGGAGAAAGAATCAGACGACACGAAGCTTTGCGCGTAGCGACGAAAAGCGGGGTCATGTACGATGATGGCCAACAGAGTTGACCAGACAACACGAGTCCTAGACAGAGAAACAAGCGAAATGATGAGACGAACGATAGGAAATATGACTCACCTCGAAATGGAGAACACCACCGCGTCCCACTCTCATGCAGCCCGGAGAATCAGAGCCTACTCAGACACGAAAACACACCCGTTCCTGTCGAAGGAACGCTTGCGGAACCTAAGTCCTTGAATGGAGATTATGGCGTGCACGAAATAGGAACGGAATATGCAGACATTGGCCAATCGTGCACTCCAGAACGACGGTCGGATGTGGCATCCACAACGGCACAAAACGACCGTAAAATCGCAGGAATTGAGAAGAGTGTATCGTTGATGTTGGAATCAGGGGATATGGAAATCGTCAGCGTCAAAAGGCAAGAAGATGTGCGTGGGAACTCCGCCTTGGAACAGTTTGAAGCGCCTCACCGCCGTTCGAATGCGTTGGAGGACATCGATAATACCATTCCTTTCGCTCTGCATAAATCAGATAAGCACGAATACGGAATCGTTCACGACATACGTACCAGTAGACCCGAATTCCCTCCAACGACGATAAGAAATGGGCCCGAAATGGCTAAGTTAGCACCAACCACCGAAAACGAAGACTTACTTCCTGGAAACCTTCCAAGTATGCAGGCAGACCGATCGAACGGTGACAAAATGAATCTCATAGATACGAACCTGCTGGGCGCTCAGTTAGTAAGATGGGACCTGGCGCAAAAGAACCCTCATACTTACTTCCAAGATAACACCCCAAATGATATAAGTATCCCAATGCAAACGACGAACAATTCCTCATCCCAGAACTCGCATCGTCGTGCACCTCTGAGACCCCAGCCTTCAGTTACTCAGCCTACCAGCTACCCAACCGTTCCAATATCCCCAGTCAATATGTCCGCCAACAATGTCAACCCCGGTGCTGCCAATAGCGAATTCAACACCGTGAAAGAACTCCTCGCTAAGTTGCCCATTAGCGTTCGCATTTCTGAAGCCATTAAGGTGCTCCACGAAACCAGCAAGCCCCCCACCGTTGAAGTCGACAAAATTACGCAGCCAGCAATTGCGCTCCCCATGACGTTGAACGCCGCGTCACCTGGCGAAGATGTCACCATCGACAGTCACATTCGGCGCTATGCTACGATTCAGCAAGCCTCAAGTGATGACCAAGCTCACAAAGTCGTTGGAGTCTTGACCTCCGCGGAATTCATTGAACACCAAGAGTACAATCTACCCAACGGAAAGGTGTGCGTATTCCTAGCTACGGATATTCACCTTTCGCGTTGCAGCACGGCTTGCCCCAAAGAAGTCCAGTGCAACTATGGGCACGCCTACATCGTTCTATCGCAGCCCAACGAACCAGAGAAACCCCAGCCAGAAGCAGGCCTTGCTTTAACCAGTACAGTAACATATGCAGCCGCAGATCATCCCAACCCCACCGATTTTCTCCAAAAGATGGTGGGCCTTGAGGAACCCATTCCACCCACTCAGGACGACGAATCGACTGCTAAACAGCCAGAGCATCATGAAGAAACCACCCATAGGGGAATCATTCAACCAGTAAACCCATATCCTCAGCCTCCCACTTATCGTGATGTTACAGCCCGAATTCTTACTCCACCCCCTCCCATCGTCCGTCAACCTTCTTCCACACCTAGCAACCAAGGAAAAGCACCACCTCGACCGTCCTTTCGGAATATTCGCAGCCCCAGTCCCATTCGAAACTTTGGAGAACCCCCAAAGCGCCGAATCAACCGTTCCCCTACTCCTTTCCCCTTTCCCAATCCTAGACCCTCCTCAGCTTGGTCAGCCTTTCCACCCAATTCCAGTCATCACCAGCACCGTCGTTCACTCGTACCCGTTAATGTCCCCATCCTCAACAATACTCCACTCCTTGCTCCTGGTCAGCCTATTCCCAGCCTACCTACACGACGACATATTCTTGAGGAGATCACCAAGGAACAAACTTGTAACACCACCACGCAGTTTCCTGAGTCTTCCACTAGTAATGAAGTCACCATCCAGTCTGAAAACAATTCAGCAGCAGAACGGGACACAGCAGAAATTCATGTAACAGTAGAAGTGAACATGGAACTGGAATCTCAAGAAAATGCTATGGAACAAGACACTGGCACCATGGACTCTATTGCATCTACCCCAACTCTGGAAGCACAAGCTAAGTCCCCAATTGCCGTAGCCGAAATGGAGGCACCCCCCACTCTCATCCTTTCCTCTTCCATTCTGCCAACTCAGACTGCCAATAATTCGCCTATTCTGTCCTCTCTTCGGCTTCAATATCCAGATAGCGAAATGGATGTACCCCCTACCCCAACTCCTTCCACAGAATATGATTCACCCCAGAATGAAGATATCACCATGGACAGCTCAGTTTCAACTCTCCTATTTCCAGTTCGCGATTCACCCACTTCGTCACCTCACTCTGGTGATTCCATTATGGCACAAGGACACCCCTCCCCCGGCTCCATAAGGGAATCAATCAGCAGTAACCTGGAGAATGATCTTGTCATGAAGACTTCTCCTAGCACACATGAACTACAAGGAGGCAGTACTGCTACACAGAGTGCTCCTACTACTCCAGAAACCCCTTCCAGGTTTGCCAAGAAGCCCTGGAAATTCAGTGGACCACCCTCAGCTTCTGCAAAAATGCAGAATACTATCGCTAGGCGTACTAGGTCTGCATCCAAGAAGACTCCTGCTTCTCCCTCCTCTTTACCTCCCCCTACTCCCACTACTCGACCTCTTAACTCTATCTCCCCTCGTCCATTCCGCCTCTACCACAACAATGAAGAAGCAATCATGGTTTTTGAATCAGACGATGAAAATGCAGAACTCTTTCGAAATGGAGTTTTAGTAGAAGATGAACAGGATAACCTAACTATTCAGGTCCCCTATAGTCAAGGTGCCTCTAACCTTATGGCTGCCATGCAATCTGGAACTCCCACAGCTAGGGAAAATCCTGAAACAGAGGATGTTTCCCCTGGGCAAGCTGGGCCATCCATTCCCACTGCTCCTAGGCCAACTCGTAACATGAGGAGACGCAAGGCCAAAGCCTCCAAGAAGACTACCAACAACACCTCTACTTAACTGCCTCCAACAATTCTCAGCAATCTAGACAAGACTCCTTCGTATATATGCAAACCATTTATCCATCCTTACCTATGCAAACCACTCAGATCTCTTCCCCTATTCACACTCAAACCCCTACTGCTGTTCCGAATCTACCTCGTCTAGTTACAGGCTCCCATCCTCTAGTTATCAGTTCTCCAGTAGAACACTACTCAGAATCCAGGGCAGATACTCATAAAGAGCACAATATGGACCGTACTACAGCCTATATCAACCCACACTCTGCACCTCATATACACATTCCATTCTGGCAGAAAACAACCTCAGCAGCCCCACTCCAAGACCGACTAACTTCTCCCATTCCACCTTACGCCTGCAATATATATGCAAACCTTGGAGATATTCTGCCCCAGGATCCATACTACGAAATACGACATGATCTCACAGATAATTGGGGATTTAACGACCGACACTCCACCTTGATTATGACGGAAGGAATGACTATTCCTGCTCCTATTGACCCTATTCCCTCGGCACTACCACCCAGTGGACATCCATGTTTAACAACCACAGGAAAACGATTTGTGCCCTCCACCATCTCATATTTCAACTATGATCCTGGAGTATACCCCAATGAAGGCTTTATCAATCCTCTCATTCCCATACAAGACCCAAAATTTGGACAATGGCACCATGATGGAGATATCATCCTGGGAAAACTGGCACTCCTTTGCAAGGAATTTGCATACTGTGAACGTGTCAGTTCAGCAATGTGGGAACGACCTCAGGCTACTCTCGACGAAACTAATACTCAGCAATTGGTTGCTATTTTGGAGGACCAAAATCTTTCCCCATTTAATTATCTTCAAGATCACCACTTAGAAGATGGTGTCACTTTCCTAATGGACTGGGCTGAAGACAGAATACCTGCACACTTATCACATTCTCCTCGGACTTATGCCCTTGCCTCCAACTTCTTTATAAAGGGATATCCAAATCCTTGGACATCGCCAACCACTGAAATTCATTCTAATGCTTGGAACCCAAAAATCACATCTCTCCACCATCTTCGATTTCTATACATCTCATTTCTGCGAAATCTCACTTGTTATGCTCTTCAACCTGGGTTTCGCACCTTTGTACTTGACTCGCCTCTCATCGATGATAGCACCCGACACTATTTCATTCACCACTGCTACATATTTCGGTTTCTTACCACAACAAAGCCATTGGTCAGCCAAGGATTCACACATACTTGCCTGCACTTCCCTGCATCATCACGCTCAGAAACATCTCAATCATTTACCAGCGAGAAACGTAACCCATTACTCCATATCGAAGAAGATGAATATCTGGCACAAATGGCCAAAGTATATGCAGCAATGGGGCGAGGGTGTATTGCCAATGCCGCCCGCACAATCCGTGCAATCCCCATATCCATGCACATTAGTGCACGAATCCTGTTTCACACAGATTATTTGGATCCACACACAATGTTTGATGGAAATGGTCTCCGCTGCCCAATCTATTGGCGATCTCCTTTGTAGATCATTTCCCTTTCAACCCCTTTCTTTATCTCAGATTACCATTAGCCCTGCTCCATCTCCTTTTTTATATTTAAACACATCTCAGATCTCACTACCGCCACATCTGCTATCTATCAAACTACTTCCAAAATGGGATACTGAACCTAGTCCAATTTGGTCATTCACACACTTCCACCAACCACCCACGTCCCCATCTCTAGTCGGACATATTCCAGCCCCCTCAATCAGTATTACCGAAGCCTGGTCAACCTACAGTGAAATTATAGACATGCACAATATTGCAGAAGACTATGTACCACCTCCCATGGAATGCCTTTATACCGAAGATACCCATGAGGATGAAATAACTCGGATTACATCCTCACTTACCAATGTGGACTGGGACGAAGAAACAGTTCTTATTCCCACTCCAGAAAATAGTGCCTATGGCTTTCAATTCAAAGCATATGGTGCATACAAACGAGTTGCACAGAAAGTCCATCCCATCTCAGGTGTTTGCCCTGAAGATATCAAAGTCACTCGGTCCACACCAGATGATCCACTAAAATCCCTACCACCACTTCCAATTCACCCTCCTGAATTCACTCCTACCCACAAGCTTACTCAAGAAAGGATTGACTCTATGGAAGTCAATAAAGACAATTTCTTACTGCCCGAAGAAGAAAAACTTTTCAAACATATCCTCCGCCTCAACGAAGGATCCCTTGCCTTTGAAGAAAATGATCGAGGAACACTACGGTCAGACTACTTCTCCGACTATATAATGCCTACAGTATCACATACACCATGGGAATTTCGAAACATCCCCATACCTCCTGGAATTCGGGAGCAAGTTGTGGAAATGCTAAGAAACAAAATCGAAGCTGGAGTATATGAGCCCTGTCAGTCATCCTACCGAGGACGATGGTTCTGTGTATTAAAGAAAAATGGAGCCCTCCGAATTGTTCATGACTTACAACCCCTCAATGCTGTATCAATCCGGGATGCTGGCCTCCTCCCTATTATTGATGACTTTGTCGAGCCATATGCAGGATGCCAATGTGTTACCACACATGACCTTTACTGGGGATTCGATGCACGGATAGTTGATCCAATATTCCGAGACATGACTGCATTCTGGAGCCCCCTTGGATTATTACGACTCACTGCCCTACCTATGGGGTACACAAATTCGCCCACTGAATTCCAAAAATGCATGATCTACATTCTCCAGGATGAAATTCCGCATGTCGCCAACATCTTTGTGGATGATCTTCCCATCAAGGGACCAAAAACACAGTACTTAGACAAGAAAGGAAATCCAGAAACTATATCCGGAAATTCAGGAATCCGTCGATTCATCTGGGAACATGCAGTTGATGTACACCATGTCATGCATCGTGTCAAATGTGCAGGTGCCACATTCTCAGCGAAAAAGGCTCAAATATGCCAAAAAGAAGCAGTGATTGTTGGCCAAAAGTGTGGTGCTGAAGGAAGAAGCCCTGATGAAGACCGAGTAGCAAAAATCCGCAATTGGCCTGTCCTTACCAACCCAAAAGAAGTCCGTGGTTTCCTTGGTCTATGTGGAACAGTGCGAATATGGATAGCCAATTACTCCCAACTTGCAAGACCCCTTACTGAACTCGTTCATAAAGGTGCCGAATTCATATGGGATGAACGTTGGCAGAAAGCCTTTGATGCGCTGAAACTCCAAGTTTCATCCGCCCCCGCATTGCGACCTATAAATTACAGATCAGAAAACCCCATTATCATCTCTGTGGACACCAGCCTCATTGCCGTTGGATTTATTCTATCACAATTAGATGACAATGCAAAACGACGACCAGCATGATATGGATCACTGCCCATGAACGATGTCCAAGCTCGATACTCCCAATCAAAATTGGAACTATATGGCCTGTACCGAGCCTTACGACATTGGCGCATATACCTTATAGGAGCACAAAAACTGGTTGTTGAAGTGGATGCCCAGTATATCAAGGGCATGCTCAAGGAACCTGATCTCCAGCCAAGTAATGCTATGAACCGATGGATTCAAGGCATCCTGATGTTCGACTTTGAACTGGTACATGTTCCAGGAACCAATTTTAAAGGACCAGATGGACTATCAAGAAGAAAACATCTACCAGAAGAATATGTTGAAGATGATGATTCTTGGCTGGACGACATTGCATTATTCATTCATCCTATATCACTTCCTCCTCCCCCAACTATCTCCGAAGAGTATAAAGTGTTTGCACTACCCTCAACAAACAAATCAAGCAAAGTTACCAGACTATTGGAAGCCATTCGTGATTACCTCACTACCAACATTCTGCCTCAAGTTTACAAGAAACAAGATAAAAATAGGTTCCTTGGCCAGGCTAGACGGTATATGCTTCATGAAGGACGTCTTTACCTCCGAAATCCTGGAAAAATGCCACAGCTTGTAATCACTTCCCCTGAAAGACGACTCTCCATCCTTAAACAAGCCCATGAAAACCTTGGTCATAAAGGAGAATTATCTGTGCTTAAACTCCTTCGCTTCCGATTCTACTGGCCAAGACTCAAAGAAGACGTGCACTATCATGTTTCCTCCTGCCATGACTGCCAAATCCGAAATACAGCCCAAATGCAAATGCCATATGAAATATCTGCACCAGTACGAATCTTCCAGAAAGTTTATTTGGATGTAATGGCTATGCGACCAGCCTCTGGAGGATATGAATGGATAGTAGCAGCCAAAGATGACCTAACTGGTGTCTCTGAAGCTAGGCCAATTCGAAATAATGACTCCAATAGTCTTTCCCAATTCCTTTGGGACAACCTTTATTGTCGCTATGGAGCACCAGAACACATCGTTACAGATAATGGATCAGAAGTCAAAGGAGCCTTCTCTGCTCTTACCAAAAGGCTTAATATTCCCCAGATCAAGATTACTGCATACAACAAACATGCCAATGGAGTTGTAGAACATGGCCACTACATCCTCCGGGAAGCAATAGTACGATCATGCAAGAAAAGCGCTAGTGGACTTCCAATGAATTGGCACAAAATGGTTGGACTTGCAGTCTTTGCCGACAGGGTTACAGTCAGCTCTGTAACTGGATATAGCCCCTATTATCTTCTCTACGGAACCCAGCCAGCTCTACCATTCGACTATATGGAAGCAAGTTTCCTGGTAACAGGATTCACCCCTGGAATGACCACAGCAGCTCTTATTTCCCTTCGTATGCGGCAACTTGAAAAAACGCGAAGAAGATTTGATAGCAGCATCCGAAACATTAAAGAAAGCAAGATGCACATCTAGGGATCAATTCATGTGTCGCTTCCATCATCGGATTCAACGAAAGACATTTGAAACTGGAGATCTGGTATTGGTCAGGCATAGCCAAATCCAGGAATCAGTATCTATGATCAAGACATCACCTCGGTACCTGGGACCCTATGAAGTAGTCAAACAAACCAAGAAAGGCAACTATGTCCTTAAAGAACTGGATGGATCACTTCTGAGAGATCCAATTGCCGGTTTCCGGGTGATCGGATACCTTTCTAGGAATGACCCTGAACTCTCCCCTGAAAATATGTTGGACCCTTTGAATGACGAAAGCGGAACCGATCAAGCATCAAATCTGGATACCGATGTGGAAATGGACGACCCTTGAGGCTTGGTAACCCAGTAAACGAGTTCCCCGTTTTTCCTTTCCCACCACCACAACTCTAACCACCATCGTCGCATTCTCCACCTCAAATGTCGAACCTTCGCAGCGCCCCCATTTCTCTTCCAATGATTCCAACACCACCTATCGCCATCCATGTGCAACGAGATGAAGAAGTACATATCTCCGATGTGATGGGTGTCCCTGAGACGGGAATCATTGGTTCGCCATCAAAACGATCCCGCAAAAAGATGCCCATGATAGAACTAACAGCCCAACAGTACACGACTTCGATACCCATATCGAGGAGTTAATGGAACAGCTCGACCCTCTTCCACCCTTTCCCATCCCATCATTACTGTCGTCCTCCAACGTCGCCCTCTTGCCCTCTGGAAATACCCGTTTTGTAATGCTCCCCAACAGTCTCGCTGTTGAGCAGCTCCTCGAGCTCAAAAACATATCGATCAAGCTGGATGCTTGGATACTTCTCCATCCCCAGCATCTTGCCCTCGTCAACGAAGTTGTGGGATTCAGGGGAAGATATGTTCAGTTGAGGTTGGAAGTTTTCCCTAATGGGAAACCACGACGTTTCCCCTTATCCCGGGACATGTGGGTGGATTCGAAGGATATCAAGTTGGGCTGGAAGGATCGTGTTCGACTCTGTATTGCTAAATGCTGTGAACCCCACTTCGACTTCGTCGCTAGATATTAGTTGTGACATCGGTTTCATTTTTTTATCTATGCCTCATCCCTCATCAAACACAAATCCGTTATTCATTCCTTATCCACTTTACATTCTTCGACACGAAACCACCTTCGTTCAAATCACCTTCCACCATTTCCCTCTTCATTATTCATCCCTTTACCCAGATTATACTCACTGGTTCTACCATCATATTTTTCTATATAAAACCCATCAGCATTCCTTGGACTACAGCCTGAAGAACACCGCCTTATCAATATGCCTTACCCTCCGTCACAACCAAATACATTTCCACAATGATATCAGCATATCACTATACTATACACTATTCACTGCAACAAGGAAGGCTTGCTCGATTGAGTAGGCAACCGGGGACAGTTGATATTTAACGCCGCCCGCAGATGTCATGAACCATGTTTGTAAACATGGTTATTTGGAATATTTTCCATTGTACTCCATCGAGCAATATCTTCACCTCTTTCAAAAATCCCCTATCACTCCTAACCCCCTGTTTTATCTCCTAAACCTTTGATTTCCAAATCCCTCTTATTTCTTACCAATACCCTTATCCTCTCCATTCTAAAGAACTTCTCTTTAGACATAAATTTTCCTTCTCCATTCTTCAAAAAACTTCCTGCATTCCAAAACTTCCTGCATTCTAAAAAACTTCCTGCATTCTAAGAAAATTTCCTTGTTGAAAAACACAATGGGTTTCAGCTTATAAATTTCCTAGTCATACCATACCTTGTTGTTTCAGCTTATAAATTTCTCAGTCATGCCATACTATACTGTTTCAGCTTACAAATTCTCCATTTCTCCCCAATTCTTGTTGTTTCAAACATTCTTTCTCCATTCCAACTGTAAAAATTGGAATGTAAAATAGTTTTCTTCCTTTCTTTCATGTTTCAGATGGAAAAACTTCACATTCTACTTTATCAAATTGTTCTAGCCATTGTTTTTACATAGCCACAGGCCAACAGTATATAAACCCCCTTGTAGTATGTAGAAAAGACAGTCTTTTATCCCCCAAAAGATTCACTCTAAAGTCCCCATCTTTCCTAGTCAAGTCTGGGAACTGATCTAGCTGTACCTAGAGGGCCTAAAGGATAGGTCTGATCTAGTGCTGCCTAGAGGTTCTCATAGCAAGACAGGTATAAGGTGAGTCAAAATTGCTCAAGTTAAAGAAAAAAAATAGTTCCAAGTTATACATTTGTCTTTGATATTTACTTAACCAAGTACTTATCATCTCTCCTATCATTCTAAAAACTCCGAAATCCCAATTTGACCTTTAAAAAACCCCACTCCTATATCTTTTTCTCATGCCCCTTTTAAATTCATAAAAAAAATCCATACATACATCCTTTCTCACACTCTATTTGTACGGTACATTGCTGTTGCTGCAAGAAATCTTGTACTTCTCCTGCACACCTGCACATTACTCTAAATACCTATCAAAACTCTCTCTTTTGCTGACATTCAGACCAAAACACACTCATACTCGCACATACTTGTACTCGTGCCTACATACCGAATACACAAATCCTTATACAACAAATAGTTGCACACACATATACACACATAACATGACATTTCCCACGGTTCTGCGACAACCCCTATTCTTCAATACCAACTGAAACTAGTGTCCGAACAACTGGGCCCACACTCGATCTTCTATCAAAGACCCAGTGACCCCAGACATCCCTTTAACAAAGAGGGTGTGACAACGCGCACGTGAGCAGGAGAAGTGTGGAGGTGGAGTGGGTCGGGATTATAAAGAGGGAGAACGGGGCCGCGGGTGGAACGAGGCAATCATGGCGCCAACCAACAAACGAGCCCGCGAATCTGCCAACCCCGACGACAAGGCCAATGAGCGGCGGCGACGTGAGGAAAAGCGGCGGAGGCAGGACGAATCCGTCATGGAGTCCGATGCCCATATTCGACAGCGGGAGAAGTTGAGGGCACGGAAGGCCGTGGAGGATGTGCGCGTGTGAGCGGCGGTCGCACACTATGTTGCAATGCGAGGAAGGGGCAGCAAGAACGAGGACGATGCCGCCGAGAAGGCAACTAGCGCGGTTGCGGGGAGTGGTATGGGCCTGGGGACGAGGGAGACGGCGAAGGCGAAGGAGCCGGCGGCGACGAAGGGCGCGGAGAAAGAGTTGGAGCCCAAGGGGCCGCTGTGCGAGGTGCTGTGTCCTGGGTGCGTGCAGCGCGACTCGGAGTGTCACACGCGGCTGTAAGTAAAGTCCGCATTACCGTTCTCTTTTTTCGTACTAATCCCCTTATCAGCGTCAAAGGGGCCTGGACGTGCTGGAAGTGCAAGCATAGGCATGTTTTGTTGCGGGAACAGCGGAGGCGCGGCACGCACAATACCTGCGGCGAGCCCAGAGCTGTCTGTGGTAGCCGCGCTGGGCGAGTTGGCGGCACAGGCGTTTGACCTGTCCGTCAGTAGCCTCCGCAGGTCGGAGGCCCTTGCCCGGCTCGAGGCAAAGGTCGACGCGTTGACGCATACGGTGCATTGGATCGCGGACGTGGTGGGGGCGCCGGAGGACTTGGCCGCACGGGAGCACGAGCAGAAGATGGCCTGGGCCAAATCGCTGGAGAGAATGGCACTGGCGAGCGAGGACGGCACAGAGGACGGGATGGAGATTGATGGGGCGAGGCCACCGTCAACGAGTGAGACAGATGACAAGGAGGGCGCAGGAACGACAGACGACGAAGAAGAGGGGACAAAGGATAGGAAGGGGAAAATGAAGGTGGTGGAAAAGAGTGACGAGGAGAAGCACAGCGACGAGGAGGAGGAGGATAGTGAGGAGGAGTAAGCGCGGGAGCCTCGTCGTGCCGTGAAGGAAAAATGAAAAAGAAAAAATATTACTTATATCTACAGTTACTTTCTTTTAATGTTTTTCTTACTGTTTGTTTTTTTTTCTTCTTTTTTTATTTTTTATATAATCTAAGTGTCGGATTTGTTTAGAAGAAATATGAGTAAGAGAAGGATGGCATGCGGAGCGAGCAGGAGGGGAAAGGAAAAAAATGTTGTGATGAAGCGTGTATGCGTGCGGGTTGTGGTGAGTATCGGCGGTGGTGCGCGGTGGTGCGCGGCTTTAGGGAAACGAGATAAGTAGAAGCGTGGGTGACACGGAAAAGAGGAAACAGGGAAATTGAGATGAAGGACCGCTATGTGGGTCCGGGTCTGTCAGGATAGTGCAAGTGAAACTCTGCAACGAGTTCTTGCGCATTCCCAAGCTCATCCACGGAGAGCCACAAGAATTCTTCATCGGTGTGCTCATAGCCGAGCCATCGAATGTAGTATTGGAGCTTTACTTTTCGTCGACGGTTGATCTTTGAGTCTACAATTTCAGCTATTTCAAATTCATTGTTACCATCGACTTCAATGGGAGGAGGGGGGGGTTGAACACGATCAGGGATAGTGTTAGGCGTCTCGGGTTCAAGCATGGAGACATGGAATACGGGGTGGACCCCGTGGAGATTTTCCGGGAGACAGATAGTAAATGACGAGGGTCCGGCTTGGTGAATGATTTCGAACGGACCGAGGAATTTCTCCGTGAGTTTGTGTGAGGGACAAGTGGTACGGAAGAATTTGGCCTTGACAAAAACCTTTTCGCCAACCTTGAAGTCCGGCGCGGGGGTGTGGCGACGATCAGCTGGTCCTTGATAACAGGCTTGCACCTCAGTCATCGCGGTACGCAGCTCTTTGTGAAGCTCGTCGAGGTTGGTTACGAAGGTCTGTGCGCGGGCTGAGGTGAGGTCGAGGTCGGGGTTGAGAGAGAGGTTGGGGTGGTAGCCTTTGTTCGTGAAGAACGGGAATACTCCGGTGGTAACACTAGGAGCATTGTTGAATGCGAATTCGGCGAGGGGCAAGAGGTCAGCCCAGTTATCCTGTTGATAATTGCAATAAACACGTAAGTATTGCTCGAGGGTTTGGTTAGTACACTCCATTTGTCCATCACCTTTAGAATGATATCCTGACGTGAAGTGGAGTTTCATGTCCAACCCTTTTCCTAATGAGCGGAAGAAGTGAGAGACAAATTCAAGCCGTGGTCAGATGTGACGTGCGCAGGGACTCCATGTTTAGAGAAGACATGAATAACGAATAACTTAGCTAGACCTTCCGAAGTGATGGTATCATGGCATGGAATGAAGATCCCTTGCTTGGATAGACGATCCATTACAACAAGGATGGAGTCGTAACCGAGGGACGGCGGAAGTTTCTTGATAAAATCCATGGAGATTGAGTCCCAAGGTCGAATGGGGACGGGAAGTTGTTGTAGCTTGCCGTAGGGTTTGTGGCGCTGGGGCTTGCTACACATACAGGTTGTACAGGACTTGCAGTAGTGTTGAACGTATTCACGGAGTTTCGGCCACGTATATTCGCGGCGAACAAGTTCAATAGTCTTGTTCTTGCCATAATGTCCAGCGAGGATATGATCATGTTTAAAACGGAGTATGCGGAGGTGAAGATCTCTGTGGTCAGGGACATAGACGCGGCCGTTGAGGCGAAGTAGATTGTCTTCAGTGCATGACCACCGTGGTTCAAGATTGTCGAGTCGAGCCTTCGTGATTGGATCTAATAGGTAAGCAGCAATAATGTCTTCACGTAACTTTTCTGTATCCATGATGATGGAGCTGCGGAGCGCGGGCTCCCAGAGGTAAGTTGCACGGATAGACGCAGTCAGCTGCTCGTTCGAAAAGATAGGCCTACAATTGTGAGGGTTGACTGTAGCGTAGTCGTCACCTCCCTCTCTAAGGTAGACATCCCATCGTCTGGTGAGGGCATCAGGCTTAGAGCCGAGCCTTCCCGGGCGGAAACAGATTAGAAGGTTGAATTGCGAGAGGTACTCAGACCAGCGCGCTTGCTGGTGGGTCAGAATCTTGGTGGTCGAGAAGTATTCTAAATTCTTGTGATCAGTAACCACGTCAATTGGCATACCAGAACCTTCCAGGTAATGTCGCCAGACGCGGAAAGCCTCAAAGATGGCTAAGAGTTCCTTGTCGTGAACGTCATAGTTCAGCTCTACAGAACTGAAGGTACGTGAGTGAAACACAACTGGGTGGATTTCACTGTCTGGAGTGTAGATGGAGAGGATTGTGCTGAGCGCGTAGTCCGAGGCGTCCGTCTCTACGACGAGTGGTGCATCCAGTACCTAGTGCGTAAGCACGGGGGCCGAGGTAAATGCTCGTTTCAGAGCTTTGAAGGAGTCGCGCGCTGCCTGATCCCAATTCCAGAGTAGTCCTTTGCGCATGCGACAGGTCAGAGGAACCACGATATCCGAGTAGTTACAGATGAAGCGGCGGTAAAAGTTGGCGAAGCCTAGGAAGGACTGAATGTCGTGGATCTTCCACGGCTCCGGCCAATCTTGGATCGTCTTGATTTTCGAGTTGTCCATGGTGAGGCCTTGGGGAGATAGAATGTAGCTGAGGTATTCTACGGTGTCCGCATGGAATTCGCATTTGTCGGCACGTGCGTAGAGTTTGTGTTGGTGGAGCCGACGGAGTACCTCCTTGATGTGTTTCTTGTGATCTGTCATGTTATCAGAGTAGATTAGTATATCATCCAGGTAAATGATAATGTAGATGTCAAGGAGGTCAGCGAAAATGTCGTTCATAAAACGCTGGAACACGGAGGGAGCATTAGTTAACCCAAAAGGTACAACCAACCACTCGAAGGAGCCGTAGTGGGTCCGGAACGTGGTTTTCCATTCATCTCCCTTGGCGATGCGCACCAGATAGTACGCGTGCCAGAGGTCAATCTTGGTATACACTGAGGCTTTGCGTGGAGAGTTGAGGAGATCCGAGATAAGGGGCAAGGGATAGCAGTCTTTCTTTGAGACGCGATTGAGACCGCGGTAATCGACACAAAGTCAAAGGGAACTGTCTTTCTTCTTGACAAAAAGGACGGGTGCGCCATGGGGCGACTTGCTGGATTGTATGAATCCAAGTCCAAGGTGTTCATCGATAAACTCCTTTAAGGTCTGCTGCTCTGATTGCGAAAGCGAGTACATGGCGCCAACCGGAGGCGTGGCGCCGTCTTCGAGTTCAATCTTGAGGTCATAGGGTTGGTGTTCAGCTAGTGTGTTGGCCTTTCCTTTGCTAAAAACGTCGGCGTACTCGTGGTATTCCTCGGGTACCGCAGATAGGTCAGGATCAGCTACACTGGCAGCTCTGGTGGAGGTGGTTTCAGGTCATATCATAATCTGGAAGACCCTGGATCCCGCAAGTCGGGACGCAGCGCGGAACGCAGCCGCGTTGATCAAGGAGATGTCAGGTCAAGAGGACAAAGTCGGAGCCGAGGTCGGAGTCAAGGGGGTCGTAGAAGTCAAAGATGCTTTAATGCAAGAAGTAGCACGTGCCGCAGACGGCGCGCAAGAGCTCTGTCTAGGAGTGTCGAGATTTGGGGAACGGAAGGTGATGCTGCTCTGAGCCCAGTTAATCAACAGATTGTAGTGGGAGAGCCAGTCGTATCCAAGAACCACAGAACAGGATGGATCCAGAGGGGTCACAAGACAAGTGACGGTCATATTGTCGCCAGACGGGAACCGGAGATGGATATCTATTGCTTCGGTAATGAAGTTGTTAGAGGTACCATCAAAGAGCAGTAGTTTAATAGGAGCTATAGGATATGTAGTGAGTCCATGTGAACGAGAAAACAAAGTATCTACGAAACAATGGGTCGAACCAGAATCAACGAGAGCACGAAAATGAGTGAGGGAGTCCAAGAGCAAATTAGACGTAAGTAGTAAATGAAGCGCGGAAGGCGAGGAGAGAGCGGAACCGTTTAATCTACAAACTGCCGGCCATAGAACAGGTGGGCGACCATCACGAGCCGGAGACTTGGGGGCGCCGGTTAGTTTTTCGACTCAGCATCAGAGATGTGGGCGGTAGATTCCGCATCTTCCACAGGCTCGGTGACCGCTGCGCGTCCCTTGGCCTTTTTCTGACTTTTGAGGCATTTGTTTGCCTTGTGCCCCGCGCCGCCACAGAACAAGCAGAGCTCATTGTCGAAGCGTCGTTGACGTTCTTCAGGCGTAAGCTTGCCATTGGCGCTGAGGTGAGTGGAGTCTTTGGGGGCCGTGGGTGCGCAGGGAGCCGAGGACGAAGATTTCGAAGAGGAGGGAGCAGAGGACTTAGTGGACGGGGTGGACGCGGAGGACAATTTCGCAGGTGCGGATTTCTCGGAGGCACAGGTGTTGCATGTTCGCTCAGCTTCCCATTCCCAATGACACTGGTCAATGGCCTGCGCGAGGGAGCGGAGCTGTGTGAGCGATCCCGGCTTTGAGTGGTTCAAGAGCACATCCTTGATTCTGTCGGGGAGACCCTAGTAGTAACGGTGCTGGAGAGCTGCGGGGCCCCAGGACACCAACACAGAGTGCTGCTGGAACAACACATTGTACTTACTGATGCGCTGCCTGTCCCCCATCTTGAGCTGGTCCAGTGCCACTTCAGCCTCCGCAGTAGCGTCAAACGCACCAAAGTTCTCCTGGAGAACTTGAACGAAGGTGGAGTAGCAGTGGAGCCATTCAGGGTCCACAGTGTCATCAATCAGCTTGGGCTGGAAGTAGGCAAACACATTCCCCTTGAGGTATAAGCAGGCAAACGTCACCTTATCCTCATCAGAGGCAAGCAAGGGGGTGGCATTGAAGTAGAGCTTGAGCTGGACGAGAAATGTGTTGAGTTTCATCGGGTCAGAGCCGTCATAAGGGTTGGGGGTGCGAGGTTTTGGACAGGAAATGGAAGGAGCAGCAGGGGTAGCAGATGACTCACAATGTAGGTCCTTGATTTCTCTACTGAGCATGGTTAGTGCATGGAGAAACACGTGGTCCGTGGGGCGGAAGTGGTCCTCAGAGCCATTGTCTGAATCCCAGGGGCGCCGCGGTCCAGATCCGTGAACCGAAGGTTGCCTTTCCTCGTCCATCTGTCCTAACCCGTGGTCACTCGGCAGGAGCGAGGGAGCATGTCCTTCCTCGTTTGAGGGGACGGAGCGGGAATGGATTGGGGACAGGACATTAAACGGGACGAAGGGCTGGGCAGGTTCGGATTTGGGTGTTTCTGGATCAAGAGCGGGTTGCGCGGGAACGCCTGCAACGACCGTAGGGGAGCGAAACAGAGGGATGGCAGGCGAGGACGCCACGCACAAACACGGAATTATAGGAGCTTTTCCCTTGTTCGCGTGGCTGCGTGCGTGGGCCGTGGAGACCAGCAGAGAGACGAGAGTGGCGGCAGCATGTTGGCTCACGCGGGTGGTTCGCGAGAAGCCCGCTTGGGTACCGCCGGCCATGACGTTGGCAAGGACTTGCGGGGATGAGAGCAAGAGCTGGGTTGTGAGTTCAAATATACTGTTAAGAGCCACACTCGCGGAGGGGCTCGGGGCTACGCAGACCTGCGGGTTGTGCAGTTCCTCGTAGAGCTGCAGGGAAACAAGGGGAGCAAAGGACGTACGGGCTTGGCTTCAGCTACTGGCTGCACCTCCCACACTCTTGCGTGCCCTGTATTTCGGAGTGGAGTCCTATGCGGGTACCGAGGGTACGGGCGGAGGCGAGGGGAGAGAGACGAAGACCTCAGCGAAGAGGTGAGGAGCGAGTGCGGTGAAGGAACTAATATTCGAACTAAGGTAACTGTATGTACGGTACAGGACTATATACTTGAGGAACACACGGTGTCTGCATGTTCACGAAACAGTAAGGAGTCTGGTGGTAATAACTACAGTGAGCTCAAGTATGTACGAAGTCCGTAATACAGGAGGTCCGGGTAGCCGCATGTATTCATGGCCCGAGTCCATCACCAGAATGCACATGAACGTGCCCCTAGGGGCCTCCTGGATGCGCCCATAACACTTCCATGCTGAAGTTTATTTTTGAGCTACTGCCTACTGTGCCCAACTGTAGAGGTATTGGTTCTTTCAAATGACCATATGATATCTTTGCCACATTTGTGCATTCCAGACTAATACTATCTGTGGTGCATCTGGAATCGAACAATGTGAATGCTTTTTCACCTCCAATGTCTATCATTAGTGCTAGGACGGCCTTGTCATTGCTCATACATTGTGGTTGAGCAACAAACATCCTATTGTTCACCAGTACCATATTTGGGTTGGCCACTATGGCTGTCAGCTTATCTTGCCATTTCGGAGCAGTGGACTGATGGTATTTCCCATACTCTGTATTCATTGCTGCCATGTGATCTGTGTCATATTCACCATCCTCAACTTCAGATATGCTCTGAGTAGGTGATAAGTAATGTGATTGTTGCTCTTGATCCTCATTGTCTTCCCATTGCTTGTCATTCATGTCCCTCTCTGTGAGGTCACCTCCCTGGTCATCCATTTGTTTTGGATCGTTCATATCTGGCTCATTGCAGATCTCATTAGCTGTATGGACCACGAACATCTTCAGATGTTGGTGTCTGGAGCATGTTGGATTGTCAGCAAAATGCCCAATGTTGCCACATGTGTAACATCATGACTGCGATGGTCCTGCATTGAGTGGCCTGTTCCCATTCAATGCCTGTATCTTTGTTGCCACTTGCAGTTTTACACCAGGTGCCGAAGGTCACTTTCCATCAGCACCTTCCCTCGTAGTGACTTGATGTTTGTCATGTGGTGTAGTCTGGCTTGGATGAGTGTATCCCATCCATTGTTGGTATTGATCATCCCCATATTGCATATGATTTGCAGGCTTATAGTTCAGACGTGTTGTTTGTTGCACTGCTTGAGCTGGTAGTTTATTGTTGTTCCCAGCTGTGGCTTGTTTCTTATTCATAGCCACTGCATAGTGGTGCATTATTATGCAGCCCTCTTCCACTTGTACTGCCACCTTGTACAGTTCCTTAAGCTGGTGTCATTCAGCTGTATATCCTCAATCAATGACAACATTGTGTATATATGACGGAAGTTCCATCAAGAACTGCCTTCGGAATGTGTAGGCATCTACTGAATGGATCATATGGGTTGCCTGCCTATCTAGCTCATCGTAGAATCCCTGAACACCTGTGCTGGATGTGAATTCAACTGCATAGAATTGTTCCATCACATCTTGTATGGCCATGGGCTGCACAAATCGGTTGTACATATTGAGCACTACTCATGCAAATGTCCATGATCTGTGCCAGCAATATATGCTGTCAACTTCATCATTGAACCAGGTGGCTGCTTTGCCACTTAAGAACAGTCTGATCATGGTGATGCATTCGGCGTCATGGTCAGGTCCACCATATAGTTGTAGCCTCAACCACCTTAATAGTGACAGTAACCAATTGTTGAATACATCAACATCTGCTTCACCAGAGTATCTATCCAGCTTTGGAATACCTGACAGTGGCTTAACGCCAGTCCAGATAGATTGGACAGTCACCCAAGTTGTTGCAGGCTAAGACGTTGTTACTAGATTGTTATGTGTTTATACTACAATGTAGTACAGAATAAGAGGTGGAAGGTAAGAGGATGAAAAATGGGTCAGAAGTTTATTTGAATAAACTTCACAGCAGGCAATACTAAACTACTCAACAAATGAATAGCACAATAGGAACTTGATAAGTCATAACTAATTGAATATAAAACAAATACTAATTGTGGGAATATTCCTGGATGAATATACTACTGACTAACTCTGAAATATAATGACTACTCTGTAACACTACTGGTCAGAAGCTCTAGTCAGATGCTAGATCACTTCCTTTTTAGATATAAATGATACCAGACACACACTTAAGCTATAGT
Organism: Pleurotus eryngii var. eryngii; assembly: GCA_029467805.1. NCBI lineage: Eukaryota > Fungi > Basidiomycota > Agaricomycetes > Agaricales > Pleurotaceae > Pleurotus > Pleurotus eryngii. The sequence continues at coordinate 108,435 of SZVJ01000026.1, read as the reverse complement.
GCAATATCACCTCTAATATATTACTAGACATCTACAGAATCATATCTACAGTCTAATGCCTAGCCAGTAATGGTATACTCTGTACCTAAGATAGATGGGAGCTTGTAACTTTGAGTAACAAGATAAGTGTACACTAGACACTTAATCTTTTATTCAGCAAGGGCTTCACAGTTTCAAAGTACTTAATTATCAATGAATCAAGTATATTCTTTATTTATGTAACCTAATAGTACTATACTACTGACTAAGAAGTGGTCATACAGAAGGGATGGGTGAGGTCAAGTGGAACTGAGTTCTAGAATGGATATCAACTAAGTAAAAGTGTCTTCAACTAAATCAGCTATATGAAATTGACATATTCTATCTACTACATTTTGGGGGGTTTATATACTCTACAGAAAGTGGGGCTGTGTACTCCACAAGGGGCTGAAAGTGGAGCTGAAACACTACATGAAACATATTTCAATTATGCCAAGCCAATGATTGATAATGATACTGCCAATGACTTAGTAAAGCAGTTAATCCTTTTGCATGTGGAGCCTCATAGTGCTTCACAATGCTCCACAATACTCCACAATACTCCACAATGATGTCATCTAATTTATTTTGGTCTTCCTGAGGACAGGCTTAGATGGCATTTTGTTCAGTAGTTGCAAAGTGCTAGAAGGTTCTGTAACATTCTTTGAAGTTCCATAACATTTCTACTAACTTCACAACTGCATTTCAACATGGCTTGTAAACTTGTTGAGTGGTTGGGATGTAAGGATATTGATTAGGGGTCCCAGGAGTAGACAGGGAATTTAGGGGAAATAGTAAAGTAAGGTAAAATAAGTCTATAGTTCTGGTATGAAGTCTGATTGACTTGATTCAAATTGTGCCAAGAAGCAGTGGTTTTATAGCAGTGAATAGAATAGGTGTAAAACACTATAATTCATGTCACTTACTACAAATTCCAATTTGGAGTATGACACCATGATCAATAGTGTGTATCTTGCCCTCAGGGTTGGTTGTCATCATCCCTATATTGACCTTGACCATGTGAGGTTTGGTCGTCAGAGGAGTCATCCCCTGACAAACTTGAGCTCAGGTGGTCTGGTTCTCTATCCTGCCTGCCCACTGGGGGCAGTTCTGCATATGGTCACGCCATTGGTGTACAACTGTCTTGTCGCACTCTATGGTGTAAATCACTTCTGTTATGTTGTGGCAAACTCCTACTACAATCCCCTTTCTGACAGTCATGGTGATGCAATCAATCATTGCCACTGCACAGGTGTTGTCCATCAGGCGTTATGACCCATTGACAATTCGTGACATGTGCTTTAGAGTCCTGTCCTTTCTCATTCAATCAATTGTTGCCTTGACCATTGGTTACTGGAACAGGTTGCCCTTGCTCATCAAAAATTATGCCTTGATCAGGGATGTCCATACGTTCATTATTCATGATAGCCCCATTTCGCCATCACTGTAGTGTGACACAGTTTGACCATGTTATGGTGGGAGGTCCCTGATCGTGCCCAGATTGGTGCTCATCCGCTTTATGTGATTGGTTGCAACCATGGTCATGGGCAGCTCATTCTGCCACTATCACTCAAATGAGCTTGTCAACCTGCTCAGTGCTCAATCAAGTGCCCAGTTCATTTTCCATTAGCTGCATTTGTATGAGGAATTCAGTGAATGCACCCTGCAATATAACAGGGAATGGCAGCCATTTGGGAAGAGGGTAGGTTGGTAGCTGCTCTCATACTGTGCAATCTAGAGGGGGCAAGTGTAACAATCCAACCCCGTATTACCATCATTACTCCTATATCATGTGATTCCTTACTTATTTAGTTACTGTGATCTGTCACAGTAACTATCCTTTTTACTTGCACTACACATGCATCTGAATACAAGTCAGTCTTGTGTATCATGCAGTGAACTAAGTAATAAAGGTCTCCCAATCCTAACATGGTATGATTTAGGATGTACAGGCATTTGATTGATTTCGAAAAAAAAAAAGTGGAAGATGCCTGAAGGTGACAACACTCAAGAAGCAAAGCAGATGAAAGGATCAAACATCAGGGGTGTGTTAGGAAGATGATAAGAGAGAGTACAAGAAGAAGTAAGTAAAATAGGTACATGACTTCTGTATATAAGAAAATACCATAGTCACATGATCATATCTAGGAGTCAGGAGATAGGGGAAGCATAGTAAGATATGTAGAGATCTTACACTATCATTGGTCTGCTGTCAAACAAAATGCAAAGTCAAATCTTGTACCAAGGGTGTCTTCAGAAGGCATGAATGTAATACTCTTCAGTGACCTTCACCAATTCCCCCTGGTTGCCAAGAATGGAGCTCTCTATCATATAGATCCCAACAATGACAGAGCAAACATCAGACAGTTGATATATGAACAATTTACAACTGTGGTCACACTCACTAAACAAATGAGGGTTCAAGATCAGCTTTGAATGAACATGCTGACCAGATTGCAAGAAGGAGGGTGTACTAGTGAGGATGTTTGAATGCTGAATGATATGGTGCTAACAAGTGGCCACTGTGATGTTTCAGACTTCACCTTACACCCATGGTCCAGTGCTGTGCTAGTAATGTCATGCAACAGCTTTCAAGATGCATGGAACAAGGTGGCAGTCCTGCAACATGCTCAAGCAACAGGAAATGCTGTGTATCAGTGCCCTTCTGAGGACACCATGGGGCTGCTGCAAGTACCCATAACATCATGCCAAAGGCTCGAGCTTATGGCAATGGGCCTCAAACAAACTGGTAGACTGGCATCATGAATCCTTATTTCTGTAGGGATGAAAGTGATGGTCCTACTCAATATCACTACTGAGGCTGATCTTGCTAATGGTAGCAGGGGTACTGTTACAGGCATCACATTGGATACCAGAGAGGTTCTTGAAGCAATACCTGCAGAAGGCATTGTCAAATTGAAGTACTCCCCAGCATGTGTCATTTTCAAGCTTGACCATTCTACCTTCTCTCAAATAAACAGCCTACAAATGAATGAGATACCTATCTTCCCTTCTCAGATCTCCTTTACACTTCTCAACGATGACAGCATCAAAGCCTTGATAAAGAGAAGACAATTTGTGATGACCCCAGCATATGCATTCATGGACTACAAAGCTCAGGGCCAGACACTAGAATATGTCCTGCTTTATCTTGCTGAATCCACCAAGAATTCGCTTGACCCATTTCACACCTAGGTCACCCTTTCATGATCAAGAGGGTGGTCCACCATACTGTAAGGGCAACCTCAAGATGGCCAACAGCGCGAGCCTAGCAGAGGGAGAATCTGAAGAGAACAAGATAAGGATTCTCCATGCTAGGAGGCAAAGTATATACTGTAGAAGCATGGGAGAAAGGTGGGACAATTGTATAGTACACCAGCCACAAGTCCATAGAATATCACAAGGTATGAGCAGGCACATGTGATAGCAAGGTGGAGGGAATATGCAAGAGTCGTGCCAGCAACCCAGGGAAGTGGGAATGGGAAGTAAAGAGGTGTGGGAAGAAGGTATGGGTCATCTGGACGTGCTCCCAAGTGTATATGTGCATCCGAAGCACATCTGGGCATCCGAAGTGCATCTGGGCATGTGCAAGTGTGGCCGAAGTGCGGCTGAGGCTTGGGAAATGCATTGGATGAGGCTCAGATGCATCAGATGTGCGGCTGAAGTGCGGCTGAGGCGTGGGAAATGCATTGGATGAGTCGGATGATGCTCAGATGTGTCAGATAAGACTCGGATGGATGGTAGGATGGAAAGGGGAGAAGAGGAAAGTAAATAAGAGTCCATGGAATGAAAAGAAAGAGAAAGGAATGAAGAGGGAAAAGGAGAAAATAGGAGTGTCCCCTTACACACACCTCTTCAGGGATTTCCAAAATGATTGCTTATTACTCATTCATGCAAGTATCTAAGGCCAGAGGATCAAAGGCTGGAGTTCCTCAATGCACAGACTTGTAGGAAATACAATGACAGGGAAATTGGTGGGGGGTGAAAAAGCTATAAGGCCATGAAAAACTTGAAAGATTGGTTTCAGATTGTTGACCATTGTCATACCAGAACATGGGTTTGGTATAAAGACATTAGGAAATAAGATGCTACCCCTGAACCCCTAGGAGCGGAGCCCCTAGGAGATTCACTATTATTCCTACCCTTCCATTGTCCTTTATTTGCTGTGGAAATTTGCCATGAAGACCAGCTCACAATAGGTTTCATTGTTCTCCCTCATCCTCATTGTTCTTTTATACTTTTATATCCACCTATTGTTCATATTTATATTGTCTTTCCTTGACAACCATTGTAGTCATTGATACACTCAATGAACTATTATACCATCTATTGTCTTCCTTAACAACAATTGTGTGCACAATTGAACTTATTGTTTAAGACACCTTCCATTGTTCTATTATTTATTTGTATTTACCTCACTAGAATACCATTGTTCTTAGGAACAAACAGTGTAGGTATAAAAGGGAGCAGGTCTCTCTGTTTCAATATACAAGTTATCTCCCAGATACAAGGTATCACCTACTTTCAAGTGCTTTAGTTTGGCTGTATCTGAAACAAGTAGGATACCAGCATTTCTGTTTGTTAGAGACCTGAAAAGTAAGTAAGGTCTATTTTTCTTTTGCTAAGTCTGCACCAAAACAAGTAGGTGTCAGTAATGCTAATATTGACAGCTTGATTATCCCGAAATGAGTAGGGAACCCAATTCAAGTCCAGATCTGAAATGAGTAGGATTCTGGCATACTGACCTTAGTTTTATTTAGATATCTAGTTCATCCCTTAGGTTTAATAATTAATTAGACCTATACTACTGTATATACTTGCTACAGTTCTTATCATACAAGTAAATACACCACCACACCCTATCTACCTGGGAATAGTATTGTTGATTGACATACTATTTCTAATAACTGACCTCACCCTATCCTTACCCTCCCTCAGAGTATTTTCTCAATTCCGATCAACTCTGAAATCAACAAACAACCAGGTGCAACTCAACATAGTAGTCCACAACCATCTGGGCACTAAATCATTAACTTGACTTAGTGTGACACCATCATTATAGACCATGCCTTCAAACAAGCTGTGATGGTATTAGCTCTTCTTATCAGTTAGCTTCTTCAAGTTGCTTCCATACAAATTTTCTTGTATGCATGCTCATAAGTTTGTTTACTTTGTTTATTGTGAGCATGGGTAACAACATATCATCAAGTTACAGAGACAAGTGAAAAGCATGAAGCTGAAATGCAATACATCATTAAAGGCAATGGCATTAACAGTAAAGTGCTGAGGTGCATCAGACAACACCTCAGATGGCATTGGTGAGACAGAAGAGACTTCTATCATTGTGAGTTAGCCCCCCAAAATGGGCTGGCAGACATAAAGGACAATTCAGATGGACCACTCAACTCAGTGATCTGTAAAATACAGAGCTTCTGGCTGTCCCACATGAAGGTTGAGTTAATTATAACCAGAGTCAATTGTAATTTTGTTCTTCTGGGAGTTGTAGTGTCAACCTGCTTTAAAGAAATCAAAGAGATGATTGGCTATGCTTGTTCTGTCAAGCTGTCAACCCACTTGAAAGAAAGTCACAATCTGGCTGAAGACATCCTCTCACATGTGATTGCAGACTTTGGGCCGAAAAAGGGAATTAGTGAGGGGGGGACCTTGCTAAAGCAAGATAATTTCTTGGAGAGTGTCTACAATTTTGCAGTTAGCTGGAAGACAACAAGTCCTTTCTCAACCTCCTCCTTGTATCACCTGCCTTTCACCTCCTCACAGAACTGTATCTTTATACTGACATTTCCTTCTTTGGTCTTAACAATGCCTAACTCTCAGATGCCAATATATTGGTCATGGGCTGCAGCTTTCTCCATGGTATCACCACAGGAGGGGGTCAATGTGCATGGTATGTCAAATGACTCCACCTACCTGGTGGCATCTTCCTACACAGGAAGCAATACACATTGTTCCAAACGATCCTAAAGCTGCTTAACAATCTCACAGACTTGGACATTGAGTCTGGTTGGTGGACTGGTGTCACCAAGTACTTCTGTTTTACCAGGGGTGCACCACAGCCTGTGAAGTTGTGTTTACTGTGAAGTCTAAATGGTGGCACATGACTGGATTGAAGATTGTGTGATTGTCCCTTTTGAAACAGATAATAGACAAATGGGGTATACAAGTGAACCCTTTGACATAGTATCAGCATAACACAGGTGCGATTACTCTCGAAAGGGCACACAATTGTTATGTTGGCTGTTTGGATAAGATGAGAGCTTGGGACACAAAATTGGGCTTCAAATTAGGCGAGCTCCTATATAACCCCTGTAATACTGTAGGTGCCGATTTAGAGTCACGAGCGTCTCCGCGTAACACGACCCTGATTGCGGCACAATCATTCCTTTACCTTCTTACAAAGCAATTCTACCTCAAAAGTTGTGCTTGCAACGATGGCAGGTGCCAGAGATTCAGCGCAGCCAAAGCCTCAGAAGAAGCGAGGTAGAGTGTGCGTGTTTGGGCTCTCGTTCTTGGAAGCCGTACTAATGCTTCCTAGGCCGACTTCGTGTGCTGAGTGCCGTCGTCTCAAGCTTCGTTGCGATCGTAGTGTGGGCCGAACTCGTTCGCCAGTCAGTCCAAGGGAATTGACATGCTGTGCGTAGGTTCCATGCGAGAAATGTGTTTCGCGGGGATGCGGGTCGATATGTCCAGACGGTGCGTAGTGCGCCTCTAAAGGGGATGAGCAACGCTAAGGGCACAGCAAAAGGTGCTCTGACGCCTGGCAAAGGGAACAGGTCAGTGGGCGCGCTGAAAGAGCGAATGAGACGTTGATGTTGGATGGTAGACTTGTCCTTGCAAACACCGAAGAACTGCACGACCGGATCGACGCTCTATGTGCGCGGATCCACGAGCTTGAAGACGCACTGCAGACGCTCCAAGCATCCGTATCCACTGCCCCCCACCCGCTCCTCCGCAACGACCTGCTCCCCGCCCGCTCACCCCAGCAGCCGAGCGACGCGCCCGCGCCCGTGCCCGCGCCCCCCGCCACCACATCACCCGCCGACAACGCGTCGCACGCAGAGGAAGAGAGCATGATCGATGCGTTTGGTATGGACGACAACACTCTGACAATGGTCAGCAAAGCTTATGTCTCGGTAGGGACATTGGCCATTGGTCCGCGCGGGGAGGCCAACTTCCTCGGGCAAACTGCGCGGTCTGAGGTGCGCCTCCTATGCCATATCGCCTATCATCCCTCTCGCTGAAATATGGCCCAGTATCTCATTCAGGTATGATTTCCTCGTTTTGTGAGCGGCGTACGAAGACGAACATTATCTAGGCTTCATCAGGACAGTCCATACCGCAAGTCCGGCTGCCCCAATCACGGCTGTCAACCCGTGTGGTCACCGCTGGCTGCCCGGAGGGAGATCTTGGTGGGAACGCAGAACTATTCCAGGATATCATCGAACACATTCCGCCTCGCGCGGAATCGGAGCGTCTCGCTGAGGGTGTATTTGGAATTCGGCAAGATTCTGTGAGTAGCCAGCGCGTTGTCGTCATTACCATTTGCTCAGTCGTTTCTCGTAAAGATTCGGTCCCCTCCTTCGCAGAGACATCGATGAGGAGGTATTGGATGTGGTGTATTCTCCCGAGTACGCCGATCGTGCTAGTGCTGTCCATGTCCATGATCTGATATATCTGTCAAGGTCGTTAGATGGTCCTCAAGTCCATCATGCGATCGCGCTTCTCTTTGCCATTCTCTCTATTGCCGTCCTGTTTGATCCCAACCGGCGGCCGTATTCGCCGGACGCCGTCGAATACTTCCTCCTCTCTCGTGCAGCCTTGAATCTCTCTCCGCCCACGTTCCACACCACGTTAAACTCGATACTCACCCTGGTGAGTGGCAATATTAGAAAAAACCGTTCAATATGACGCAACTCCCACAGACGCACCTCGCCGAGTTTCTCGAGCTGAATGATTGGGGATTTGTGGGTTCCATGCAACGATGGGTGTTCCTGGGCTATGCGTTTCGATTAGCGTATGGTGTGAGTGCCTGCATGTTCATGTCCGACCGTTGACAAGTCTGAACATCAAGAGGCTTGGTAGATTGGTCTGCGTAAGTATGTCTTGCACGATACCGTAGCCTCGCGCACTGAAAATCTACTCAGACCTCAACAGCGCTAGGTGGCACCTGAATGATCAAATGGTCGAACGTCGCAGTCGTGTATTCTGGCAATTGTTGTCGCGGGATACGTGGATGGTAAATAGATGACAGGCCTGTTCTGTTTGACTTGCTTGACGAACCTCTGTATGGCAGAGTTTCAATTTCGGCCGACCCTCAAGTATCAAGCTAACGCATGTCGACTGCGAATTCCCGAAAGACAGCGAGGAGGTGGTCAACAGCCAGGGTGAGGCCGAGATGGGATGTAGGTCGTGTTCGACGCTTGAGCCCTGCGGCCTATTGGTAGAGTGTGCTAACGCACACCATGTGCAACGGCTTAGTTCACCCTTGGAGCTGGCGCTATGCTGCGTTACTGCAGAGCGTGATCAGTACGGCTTTCGTACCGAAGGCGCCGCCGTATGCGACGATCCTCGAACTCGACCGCAAGATCCGTGACTTTCCGATTCCATCGCACCTTCGACCTGCGTGCGGCGCTCAAGATCAGATTGTTGGCACCGCGTTAGATGTCCAGCAGTGGTTCGTCCTCTGCGCCAAGGAGACTGGTGAGTGTCGTCTTCGTCGGATAGTATTTTTTCGAGCGCGCTTATGGTGATGTGTTGTGGCGTTGCTAGTCCTCCTCAATCTGCATCGAGGGTACTTCGCACAGGCGCTGCAGGAGCAACCGCTTGACTTTTTGAAGCACCGTTACGGCCCTTCGATGCTGGCGACCTATCGCTCAGCCTGGAGGCTCATAGAAACGGTGATTATGTCGTACAATGTGAACAGCCTGATCATGAGCCGCGTAGCAGTTGCATGGTCGCATGCGCTCTCCGCTTCGGTGAGTAGTCCCCGCTCTTTCCCTCTCCGATCGTCGTGTCAAATGCTGGCTGTTTCGTAGATCGTGATGTGTCTGCTGGTCACCCGAGCGCCGAGTTCTAACCTGACAGCAAGCGCGTTGGAAGAACTCGATAGGGCGCTTTCCCTATTTGAAAAAGCAGCACCAACGTGTAAAACTGCCTCACTGAATGTCGTACGTCCTTACGCATTGCTGCTCCCCTGTTGTTCATTCTCCTCCTTAGGACACAATGCGCACACTACACCACAAGGCACACGAAGCCGTCAACAGGACCGACCCATCTGCGCCAATCTCAACCATGACCCCTGACGAGCTTGACCGTATCGGCGGCAAGACACATCTCCTCTCCACTGCCACTGCTACTACCGCTACCGCTACTACCTCCTCGAGCGGTCCCTCACGCTGCAGCTCCGCCACCCTCACAGACGTCTGCAGCATGGATCATCTCTTCGCTGGCATAAACATGCATCCTACCATCGCGCAGGATCTTCGCAACTTGGACATCGGCGCGCCGCTGTTTAACCGGATGATGGACCTCCCGCCGAACTTCCTGGTGTCCGCGTCTTCACCGATGGATGCGGAGCTCACCCACAGCGTCGGCCAGCCACAGCCGATGCCAGGTGTAGAGTTCCTGGACTTCTTTAGGGCTGGCATGTGCGGCCCATTCACGAATGCCAATGCCAATGCCTTTGGAGGCGGAAGTGGTTCGCTGCCAGGTGTATCTGGGATGGATGTGCCGAGTGGATATCCCACAGCGCCACCGTACCCCCTGGGGACGCCGCCGAATACGCCAGTGCCACCCACGCTGGACGCCGCCTGGCAGAGTCTTGTTGAGCATTTGGGGTTCTCGTAGGCATTTAGTCTGTTACTTAGACCTTACTAAGACATAATATGAACGATGTATGATCAGGGTTCAGGACGCCGTTTAGAATACTAGTTGTTATATCTCGTCGGCTACATGTGTGGGGCGGGCGGCACAATAGGGTTCGAGACGCGATTGAATCACTCTATGGGCATCAGGATGAGTCGCTGCGCGCTACACCGACCAAAAAGGCTCCCGCGGTGTATCCATCGGGCCATTGCTGGATGGGTAAAGAGCGAGGACGCCGAAGGCCAGCTTGAGCTGTGCAATTGAGCAAGGTTACGAGGAGGACCAGTCGAAATAGGAAGTTTCGTCTTGATCCTCCTTCGACTCCCCAGCGGCATCATGTAAATCACCCTGATACCCTATTTGCGGAGCATAGCTTGGTGAAGCGATAATACCCGGGGAAATTTGTAGCGGGTGCGAGCTGGATATTGATGTGCGAGAGAGATGGAAGACTGTCGAATGCGTTCAGCACGTTGTTGTGATCCCAAGAATGGTCCTCTCAGTGGCGGGGGACGGCGGTCCGGATTCGCAGGTGGTGCAGCTTTGTGGTCACCTTGAGCCCATTAAGTCGAGAGATGGTTGTGGATTGGTGAATAAGACAGAATCAACCGTGGAGGAATAAATCTTAAGAAAGGGAAGGCTTACAGAGGGCACATCTATCTCAAAGCAACCCCAGTTGGGCATCCATAGGCTGCTTCTGAGAGCTCCTCTGCGGAACTTGTTCACCAAGGCCCTGCCGCACAAAATCGTCGTCGCCGACACCGATGGTGTGCCTCTCCACATCCTTGCTGCCCACGCTCATCCCGTTGCAGTGAAGATGGCGCTTGATCATATTGACGATCCTGGAGTTTGGTCTTGGATACGTATCAGGAAGGGTACGAGCTGGCCCCCTCGGGCCTCATCGCTTGCTCAATTCTCATTCTGTTGCCAGAGCTCGGTAATCGTTTGCGCCAACTATCATATGGCCCCTGCCCATTGGATATTGTGACGAACGCTGAGAAGCTCAAGGATTTCCTGTCCCTCGAGGACCATCGCGTATACCTCGATCTCATCCCCGCGGCGATGTTCAGCCCGCTGCTCGCAGACTTGCAGAGGAAACTCGAGCTTGACAATGTTGATGTGACCGATTTGGACGTCTACCACGCATCTAACCCCCTCGGCGCGGTGGACCAGTCTTATGATGACGAAGCCCAGTGTCAGGCCAACATTTTTTTTTTCTTTCTGAGGCTCTGTTTTACCTCCGTTGTGGCAGGGCCATATGTGGGAGGGTGTGCCTGTACAGTACATATAAACTGCGCATGTAAACTAGTCTGTCCTGTTGGAGTTAGTGTTGCACGTTTCAAGTGCTCGCCGAATCCATCAGAAAAATCGCAAAAATGCCTTTCGCGGCTTTTTGGATACTTTTCTGGTCTTCGCGCTCCACTGAAGCCCTTCAGAAGCCATGTCCCTAGCCTTTTGCTCCTTTCCGGCACTTTTTTGGCCCCAAAAGGCCCCCAAAGCCCTCAAAAAGCCCGCCAAAAGGCAAAAGTATGTGCAATTTTACTGATGTCTGAGCATGCGGTTATCTAATCACATTATAGTTAGAAGTAAATACATATGATTGTTCTCACATAGATAAATAGATAGTGTAAATGAGATGATCCCTTGCCTGTTTGTGAGGGTCTACTGCTATCTTACGCCCAAGTAACTGTGAAGAAATGGTTATTTTAACATGTCCATTGTCTGTGCCTGCACAGTGGCCTGGTGTCACTGAGTGACAACCTGGCAGTGAGTACCACAAAGAGTGGGCACACCCTAGGACACACCATAATGTATGAAGACTATAGGAGGTTTAGAGTATTGTATAGGAAGAGAAAATAGAAAAAGAAAAGGAATCATCTTCCAGCCTCGCCCCTCTGTCCTCTTCCTCAGCTCTCTCCTGTGATCCTACCCCCTGTCTGCCTGCTTCCTCTCCTCCAATCTGTTCCATCGTATTCTGCCTGTTTCATCTACAAAATTGGGTATTGCCTTGAAGTACTTCATGTTGGCCAATAGACAGTTTATGTGAGTGGCAGCTCTGCCAACTTCCACTCTCATCCTCTCCCTGGCTGCTCAGTGCATGGTGCATTGTGTCAGAAAGTGTGTTGGTGTTTCATCAAACAGCCTGCAGTTCTAGCATGTTGGCAATGGCACCTTCCTGATCTTGTACAGGTATTGCGCTAGTGGGATGTGTTCAGTTATGAGTTGCATGATAATGCTGGTGTGTTTTCTTGACATCAAGCTCAATGTGTCCCATAGCCTCTTAGATGGCTGTGCCAGTCCCACTCTGGCCATATTCTGGTATCTGGGTGAGGCTCTCCACCCTTTCGCTGCTCGTTCCCTAAGCTTCACATCAAATGCCTGTAATGTCACTGACTTGCTCTTCTTGACCACATCCTTCTCTTGCAGCATCCTGGGCAGCTTTGTTAGGTCAATTCCCATCCTCTTAGCTGCCTCTTTTGCCTCTCTGTCTGCCCACTCATTCCCTTCTACATCTGTGTGCCCTGATATTCACTGTACTGTAAGTTGCAGGCCTGCATGTCATCTCTTTGCTCTGGCAAAGCCAGTGTGGAAGTAGTCTAGTAGATAATGACCCAGGCCTGGCCATTGCAAGGTAATCACCTGAATAGCTGCTTGATTGTCCATGTAAATGGTGGCCTTCTCTACATGAACCTGTCTGTGAACCAGCTCCATTCCCATTGCTAAGGCAGTGCACTTCCTGTTATACACTGTGCATTTCTTCTCAGATCCCAGTCACATTCTCACTGCTTCGCCCTGCTGTCCATTGACCATCACCACTACTGCTGCATCAACTCTGCCCTCATACCCAGACTCATCAGTGTAGATTTTGATGTGGTTCCTATCACTCTGCTCCTCTGCCAATGCCTGCTCCCTGTCACTGCTGATGTGCCATCTGACTTTCAACCTCCATTTCACATTCCGTTGAGTCACTTGAATCTTTTCTAGTGCTTTCAGCAAGATGTGGAAGTCATGTAGAAGCATGTGTATTGGGGTTCAGTGCCGCTTCACATCTCAGATGGCTGGTCTCTGTACATGTTTGAAGAGTGGGTGGATGGGTGGTAGGGTTACAAGTCATAGGGCCACCTTGTAGTGGAACCTTTCAACAAGCAGGTGGAATGGTAGATACCTAGTGATGACCTCCAGAACATCGCTTGGTGTAGATTGCATGCTGCCTGTCACCATAAGCATGGCTTGTCACTGGGATGCTGCAAGCTTCCCAACAATTGCACATTGTGCTTGCATACCCTTGCTTTGCTGTAGCTCTGTGGGCACCCTGCGCGGTGGTGTGAGGTAGACCTCAGCACTGTACATGATCCTTGGCAAGGCTATGGCCTTGTATAGTTGCCCAGCATATTTCACAGTAATGCCTTGAGATGGGCAAGCCAGTCTAGCAAACCTTGATATCCAGTCTCTTCCTTTGGCTAAGGCCACCACTCCACTGTAGCTCTCTGTCAAATAGAATTCTGAGAAAGTGTACCTGTTTTGCTAAAACTATGGTGTGCTCTCCCAGGATGAGATTGGTCTGCAGCATGGGTACTCACTGGTTGAGCATGAAGGTGTGCCAAACACACTTCCTTGTCATGTTGAGCTGGAACTTATTGACTCTGAATTTGCAGTTGTGGTTTCTTGCCCATTGGAAAATGCTGTTACCTCCCATCATGATCTCCCTAAGGCAACTGTGCTTATCTTAGAAGGTTGTGCCCATTACTATGATTGCTGCATCATCTATGAAGAGGAGCCCCAACTCTGATTTTGTTTCCTAAATTGATTTGAGAATGCTCACATTGTATAAGATGTATAGTATCACCAACAGAGGGCCATCCTGGTCCAGACTGTTGATGACTTGGAAGGGGTTGGACCCAAAATCATCAAACATCAGTGTACTGGTTCAATCCTCTAGCCTGTGTAGAACCCATTCAATGTACTCCTCTGGTATTCCTGGCTGGTGCAGGTTATGCTCCAGTCAGTCAATAGCTACGCTTGGAAAGGCCCCCTTCACATCCAGGAAGAGCACTGACACTACCTTGTTCTGGTGCCAAGCATCCATAAAGTCTTTGTGAGCAGGTGGACTGAGTCCATGGTTGACTGACCTGATCTACCCCTGAAGTGATTCAGAGGCAGGATCTGATGCTTCTCAACACAAGCAACTAACTCATCTGCAAGGCAAGCATTGTCATATCAGAACAGGGGTTCAGTATAAAGACATTAGAAATTAGGATGTTGCCCCTGAACCCTAGAAGCAGAGCCCCTAGGAGAATTAGCCATTGTCCTACCTTTCCAATGACATTTATTCATCATGGAAATTTGCCATGGAAACCATGGAAATTCACTGTGGAAATCAATGACAATGGATTTCATTGTTCTTTCACCTTCTTAAAATTCACCATGGAAATCAGTAACAATGAATTCCATTGTTCTTTCACATTCTTATTGTTCCAATATATCACCTATTGTTATTGTTTCCCTGACAACCATTGTGAACAATGATACATTCATTGTTCCACTATACCTATCCATTGTCCCCAATGACAATCATTGTCTGTACAATGGAATATATTGTCTAGGACACTTTTACTATTGTTCTACTATTTATTTGTATTTACCTCACTAGGATACCATTGTTCTTAGAAACAAACAGTGTAGGTATAAAAGGGAGCAGGTCTCTCTGTTTCCATAATACAATTTATCCCCCAGATATAAGGTATCAACTTAAGCTCAGCTGTATCTGAAATGAGTAGGATACCGGCATTTCCGTTTGTTAGAGACCTGAAAAGTAAGTAAGGTCTATTTTTCTTTTGCTAAGTCTGCACCAAAACAAGTAGGTGACAGTAACACTAACATTGACAGTTTGAATATTCCGAAACGAGTAGGGAACCCATTACAAGCCCAGATCTGAAACAAGTAGGATTCTGGCATACTAACCTCAGTTATTTAGTTATCTAGTCCATCCCATAGGTTAATTAATTAGACCTATACTACTGTGTATACTTGCTACTTATTGCACAAGTAAATCCATCACAACCCCTTATCTAATTAGGAGTAGTATTGTTGATTAACATGTTAATACTAATTCTAATAACCGACCTCACCCTATTCTTACCCCTGTCAGAGTATTATCTCTATTCCAATCAATCCTAAAATCAATGAATGACCAGGTGCAACTCAACATAGTAGTCCATGACCATCTGGGCACTAAATTGTTAACTTGACTTAGTATGACAGCATTCAGTAATCTTGCCAGCCTGTGTGACAATGTTACTAGTCTCCATGCCCCTGGAATGGTGTAGTTGGGCTTTTCTGATTTCTGAATAACAACTGTCTCTGTCTCTGCCCATGCCTTTGGGTAGTACTTGAGGTTGAACATCACCTGATAAAGTGGCCCTAGATGGGGTGTCAGTAGATTAGCACAATGGGTGAAGACACTGTTTGGCAGTGTTTCTGGCTTGGTTGCTTTGTAAGGGGCAAGGCATCAAATTGTGTTCTTAATCTGGTGATTCATGATATTCTTGAATCTCCATTTCAGCTCTGGGTATTCTGTGTCTGGCAGTACTGATGAGGCGAGTGGTGGTGGTGAATAGAACAGTTTGTAGAAAGTGTTGGCCTTCTTAGTGTTGCTAGTTAGCCTCGTCTCTCTATTTCTGACCTTGATTTGCAGCACTGGCATTCTGATAGCACCACCATCATCCCCTGGCCCTGATACAAACCTCCCTGCCACAAAGACTATGTCATTGTCTACTCCTTTAAGAAACTCCCACCAGTGCATGTGCTTGGCTTGCTTGATTGTGTTTGCTAGCTGATTTCATGCTTGACGGAATTCTTCATGTACCAGGTGATCAAGCTGGTGCTGTTTCTTGTATGATGCCCTGGATAGCTTACCTACCACCTTTTTCTGTCCTGCTAGGTCCACATTCCACCATCATTTGCAGAAGGGGGTTGGATTCAACATTAGCACAATATCCTCATCTCCAATGATAGTTTGAATAGTGTCTTCTAGTCACATGCACCTCCACTCAAACTTGTTGATGGTGCGAATCTCTGTTGGTGCACTGAGATTGTCAAGTGCCACTTTGAGTTGATCCCTAAACTTGCCCCAGTCAGCTGCTCAAAAATTCTTGCAGCTTCTTGGATTGCACCTTTCCAGGTTGATATTCAGCTTGGTTACAATTGGCAGATGGTCCATTTTGGAGGGTTACAGGTATGGTTCCACATCACATTTCACTACTGATCCTTGCAGTTCTTCTGCACACCACAGATCATTGACCTGAGTATAGTTGCCTGTTTGCATTGCCTGGAGAGTTGGGGTCCCTTCCACTAGCTTCATCACCATTCCATATCTATCTGTCATTTCTATCAGTTGTTCCACCACCTTGATGTTCTGTCTGGTGAAGAGATGGAGGTTCCACTCCTCATCCTACATTCAGTGGTGCTGGTTGAAGTTGCTGGCCCAGATCATGAGTGCATGAGTGCATGAGTGCCTGCCCTTCCTGCCTGTCTCTCATTCACCAGGAAGTCATCAACTGCTAGCATGCTCTGATCGTGAGTGCAATCATTGTAGATGTTAATGATTCATATCCAGCTGCCTGCTCCACACTTGATGTTGACACTAACTATGTCTGGTGAGATGATTGGTAGCTGCACATAGTGATCAGATGCAATCTGTGTTGAAAGGAAGATTACTACTTGTGTCTTTTCTGCTGTCATGTCTCATGTGATAGGGTACACAGGGTTGAATCACTGAACTGCTCTTGTATATCCCCTGCTATCCAACCAGGGTTCCTGCAATAAAACAATGTTGTAGTTAGCCATATGATTAATGAGATCATTGTGTCCCATTGGGGACTTATTGATATTCTGTTGGAGGATCTGGATTCTGAAGCTTGCTGGTTCATTCTCAGGCATTCGAAGATTGAGGTGCCCTGGGAGTTCCTGGCTCTCTCTTGTCACTTCCTCTGCTGCCATTCCCTACAGCCCTGTCACTTGGTCCCTGAGAGTGTCACTCAGCTGATGAGATGTGGGATGCACAACTTCTTAACCTTGGTGCAGTAGGAATTCCAGTCATGTCAAAATGCAATGTGCCCCTGTGGTCCTGATAGCTTTGGCTAGTTCCTTGACTAAACCCTCTTTGTCCCACCACTGGTCACTCTCCCTCTCTAGCATCCTTCATCCACCTCCATCCAGTTGGTCCCCATGCTTCTTCAGTGGATCCTAGCTTCTCCCATGTTTTAGGGTCATCATTGTCCAGGAAGAACCTGTATGTCGCTTTGGGGTTAGCCTTCTGCCAGGCTTCCAGTCGCTTTTTGCCAGATGTTGCAGCTTCGATCACCTGCACCATGTCCTGGCTGTTTGCAATTCCAGCACCATTTCTGTGACAGCTGCAGGCATTGTGCTGACCTGTGGTCTGACTGCAGTGTCTGCAAATGTCATATTGCATGATGGTGCAGTTATTGGCAAAGTGACTGTTTACTGATTGTATGGCATTTGTAGCATATGGGGGGCTCCTGTACGTCCTTCCACACTGTAATTACTTTGCTGCCAATGGATAGCCCATCACATATCACCTTGTTAACTTGATTCTGATCTTCAAATCTGATCTTCATGTGAGCATACTGCTGCGTCTGCAAGCATCATTCAATCAGTCAGATCCAGGCTGCACTCTTGATGCTCCCTTTCTCCAAACCTCCCTCTTGTTTAATGCTCAGTATTGCTCCCTTCTCTGACAGTCTGAATGATACTGGCACATATTCTGCAATCACAGTCAGCATGGGTGTGCATAGCTTGGACATACTGTTAAAGCCTGCAAGAGATCCTTTAGTGACATCAGTGTTGCTGAGCCAGTTTTGTGCCACTGCTGAGTTGAGGATTAACATGACATCACCACCTTTCAGCCTCTGTGCTCCCAGAAACTTTGCTCCTTCAGGGTGGCCATCAACCAGGCATATTCCTTCAAGTGCGATGTTCAGCTTCTCAACTAGTTCCTTTTTGTTGAGTGTGGTAAGGTTGTAATCCTTAAGTTCAATGTTGTCTGTCTTCTGGATGATCACCTGTTGTGTGCAAGCCTCCTGTCTATCACTGCAGCCACCTTTGCCATGGCACTGTCTTTTTGTACTGCATCTGTGTATGTCCTCAGAGGAGTGGTGCTCACCAGATCTTGCTTTGCTGCCTTCACCACCTCTGCAACATCCTGCACTTTCGCCAATGTCTCTGCTATGTGTTGCTCTGTGTCTGTGGCTCATTGTATCAGGTTCTGCATTTCCCCTACTATCTTCCTCAACATCCTTTGTTTACGATCTCTGTAATATCATCCACCACTCTCTGTTTTGTCATAGCCTTCACCACATCTGCCAGCGCCCTAAGTCCTTTGCTCACTGTCTTCAGTGTTTTGACTTGAGTTGTGATGGTCCTGATTGTTTTTATCACCCATCTATTGTTGATCATGTCATTGTCAAAACTTAAGACATTTTTGACCAGTATCTCCTTCCTGTTTTTCATTGTCTTGTCTTGCCTATCACATTACTTATTAAAATATTGACTGTTGGCCTCCCCCTGTCCCCTGTGCTTCCACCTGCTCCTTCAGGCATCCCACTGTCCCCCTCGCTAGTTCGATTTGATATAGTGTGCATTCACATTTGTTGTATACTTCTCTACTCTATGCCTCACCCACTGTCCTTTCGCCTCGTTTCAACCATGGGAAAGTTGCACCTGGTGAAGGTGTGAAAGAAAGAGAGGTTCCGGGCTGACATTCAGCTGCATGTCAACAACTTAATGGGGAGACCCGGTCTCTTTAATGACATTGGGCCTCATGTGATATGGTGGCCAGAGCAATACAAGTTTCCAGTAGGAATCCTGGAGCTGAAGCATGCATACAGTATCAGTGGTGATCCTTTCATTCAAAGCCTTGTCTGTAAGGGCAACCTCAAGATGGCCGACAGCGCAGGCCTAGCAGAGGGAGAATCCAAAGATATGAATAAATCTAACTACAATACATGAGAGAGCTGCTCACCTAGCAGAGGGAGAATCCAAAGAGAACAGGATAGGGATTCTCCATGCTAGGAAGCGAAGTATATACTGTAGTAGCGTGGGAGGAATGAAGGATAACTGTACAGTACACCAGCCACAAGTCCGAATGAATATCACAAGGTACAAGGGGGCATGTGATAATGAAGTGGAAGGGGAATGTACAGGAGTCGTGCCAGCGGCCTGGAGAAGTAAGAGCAAAGAGAGATGAAGTGGGGAAAGAGGATAGAGGTAGCCCGGACGAGCCCCGAAGTGTATGGACAAGTCCGAGCGAGTCCGAAGTGAGTCTGAAGTGCGGGAAGACTCCGGAGTTACCAGACGTGACTCGGATGCGAAAGGAGTGGGCGGAAAGGAAGTGGAAAGGAAGTGGAAAGGAAAGGGTGAAAGGGAATGAAAGGGATGTATGTAAGAGTCTGTGGGATGAAGGAAAAGAGAAAGGAACGAGGAGGAAGGGAGAGGGACAGGGGAATAGGAGAAAATAGGAGTGTCCCCTTACATTGTCGACTACATCAAGATTGTGTCGCACAGCAGGGTGTGTGGCTTTGTACACCCCTATCCATCCCCCTGCTGACATGTTCTTTTCTTCTTAGCTTGCACTGTTCCAAGATGCCTGTAATTTCCCTGCCTTGCTTATAGGTCTTTCAGGTAATCGACTTGAGGTCAGCATAGCTGTCTGTGTTGGACCAGTCTGCGTGTCCAGGCTTGTTGCCTTTGACATCAGCCCTAGCTTCCACTTGCATGACAATATCCTGCATGTGGCTTGCATCTTCAGGTGTCTTTCATCATGTCGAGCAGTGCTGAAAAAGCACTACTGTGGCATCAAGAGCGACTCCATAACCACTTTGGCAATCTACTCTAACCCATCCTCCACTGGTGCTGAATTGCTGTGCCTGATGTATCATGGCCTCCCACCTGGTGGTGACCACATTTTGAACCCCTTGCCATGCCTGGGTGGCATAATCGGGACCACCCTGCTGTATCAGGCCACCCTCCACACTGGTAACAGCACTACTGAGGTTGTTGTTAAGTTCACAAGTCGCTACAGCGAAACCATCCATCATCTCCCATCCAATGCTGCACTGGCACCAAAGCTACACTGGTGTGGTATCATTGGGAACCTGACTATAGCCATCATGGAATACCTGATGGACAGTGTCTTGCTCTGGCATATCTGTGCAGAACCATTGAAGCGACAGCCTGTCCCTGATGCTTTCTTTGATGATGTGGAGAAAGCGCTGGATCTCCTACACAAGCATGGGCTGGTGTTTGGGGATGTGTGGGATGCAAACTTGGTTTTGTCCAAGGAGTGCAGGTTTCTCGTTGATTTTGACTGGACAGGGAGGGAAGAAACAGACAGGTATCTGGAGGCACTCAATGTTGCCAATGGGTGGCACCCAGAGGTTTGTGCATATGGACGATACACAATGATTTCCAGTTTGAACAGTTGAAGCCTCAGTTTTGTAGAACCTTCAGCTGGCAAAACTATCCAAGAAACATACTACTAAGAGTTACTTACACTTGTTATTCACATACCATACAATCAGCACAACCACAGATTTTGTAAATGGGTGTGGAGGAGAACAGCTGAGCAAGATGTACCTCCTAGTGGATGCGACAGAACACACCAAGCAAGACTTTTGCATGGCACTCACCAGCCTGGAGCCAGTCAATGTCAAGATGAACAATGAAAAATAATGGTTGCAAAGCAAGGTCCTCTTGCCATTCACATTTGAGATCCACAGCATGAATAGTACAAGCTTGTTAGTGCAAACTTCAAAGACAGGAAAATGGACAACACTGGTACTTTTGTCATGACATGTGCGATCTAACTGATATTGGCAGCACGTCACAGACTGCATGGAGGAGATCATCTGTATACTCCATTCACCTATCACCTGGCTCAAAGGGGATGACCACACAATCTTTGACCCAGTTGTTGTGCTACCATTCAGGCACTGAACAGACTGAGCAAAGCTTCACTGGCTGTACAGCCCCCTTGGCAAAGCAGTAGTACTTAGGGAAACTTGTAATGTATGTGAGCTGGACAATTATGTGTGTGAGTGAGGGAAGACTATTGAACACAATGGCCATGTAATCATAGTCCCAAGGCAATTCCCCAGCACGTGCACCTCCAGTGACAGTCTCACAGGTCAAGATATGCAAGTGTTGTAGTTTTGCTGCACTTTCGGACATAGCAAGCTGAGTGAGGGTTCAAGGGATTGATTGCCATGACAGAATAAGTACACTTGTTGATTGGTGGAGGGAGGATTAGAAGGCTTATGACAAAGGCATCTATCTCCATGCACTTCAAGTTCAACACCTGCTTGACTACTATTAAAAGGCTACTGGATAATGCAAGCCATGGAATGCAGACAATCACAGTGCAAAGGGTAGTATCATCAAGTTCATGAATGTCACCCTTCTCTAGCTTCAACTGCGTCACTTGGTTTCCTGTGAGGAACCTTCTTGCAGCTATGTTGTCCAAAGCATGAAGTATTTGAAGTCTTGGAAGAGTTGGAGTAAAGGAAGATGGCAACATGTTTGAGGATGGAATGAATAGATGCTTGAGAGATATTTGATGGGAGAGGAACCAATCTAATCCAACTCAGTCTAGATTCCCTGGTGTATACTACCTGAAGCCTTG
The DNA here is from genome assembly GCA_029467805.1 of Pleurotus eryngii var. eryngii. Classification (NCBI taxonomy): domain Eukaryota; kingdom Fungi; phylum Basidiomycota; class Agaricomycetes; order Agaricales; family Pleurotaceae; genus Pleurotus; species Pleurotus eryngii. The sequence goes on along the minus strand of SZVJ01000026.1, from coordinate 86,840 downwards.
TAATTGAAATGGGGGTGGTGATTCAAAGAGGGCTTGGAGGTTGAAATCCCATGGAGATGTTACCCATCATGAACAATGAACCTGCAAGTCTTTGAGATTGGGAACTGCCTGTAGGATCATCTGGAGCAATTTGTATAGCTCCCTCCATAGGAAACCTGAACCAGGAAGATGGAGTCCTTTGACATAGTGGGCATGTCGGCCACCTCCTGCAATGATACTGTCCAGAAAGCTGCGGAACATGGCCCATAGATTGGCCTCTGAGGGATCTTTGAACTGAGTGTGATTTTTGGCTGATGGGACTGAGGAAGGAGACATCCATGTAAAGATATGGTTTGGCAAGGAGATGAAAGGTGTGTTGAAAGAAGGAGATTAAGAAAGGTCTTGTATATAATCTGTAATCATCCAGGCAATTTCCACAGGGAGGACAGTGGCTATGATGAGGGCATGTCACCAGTTACTGTAAGATGTTGGCATGTCCTTGTGATTCTATGACTGTTGTATCTTGAGGGAAAGTTTGAGAATGCGAAGTTTGAGCCAATTCCCAAGCTGCTGACAATCATCTCCATGTGACCAAAGGCAGGTGGTGTCGGAAAAGAACAAACCTGAGTATCAATGTATCAACAACAACAACAATAGCAACAGCAACAAAAGCAAACACCAGAGCTTTTTCCTATCGCTCTTCTCTAGACTGTGCCTGGACATCAAGATCAGTTTGCAAAGAAATTGAAGGTGTTAGGTAGTCCCAGAGGCTCACTGTTTGGCAGGACCACTGGAAGAAACACATCAAGATGCCAAGAATCAGTTGTATATATCCACAAGTTGTTTTGACTTGCTTGAATTGACATAGACTTAGTCAATGCTTGAACGTCAACCAAACAGTACTTGATTAGAGCAGCATGAGAAGCATGAGTTTGTGACAAACAGTTGTGTCCACCCTTACGTTCTTACTAGCACCGGTACTGGCGTAGTCTAGTTATCTCATTTTTGCTGCAAAGGTTGACTGCTAGAAACTTCACTGTCTAAGGCTAAATTACCAACACATACATGGGCTGCATGTTAAGGACCATATCGGGGGGCCTCCTGGCTCGTCCATTTAGGGGGCGCGGGAATGCGCAGGGAGCGCGGGAGCACAGACGAGAGGAGCGTACGGGACTTGGCTTCAGCTTTGATGCTGCGCCCTCCTAGCCCTGCGGTGTCCCGATTTCGGAGAGAGCGTGGGGAGAGGCAGGCTCCGCGGAGGAGCCTGCAGCAAAGACAAGAGAAAACTAGGTGTTGAAGAGGAACTAAGATTCAAAGTGTAGAATACATGTGTACTAGTGCTACTATAAATACTAACTAAAACATGTATGTAGTGAGGCTAGTATGTAAGTACACATGTACATGAAACATGTAACAAGGTAATCCTAGTACTGCGCACCATGCATAAGCCTTGAGGGCAGAGCCTGAGGGATTCCGAAGGTCCGAGTATCCGAAAGGGGCGTAAGGGGGGACCCCTAAGGGGGTGAGGATCGGACTCTGACACTGCTCTTGCATCCTTGTAGGGGCCTATACATCCAGGTAGCCAACTCCAGTGAAGGGCTACAACAGAAAGCAGAGACTTCATCAAGAAATAAGAGTAGCTGGATTTTAAGAGTGTTCCCTGCTAGCACACATTGCATCCATGGTCAAAGCATTACATTAGGATACTGATGTACTAGTATCACACTTTTGCTCCACCGCATCTCATGGAAGTCTCTAGTTGCGCTGAAATTTCTCGCAAGCATTACCTACAAAATGGATGGGTAAATCATGGAGGAAGTTGACCAAAACAGTTCTGTGCTAGATGCTGCCTAGATCACAGTCATGGGGGCATCAGAGCTTGCAAGTTTGTGAATAGGCTTTGAGTGTTACGGTCTGCCTTCCTTTCTCGTTTTCTTTTCTTTTCCTTTTCCTTTTTCTTTTTCCCATGCATCACGTGACGAACACGTAGTGGCTTACCACACCATGCTTATTCTTTACAATATCACGCTTACGTATCGGGCCCCGTATTTATAAGCGCGTTAGTCAGAACCTCGCCGTAACCTCATGGGCGCAGTCCATGACCTCATACCTCATGGTAATGTAGTAAGCGTTCCATGGAATACCTGTAGGTTACAGCGTGTAGTAGACATGCGGACTGTAGTATATAAGAACGAATAGTATACCCAGAGACAATAACTCGTTCTCTTGGGATTCCACTAAACTAGTGCCTAAGTCAGCGTCTTCAAGCCAGTCCCCTCTCTCTAAACTCCCCCTCCTCTCTCATAAATCAACTTACTTACTCGTCGTCTTGTAGAGCCCGCGAAGCACCCTAGTGGTAGTTAGTGTTGCCCTAACAGAAGAACGAGTTCCAACCCACACGCCCGCTCTACAACACTCGACCTCACCATTCCATTTCCCAATCATAAACCTATCACCTTAGTCATCGACTAACGTGCACTGCCCATAATCATCGATTATCGGTATACCCTTTTGCCGAAGAACCCCTACCTCGCCATCGTTGTCCGCTCAGGTGCCGGCGCGCACTAGCTTGAAGTTCAACGTTGGTTGACAGGAACCTCGTATGCCCCCGACCCGCACACACCTAACCCGCTCCAACTTCTACACCGTTTTCCCGTATCTTCTTATTCCAGACCCCACCCTCAATCGACGGAATAAGAAACTCGCCACGCAAATCCTGAAAAGTACTCCGCAGATTTTCGAGACCATTATCATCCCCGTCACACACCCGACAACCCCCGTCACAACCCACACCAAACCCCAGCTCGATACTTTATCCGCGGCAACAATGTCGTACTCGACTGCCAGGCCAATATCCGCGCAACCTTACGACAGGCCGAGGCGGCCCGCAATTCAAGGGAGAAATTCGTCGACGGACAACGCAGGACCTAGTGCTTGGGCGGGAGCCCTCGACACTAACACAGAAACTGGTGTCTGGGCGGGAGCCCTTGATACCGCATCACCAACTCCCGCAGACTCCCACTCAATACCCATGGCCGCCGCAAGGTACCGAAACACCCGCCCCGACTGAACAATCCACCGCCCCTACCAATACCAATGATGTTCTCGCTGCCATGAGGCAATGATGGCAGACATGGAGGCAAGAATGGAGGCGCGCATACAACAAGCACTGGTCCCGCAAAACCCGACCACCCAGTGTCATGACCCGGGCGAGCCGCCCACTACCCCATACACCATACGGAGCACCAGCTCCACCACCATTCCCCCCGACAATTCCCCTTGCCCCCGTAGCCGAGAACCCGATGATGCCCCAAGCCAGGAATGGCCCGAAAATGGCAAAACCGGAAACCCTTCGACGGCGAGCGATCCAAATGCTGGAGCTTCATCCGGAGTATCGAAGTGTATATCTATGTCAACGCTTACGAATTTCCCACGGAACCTACCAAGGTTCTCTTTCTTTTATCCTACATCCAGGGGAAGAAAGTCGATAACTGGAAAGATACCATGACAAAGAAGGTATTGGAATGGGTAAGGACCCAGGTACACGATGAACAGGTATCGAGCTTCCGAAGGATCTGCAGGAGTCTGCAAGAAGCATCGGTGACCCGAACCCAAGGGATACGGCAATATCGACCCTAAATCACCTACACCAGGGATCGGATAGCGCGGAAGACTTCATCATGAAGTTCAACGCATACAAGGACGATACAGGCTACAACGACGTAGCTTTAACCGAAGCGTTCAAGAGAGGACTCAACCCGGGACTATTGGGCAAGGTATACGGTAGAAGGCCCCTACCAGCGAGATTGGAAGAATGGCAAGACGAAGCCATCGCCATGGACGGCAGTGGAGGGAGCAGCAGGCCTACGCAAGGTCTGCACCAGCCAAACCTACAGCCAAGAACACGACAACGACAACGACCAACCAGTGGTGACCATACGCCAATCAATATCAGTGACAAGCACCGCCCCCGCAAGGGCAACAACAACAACAACAACAACAACACAACAGTCGCAACAGCAGGCGAGGCCGACACCCCCCCCCCCCCCACAAATCGCAGCTAGAGACCCAAATGCTATGGACGTAGATCGGTCGCAAAGGGCACCGATTCGTTGCTACAAATGTGGAGGATTAGGGCACATGGCCCGAGACTGCAAGAGGAGATTAGACGTCAGGCAGATGACGTACGAAGATCAGCAGAATACTGGAGGGAAGAACTGACCAAAAAGGGTTTTTCTGAAGGAACTCAGGAAGCGTCGACCTGAGTTCCAAGAACAAGTTTGCTGTACTCGTCTCGGAGCCGGACTCCACCTTTGTTTCCGAAAACCATGTACCAGTAATAACCGACAATATATCTATTACTTCACCAACAGACGAGACCCCTAAGACGCAAGAAAAAACAAAAAAGAGATCCATTTGCGAAGAACTTTCTCAGATAAAAACTACGTCCCAGTAGAGATCAATCTAAAACACACGATACCCTAACTACGCTCTCCCCGGAATCAATGCTGGATTGCGGAGCGTCGGATTCGTTCATCGATCAGGGATACATAAAGAAAAACAATATAAAAACAAAAATCCTATCCAAACCCCACCATCATCAGGAATGCCGACGGAACAACCCAACAACGCAGGAAGAGTCATGGAAAAGGTGGATGCAAGAGTAACCTATAAAGGACACGCGGAAGTAATGACATTCTATGTTACCAACCTGGGAAACGTCAATGTAATCCTTGGACTATCATGGCTAAAACGACATAACCCAGAGATCAATTGGAAAACAGGAGAGGTAGTCATGTCGCGATGCCCGAGAGGATGTCGAACCTGGGCAAAGAAGGAGTGGGAGGAGTGCATGGATGAAGGAGACGAAGAAGGTGCCGAAGAAGCAGAGGAAGTGATGAGGTACCAGCTGGGCGAAAGAAACATCTCGGTAGCAGGAGTAAGACAATGGAACCGCCTGAGAAGCGGATACCTGCGAAATCTGGACAACTTGACCAACCAATACCACGAGTCAGTCGCCCGAATGTACATCGACCCGAATGTGGAAAACGCGTACACAGCTAGAAGTAGAAATAGGCAAGGAGGAGGAGATGCATCTTAGAGCGATAGGAAAAATATGATACGTGATAGAGCACAACCAGGAAGAGCTAAAAAGCAAAAAAGAAAAAACGGAGGAAGAGATGGTCCCAGATTACTACCACGAATTCATGAAGGTGTTCAGGAAACGCGACTCGGAAAGGATGCCAGTCGAGAGGCCATGGGATCATGCCATTGAACTAAACCCCGGAGTTTCGAACCCAAAGCCTCGAAAGTCCTACCCTTTGTCACCAGTCGAGCAGCAAGAACTGAACGACTTCCTCGATGGAAAACCTGAAGAAGGCTACATCCGGCCATCAAAATCTCCACAAACGTCACCCGTCTTCTTCGTGCAAAAGAAGGACGGTAAGAAACGATTGGTACAGGATTACCGATACCTAAACAAGCACACTGTTCGGAATGCGTACCCCTTGCCTCTCATATCACAATTGGTAGACAGGATCTCCAAGGCAGATTATTTACGAAAATGGACCTCCGATGGGGTACAACAATGTACGAATCAAGGATGGAGACCAATGGAAGGCCGCATTCCAGACGCCAAGGGGAGCGTTCGAACCTATGGTTAATGTACTTTGGACTTAGTAATTCCCCTTCCACATTCCAAACCATGATGAATGAACTATTTAAAGACCTGATTGACGAAGGACTAGTAGTCATATATCTAGACGATTTACTCATATTTACGGACATGACGTGGAAGAACACAGAAAAGTAGTACGAAGAGCGTTGAAGATCATGGAGGACAATGACCTGTATGTAAAAAACCGGAGAAGTGTTCCTTTGAAGTCGAAGAAGTAGAGTTCCTTGGAGTAGTGGTGAAGGACGGCAAGGTCCAGATGGAGGAGGCGAAAATAGAAGCGGTGAAAAATTGGCCCGTCCCAAAGAACGTACAGCACGTACAACAGTTCCTAGGTTCAGCAACTACTATCGACGGTTTCATCAAGAACTTCGCCACCGTCGCCAAATCGTTGCATGAGCTTACCAAAAAGAAGAAGAATTCGTATGGGACAAGCGGAGAGAAGAAGCTTTCGAAGGATTGAAGAAGGCGTTTACAGAGGAACCGATCCTAGTCCTACCAGACACGGACCGGGAAATGAAGATAGAAGCGGACTCGTCAAACTACGCCTCGGGAGCAGTGCTCTCCATGTTGTGCGACAACGAAAAATGGAGACCCTGCGCATTCCTTTCAAAAGGGTTCTCAGAAACGGAGTGAAACTATGATATTCACGATAAAGAAATGCTAGCCCATTATTCGAGCCCTAGAGGCATGGCGACACTACCTCGAAGGAAACACCCGCCAATTTACTATCTGGACGGACCATAAGAATCTGGAATATTTCATGACAACTAAGAAACTCAACAGACGCCAGGCGTGCTGGGCACTATATACCTATCAAGATTCAATTTTATTCTAAAACACAAGCCAGGCGCCTCAAATATGAAAGCAGATGTCCTGTCGAGACGACCGGATTTAGACAGGGGGAGGACGACAATACGATGGTGCTTTTAAAACCCGAGTACTTTCGAATCAAGGCCATGCAACAAGGGCATGTCCTAATCGACAGGGCAGAATCGCCAATCCTGTCAAAAATCAGAAAAATAAAAATTACGACGAATCAGTGGTGAAGGCAGTTGAGGAACTAAAAAGGTCGCCAACCAAGGTGCTGAGAGAAGCAGAGTGGTCACAAGAGCAGGATCTCATATTATATCACGGAAAGGTGTAATGTCCCCAAAGACGTCGACGTCAGAAGGGAAATTGTAAAACTACATCACGACTCAGCAGTAGCAGGACACCCAGGCAGGTGGAAAACGATCGAACTGGTCTCACGCAACTATTGGTGGCCAGGAATGAATAGGTTCATTGCGGAATACGTCAAGAATGCGACCAATGTCAACGGAGCAAGTCCTACTCGCACCAACCACAGGGAAAGCTCCAACCCAACCCCATCCCATCCGAGCCATGGACCGACATTTCCGTAGATTTCATCGTCAAGCTACCCAATCGTCAGGCTACGACGCTATTCTAACAGTAGTCGACCGATTCACCAAAATGGTCCGACTAGTGCCAACGACGGAGGAGCTGTCCTCACTCGGTCTTGCCAAACTATACCGAGATCATGTCTGGAAGGACTTTGGACTACCCAACACCATCATATCGGATCGAGGCCCCCAATTCGCATCACAGGTGATGCAGGAGTTAAATAAATTATTGGGAATCCAAACTCGACTATCGACCGCCTTCCACCCGCAAACTGACGGGCAAACCGAGCGAGCGAACCGAGAAGTCGAGACCTACCTAAGAATGTTTATCAACCACAGGCAGGATGATTGGGCAGAATGGCTGGCCATCTGCGAGTTCTCGTTAACAACAAAAACCAAACGAGCTCCCGGCAGAGCCCGTTCTACCTAAACTATGGAAGACATCCGAGGATGGGAGCAGAACCGAGGAGGCAAACGAAGATAGAAGCGGTCGACAAGTTCGCTGAGCGAATGAGACAAACCTGGGAAGAGGCACGATCCGCGTTAGTAAGAGCAGGGGAGGAAATGAAGAAGTATGCGGATAGAAAAGTAGGAGAAATGCCTGAGTATCGAGTAGGCGATAAAGCATTTATTTTCACCGATAACCTGAGCACGACCAGGCCGTCGCGCAAACTCGAGCAAAAGAAAATCGGTCCGTACTAGGTGATCGCGGTACCAACCAAAAACGCAATAACATTAAAACTCCCCAAAAAACTATCTATTCACCCCACCATATCAACCCATCGTACCGAAAAAGCGAATACCCCCACTATCCCTGGCCAACAGACACCACCGCCACCCCCCCGTACAAATCCAGGGAGAAAAAGAGTACGAGGTCGAGGGGTATTAGACAGCCGCTTGAGGAGGGGGCGCCCTGGAATACTTGGTTAGATGGAAGGGATATACTGTCAAACACGATTCATGGGAACCGGAGAAAAACTTGGAAAACGCACCAGCACCGACAAAGGCATTCCACGCTCGTCGCGGGGCAGCGCCCAGGAGGATCGCCGTTGCGGCCTTCGATCTGGTAGGCTTCAGACCAAGACACGTCTACACTGAGCTGACGTACACCACTCGAACCAAAATATACGAACCGGAAGTACCAGACAAGAACGACGGCATACCCCACCACCACCGCAGCGGCGAAGAGGAGGAGCAGACAAGCAAGACGCGCCGATGGATGGGCCCATGACGAGAAGAAAGCACCCAGGTTGTTATCAACGGGCTTATGGCGAAAGAAGATAGTCGTCAAACGGAGTTGACAGATCGTAGAGGGGGATGATGTTACGGTCTGCCTTCCTTTCTCGTTTTCTTTTCTTTTTCTTTTTCCTTTTTCTTTTTCCCATGCATCACGTGACGAACACGTAGTGGCTTACCACACCATGCTTATTCTTTACAATATCACGCTTACGTATCGGGCCCCGTATTTATAAGCGCGTTAGTCAGAACCTCGCCGTAACCTCATGGGCGCAGTCCATGACCTCATACCTCATGGTAATGTAGTAAGCGTTCCATGGAATACCTGTAGGTTACAGCGTGTAGTAGACATGCGGACTGTAGTATATAAGAACGAATAGTATACCCAGAGACAATAACTCGTTCTCTTGGGATTTCCACTAAACTAGTTGCCTAAGTCAGCGTCTTCAAGCCAGTCCCCTCTCTCTAAACTCCCCCTCCTCTCTCATAAATCAACTTACTTACTCGTCGTCTTGTAGAGCCCGCGAAGCACCCTAGTGGTAGTTAGTGTTGCCCTAACATTGAGAGCAGATGAGCAGCAGAGGTGGGCCTATCATTTTCACAAATGAAGCTGCCAGCACCAGCATCAAACAAGAGGAGGAGTCTTCCTGCAGAAGAGTGAAATACCACTGACCACACAAGTGGCGATATATCCAATAGTAGACTTTTTTTATTTTATATCTGCATTTATATACTGCAACGAGTATGCTAAAGCTAACTAAGATGTGGTGTGGGTTGAGTACAACAAATTAACACTGCACCTGGTTGATACAGGTTGGGTTGGACAGGTTTGGTGTTGGGCCATGTTTGGAGTATAGTTGAAGCTGTCCATAAACCATAGCTATTATACCCCATAATCTATAGAAACCCATGCCTTTTCGTGTCCACCAACCTTGTTTGCAGAGATAATCCATAACTCGCTGATACACCATAATGCATACCATTTTTGGGGTACCTTAACCCATAACTGGCACATTTTTGAGTGGAATTGTTGTTGTGTAATGTTTAATTTTGGCCGAGTATGGGGTTCCCATGGGCGTAAATATTGGCCATTTGTGAAGGCCTCCTCCACAGTGATCCGTCTGCTCACTTTTCCGCTTCTGCCAACTCTGCCCCTGCCTCCGCTCCTACAGCAACTGCATCCGACACTCCAGCAGTGCCAATATCCTCACTCTTGAACCCAGACCCAGTTGAGGCAGTTATCGAGGCAGAGAAAACCGTCTCTGAGACCTTGAATCAGCTGGAGGAGTGTGGCATCTTGCAGCGTGGCAATCGGATGGCTATCGAGGAGCTCCTGAACCCGGTATCTGAGCGTGAGAACATCGACGACATCTCAGCAGAGGAGATCTTCAGGTCCGTGCAGGAAATGCGGGAAGCTATGGAGATGAGGAGGTTAATGGTGGGGACAATGGTGAAGATGGCGTGATCGAGGAAAAGCCAACTCACAAAGAGGCTCTCACGGCTGTGACAACACTCGGGAAATACATCTCGGACATAAACGAGCCATTTTCACATAAACTGGAGGCCATTCTTGTGAGCTTTGGACGTCAAACCCGGCTGGAGGCCACATGTAGCCTGGAACCCAGCTTTATCACTGACTATTTCATTCGTTCATAGCTTAATAACATTTTCAGCCTAATACAAGCCAATCTAAAGCCATCGGCACCACCCTATAACGACCTCTCCTTAAACCCATACGCTATGATAACCCATGAATTGAGATGTCCACGGACAGGTATGGTTTATGACAGCTTCGACTGTAGTTCCTGAGGTGGGCAAGGATGGTGGGCATAATAATGGTTGGCCAGGTAGTGTTTGGACATAGAGGCATAATGAAGGAAGTTTAAAGTCATTCCAGGACTCAGGTGTGGATACATCCACTTTAAGCTCCTTTACCAAGGGAGCATCGACAGTGGCAGACACTAGGAAGTTTTCAGTCCTTCCAGGACTCAGTGGGCTTGAACTTCATTTAAGCTCCTTAAAGAAGTACACCCCCTGGCAGGAGACCGTGCTGCCTTCCCTCGTCATCGTAGTGCAAGAGTGGCTTTGAAAGCCTGTGCGTGGCTTATGACAAGCCTCGAGAACTGGAGGGTCAACCGTGGGAAACCCCAAGATGGTGATGGTTCAAGTTCAAGAGCGCCCCCTATCCAATAGTAGACTGATTCGGATGATCCAACGTCGTCGCGATTCTCGAATTTTGATTTCTGAGCAAGATGGGGACACCCTCTACATCATCTAAAATTGGATCTACAATCTACATACACAATCTACCCTTTATTCTTACTTTCACCAGTCCTCTACACCCCTCTCTCCGCCCCAGGCTCCGCATTTTACATTTCACGTCGAGTCCGAGTCCGAAGCCGAACGTGAAGTCGATGAAGTCGACGCTGACGACACCGAACTCGCCGAAGCCGGCCTCAGCCGCACGCCTCCCCGACGCGGCAGAAGCCCCGCCGCCGCCACCGCCACCAACACAATCGTGCTTAGCACGAAATATACGAGGCGCCCGCCCAGGATCTGGCTGCCGACTGAGAGCGAAAACAGCGAGCTCGCGATGATCGGTCCTGAATAAAAGCATACCGTAAAAGGAAGGTACACGTGCAGTGGGTATGTGAGTATGCCATGGCAAGAGAATGGGGGGTGAAGAACGTACCGACGGCGCGCATGACGCTGACGGCCATCTGCGAGAGCCCGTTGACGGCGCCGAGTGAGCGGTGGTTGGGTGCAGCCTCGGAGATGAGGATGAAGATCGCGCCTGACAGCAATGCCCATCAGGGATAAGCCCAATGCATCACCACCCACAGCACTCACCATACGACATAGACACCCCAATAGAAATCACAATCTGACACCACACCAAAAAATACACACGCATCGACAGCCCCTCCGCCCTCGCATAGTGGTTAATGAGCGGGAAGAGCGCAAACGCCGGGAGCGTCGACAGGATGCCGCATGTGAATACGCGCTTGCTCCCCCACCGATCGTGGATGGACGCGAAGAAGGACACCTGCATGAGCCCGTTGAGGACGCCGAAGACGGAGAGGATGGGCCCGATCATGGAGGGCGCGAGACCGAGCCCCCCAAGCGCGATGGGGGTGGAGAGGAAGAGCGGCTGGATGGCGCGGAAGGAGATGTCGACGAAGGCGAGAATGGCGTAGTTGCCTGAGGCGATGAGGACGCGTCGCGTGAGGAGCTTCCTCATAGGCAGGATCTCTTCACCAGGAGTGGCGGGGCGCGATTCTTCCGGCGTCTCTGGTACGGGCGAGGCGTCGGGGGAGGAGGATTCATTAGTAGCTTTCGAAGACAATCTCCTCCAGTGACAAAAGAACGACCGTCGTTGGGACTTTACTGGCGACGTCTCTTTAAGGAAGATGAGCGTGATGACCCAAGCTACAATCGTGAACGTCGCGGGTATCGAGCACGGAAGGAAGTACGGGTGGTCTGCCAAAAACTCGGATTTTCCGAAGAGTTTGGGGAAGCGGTCGGCCGGGTGTGCAAGCGAGCCACCGAGGATGGGACCGATGGTTGCACCTGTGGACCATGCGATTGGCATAAATGAATATGCCTAAGTTAAGTATCAGGATCAGATGATTATTGTTGTTATTATCAGAGGCTTCATCACGACACAATGTCATGGATGGAGATGGAGCATTACCTGGGAGATATTCGTTTCGTCGGTCATCTCTGCTATGACGCTTTTGAGACGGCCGATTAGTGCTAACCTCGTGGTTGAGATCACACGCCCCACGCACACCTTTTCATGACGCCAATATTCCCGTCTACCGGTTCGTTTAATTAGCGAGTAACTGAGAGGAATAAACGGACAGAACGTACTGAGTCCCCCGTTCAAGCACCGGCTACAACCGATCAATCAGCATATTCGTTAGTGACTATCCATCCATCCATTCATTCGGGGAGGAGAAGAACCGGCTCGGTGCTTACTCACCTAAGCACAAGCCCCCAAAACGTCTTCGAGAGCCCAAAACAATACATCGAAATCGACAGGCCGAAAAGTCCGAAAAGAATGACCGGCTTACGGCCTATCCGGTCTGAAAGCCGACTCCAGTGGAGGACGGTCATGGCCTCTGTCACGAAGAACAGAGATTGCTGACCGAAGTTGTTGTTAGTGTCCTGTTACTCCATGAGAGATAATTGCGCGTCATGGCTCACCATTATACCGACATAATACCCCGTTTTTGATTCATCACCTCCAGTGACGCCGATTTCTCGTACGAGCTATGGCGTCAGTTGTCAGTTCGTTGACGCGCCAGCGTTGGTGGTACCAGGCTACCGGCGCACCTGGGGCACGAATGGATAGATAACTTGCGAGGTCAGCGGTTCCGCCAACTGGAGGAACAAGAGAATCGAGAACTGGAACCAAGGCAAAGGGCGTTCGTTGTATCTTCTTCGGATTCGAGACCAGGATTTCTGTACACAAGTGGAGGTGCATTCGAATAAGGACAAATCTACCGCAGTAGTAGAAAACATACGCTAACCGTGTTCGATGTCTACATGAAGCACCTTGGGTTTCTCTGACACATGCATCTGGTCGCGAAATGTCATAACGGCAGACGGGAGAAGGGGGTGGGGGAAACAAACACAAGAAGACATCTCGCCAGCTGTGCTGTTAAATGTTAAATGAAGCCGCCAAATCCCTCCTTGATGTGATGTGAAATTTGCCTGGCCTCGTCCGTCCCGGCGCCCCAGGATCTGCGTGAGCTTCGAGAAGGCTTCGACACGCGAATCATGTGCAGAGTCTGATGTCCGGGATTGACTCGGCCGCTGTAAGGGGGAGTACATAGCGTAGATTGATAATCATTCTCGCAGGGTGAGAGACACTTGCGATTTCTGGGTGCAGCAATGTGCCGTTACTGAGTAGCCCTTTGGAACGTGACCATGGAAAGCGTGATAGCATTTGGGGACACATGGGGTGCAGAAGCCTAAAGTACAGCTTAGAACCACAGTTATCAAACTTTCTACTGTGGGCGACCAGAAAACGAGTGTTCACGTGAAGGAAACATACATTTATCACCGCCCATAAAGCATCGCGGTATGAGGCTCAAGCTCTGTGTGTGACTGCATTCCATGAACAATATGATAGTTATGTCTTAGCGGCGAAGCGCATGGCATCCTCACGGACCGCTGCCGGACATCATGAGCACAAAGGAAAGTCGAGAAAGCAACAATCAGGCATGGAAGAAAGTGCAGGCGCTTAATTCACACACTCACAAATATATTCCCACAGTCAGTCGTTTGACTGACTGATGTTCTGAGGCGCCTGTCCTCGTGCATATCTACGCAGGCTTGGCACTGAAAAGACAGCGTTCCCAGTATTTTGCGTTTTGAGCCCCATCGACGAGCCAATTCTCCTTGTACCAAAAAATGAGGCATGCGCAAGGACGATGCCAACAATCCTCCGTCGCTGATTTTCACGAAACGTCCCCCAAAAAAGGGGAGAAAAAGAACACGGATAATACTGAAGATTCGAGCAGTCTCCGAGTCAAAAGAGGCTTAGAAAGTGGTGGCCTGTGCGGCGTGAGAAAGTCACTGCTATTGAAACATGCATGAATCGCGCTGCCACAACTCGTCTCTTTCTTCCCTCCACCCGTCACCCCGCCTCCCACAAACACAAATCTCCTCGCAAATTCGCTCAAATGGCTAGAACCAAGGTGTGTTTTTTCTTATAAATGCATGGAATATCCCTCTAATGCCTTATGTGCTCCAGCAAACCGCTCGCAAGTCCACGGGAGGTTCGTCGTCGTCGTCGTCATGCCACCTAAAACCGCAGGACAAGGGCTGATTTTGTTTGTGTGAATAGGAAAGGCTCCCCGTAAGCAACTCGCAACCAAGGCCGCCAGGAAAACGGCCGCAGTGAGTAACCATCCTCTATCAGCCCCATCGCCCCGCCGTTGCCACCCGACGCACCGCTATCACCGGAGCCGTCGGAACCGACAGTGGCGGGCCCGACAGACGCACAATTCCATACTTACTATTCGCCATATAGACCGCCACTGGTGGTGTCAAGAAGCCCCATAGATTCCGCCCCGGAACCGTCGCTCTTCGTGAGATTAGGAGATACCAGAAGTCCACCGAGCTCCTTATCAGGAAGCTCCCCTTCCAGCGCCTCGTTCGTGAAATTGCTCAGGATTTCAAGGTGAGCTGCCCCTTTATAACGCCTATAACTAAGGCCGTCGGGACTGTGCTGTTCTCTGCTAACGCCACTTCCTTTCCTAGACCGACTTGCGCTTCCAATCCTCCGCTGTCATGGCCCTCCAAGAGGCCGCTGAAGCTTACCTCGTCTCCTTGTTCGAAGACACCAACTTGGCCGCTATCCATGCGAAGCGTAAGCATCACCTGCTCCCAGCGGCACTCTTATCTAATGCCGCGCTTCTGCTTCTATCCAGGTGTCACCATCCAGCCCAAGGATCTTGCCTTAGCCAGGCGTCTCCGTGGCGAGCGGTCTTAAAGCAGCCCCTCGCACTGCTAGCATTCCATATACATACAATCCCCTTTCTTTTTCATGATTATCTATGTTTCAGGCGCTTTAGCTGCCGAGTATACAGTCTCCGAGTCTATGATTGATCTATCTCGTGGTTATGGGGAGAGTCTTTCCTTCGCCGTAGTCGCCTTGTATCATCACCACCATGGACTCTGTTCCATTCACCTAACTTAAATCGCTGACAGCAATATATTGTGTATTGTTTTGGCACTAATCAGAGTAAGATAAGAGGACAGCGACGAGATATCACTGACAACTATCAGAGATTGAAACTTCTGATCCAATTAACGTAGTGTTACAAGGAACAAGTAACAATCGCTCAGTACCTCCTATCGTCATACCGCCTCTCCCTGTCATCATGCCTCCCGCCGTAACCCCTCTCTCGCCTCTATCCCCACCTCTCTCACCTCGGTCATAATCCCGATATCCCCCCCGATCATAGTCCCTCCCATCCCTGCCATCCCGAGCGTCACGGCGATAGTCGTCATGCCGTCCACGTCCGCCTCGGCGGTCGGGCTCGGCGTCGCGCGAGTAGCGACTGTCGTACGGCCGTGGGTCGTAGGGGCGCTCTACCGCTGGACCGTCTATTCGTATCAGCAAAACGCACGGACGACTATGGAAAAAGAAAGGAGTGCATACCGTCGAAACGCTTGGGGGGACCGTAGTATCGGCCTGGGGTCGGGGTCCTAGCACGACCGCGGCGGGCCTACAAAGTAAATTGTATAACTGGGTTAGAAAAATGGCCTTTTTTTTTTTTTTCGGGGGAGATGTTTAGGAGGAGCGAAGGGAAGGGAGGAGACTGACCTTTTCGACGTTCATGACTTTTCCCATGAGGTCGGTCGCGTTGAGCGCGGTGATGGCGGCGTCGGCCTCTTCTGCCGTCTCCATCGTGACGAACCCGAAACCGCGCGACTCGCGGGTGTGTGGGTCGTACATCACAGACGCCTTTTGGACCTGCAGAAAACAAACGCGGGATAAGATAGGTCCTTGATAAGGAGACATATATATATAATCGAAATGTTGGAGAAATGGTGCGGAGAAAGAGGAAAGAGGGAGAAAGAAAGAAACGTACCCGTCCAATTTAGCGAAAGCGGCCTCGAGGTCGCGCGTATCAACACGGTGGCTCAAGCCGGAAACGTGGAGGTTGTTGCCCGGGTTATGTTGCCCATCCCCGCGTCCACTGTCATTCCATTCCATCAACATCTCGAAACTGGTAAAACGTATTGAAGAAAATCACGACATACCCTCTGTCATTCTTCTCCCTGTGCGCGCCGGGGCTCCTGCTCCTGCTCGAGCGGCGCGGCGGGTCGCGAGGCGGGGGCGAGCGCGCTCCGCCATTCGCGCTCCCATTCCCCACCCACGATGGGTCGTCCGTCGCCATAGCACTCCCTCCACCCACGAGCCCCGCGTCGTTCGGGATGCTGATCCCAGTGTTCGAGGGCGCCATATCTTGAGATTGCCAAGCTGTGTTCAGCGCGGGACATCGGGATTCGAGACATAGACATAGAAGAAGGAAAATGAAGAGATGAGGTCAGGCGCTGGGTCGGGAACGGTAACAGGACAGTGAATGGGGAGACGGAGAAAGAGGGCAGGCAGAAGAGGGAATAGCGAATATGGTGAATCGAATCGCGGAAATATACAATTGGGAGGAGGAAGTGTTTTTTTTTTACTGAACAGGAGGGGAGTTGGTGGGAGGTGAAGAACTGAGTACTGGACACTGAAGGTGTAGCCGAAGCCGAGCCGAAGCCCGAAAGCCGAAGCTGCATCGTTGCCGCCGACATAGTCGTTCTCGAATACTGAGAAAAAACTGGCGACTGCGGGTGGAGCGGCAAACAACAATTTTACGAAAATTCGTTTTTGCAAGCGTAGTTCGGCGTGCACCGAATACGAGTAGCAGAGGAATCATGCGGCCGTTAGCCATTCAGAAGCTGACGCAACAGGCGAAGCGATATACTGATATACTGGCATACTGGGTGTGCGAACGGGTCGACGGAATTGAATTTTTCGGAGTCGAGCACAAAAAGGCGACCGAGCGAGCCGGAGGCGGGCGGTGGTGGGTTGGTGATGTTGAAAACGTACCGTCATCCATTGTTGTTGCGTTTTTTGAACACGTCGACGAAGAAAAGGTGATGGTTGGAAGACAAGCGACGATCGTTCAACTTTTCAAGTGTCTCTTGATTGACCGTGAGAGCATTGTGTTGTGACTGTGGGAATTTGTAGATAATAATACAGCACCAAGTTACAGTAGTCAGTAAGAGACGTGTTACGGGGAGCAGCTGTATTCGACACCAGCACTTTCAGACGAGTCGGCGTTGACTTCATAAAGTCGACGCTCAATAAATTGGTTCAAGCACGTCTACGGACACCTTCAGTCAAATCCCCACAAACGGTATCCAAACTCACCATTCTGTCATGGCCAACAAATGTCCCAAACATCTCACTCCGAGCACCGGGACCCATATCAAGAAACTCGTCCAAACTGGCATGACAAAGAATAAAATTGGCCGCAAAAGGATTCATCCCGGATATAGATGCCAAGTCACTCTCGTTCTACACGTTTCTGGGAGTTAGGTGGGCGTAGCAGAGTAAGGCAACGAATTCGCACCTCAAGAACATCGTCGCTGAGCCAGCTACGATCGCCCCAGAGGACACCTTGCGATCGATCGCCAGCCTCCACCGAATCTCCAAACACTCGCACAAAGGCCGCGAGATCCTGAGGAGAATCAGCGAAGGCCCAAAGTACCCCACATTCCTGACTCTTCGTTTCGCAAGCCTCCGCTATACCGAGATCGCGTCGGAGTTTCTTCACAGCCTTGAGGATTGGAGGCGTATAAGCGTCTATCGTCGATTTGTGTTCACGTTGAGACAGCGACGCGGGGTATGCCTCGAATACAACTAGAAGCTGTGAGTAACACCAAGATTGTTGGGAGATCAGCGTAGTTATACGATCACATTCCGACGGCAGCGCGAGCAAGGGAACAAGCAGGACTGCGGAGTGTGGATCCAAAATTAGATGTACACCATTCAGGCTTTCTCGTTCCACTAGTTGAATTAGCGCAGTATCCCTCTAAGAGAGCGTACCACAACCTGTTTCTGAATGACGTCCAGTGACGCTAAATAGCGATGAGTCGTCTGCGGCGGATTCAGGACCGACGGCAAACGGATTGTTTGTGGATCACACAGTTCTGCCGGTACGCCATGGAATTCGTGTTCAACCTCGGCTCGGGGGTCTGACGCAGGCCTCGGGGTTGGGGATTGAGGTTGCTGTTGTTCAATGAGCTCGGAAACCTTCTTGGCCCGCAGTTTCGCGAAAAGACTAGGCCCTAGAACACGAGAGAAGCATGATTCCTTGAAGGCCTCTGAGAAACGGTCAGCGAGCATCAATCGGCCAGCAGGCTGCTTTTTGGGGAGGGTTCCATATTCGTCCACCAAGGTGCCAACCGTGAAGCTTTCAATGGGGATATCTACTTCCAGGTTGTAGCCAGCCGAACGTAGCGATAGGGCGGGTAAAGGAGATAACCGCTCAGAATCGAGGTTGCCAGCAAGAGGCGGAGAAATGTTCTGCCGGCTGCCTTGCGACCGGATAGGCGGATGCGGCGTCCGAGGGTCCTCGTCTTCGTATGCAATCGTCCTGTTAGATTCGGGATGCATAGAGGCAACACCAGCGTGATTTAAAAGCGAGAAGTGTTCCATTCCGATACCAGAGTCGTCGATGTGAGCCGGCCGGCTATCTGTTCTTCGGCGTTTGCTCAACCTAGGGTCACGGTGGCTACTGTCTTCCTTTTCAGCGTAGTCCACGTCGACAGGCCGGTGTATCGCAGGACAGTGCATATTGTCGTCGGTTGCCCGTCGTTTAGCTAACATCGGTGAGCCGGCGTCGTCTATCAGAGTTACTGGCAAAAGATGGTTATTTTGGGCAGTCGCTGGTAGTTCAGCCATTTGAAAGTCGGAAGTTTTAGCCTCACTGTCGTCAAAATTGAATCCAGCATACGGGTCCAAGCCGGCGACGCGTCGTCTTTCTTGTCTCGTCAAAATCGCCTCCGACCTGTTAGCGAACCCGGTATGAAGTGCCAAAGGGATGTCGGCCGAGTTGTCGTCAGGATCCCGGGCCCAATGGTCAAGCTCCTCGCCGTCGAATTCATCCGCAACCAGAGCGTGGAGAAGTAATCGATCCACGTTGGTTTTTATCATACGACAAACCTTCCGTGGTATGATCTAGCTCATTGATGAGCTCTTCGCTCGCCGGGATCCTTGTATCAGACGCCCAAGGGCTGAAAAACAGATTGGAGGACAGTCAGAATATGTGTAAACGGTCGAGAGAAACATAAAAATGCGGGTACGAGCCCACCTCCACGACAATCGTGTATTGAGACTGAACATCCCCTTGCATTTCGTCAGAAATTCATGATCAGGGCGTGGAGTAGCTTGCTTGATGCTTGTGGCATTCTTAGGCTTCTGAGAGACAAGAAGGCTTTTCAACGCGGTAGGAATCACGGTTTCGTGTGGCGTATGAATATTTGGGGGAGGAGGAAGAATAGGTACTAGGATAAATGTGAGCCATGTCAATGACATTGATTTCGTGACACACCATCCATAAACGAATCCCTAAATGGCTGCTCTTCGAGCTGTTCTTTCATAATCATGTCTTTCGGGTCCTGCTTTTGGACACCACCACATATAACGCGCAGATCTACATTGAGCGAGTCGTCGCTTCCACACCCATTTGCCGGACTTGATGAAGGTGGCAAGCCTATCATTGACGTCGCCGTCGCCGCTTCTGGCGAGCGGTTCTTCCGCGGTTTTATTGATTTCACCCCGAGGGTCCCCAAGAATGCCCTTTTGCGGTTACAAATGGTAACACGGAGGCAAGCCTGAAGCCGTTTAATATCCAGGTTTCGTAATAACAAGTAAGAAGGGCTTACGTTTGATGTCCACTCATCGCGAAGGGTTTGTCGTATGTCCCACCAGGTCGATCCATCCGGGGAATCACCCATTCATCTAAGATGCTGCATCACTCAGTGACAAGGCAATGAATGCAATCATATATGCGCACCCATCTTCGCGTCCATGACCTTCTGGATAGGGAAAGGCTCCGTCGTCGGAGATGAGATTTCAAATAACTGGTCGAGTTCATCTCCTTCATCTGACATGGGCGTTGATGGGCTAGACGGAGAAGAAGCCGTGTACGTCTCTGTTTCGTGGACACGTGAGCATAGTTGCGACAAAGAATAAGATTGCCGAGAGCTACCCCATCCATTCACCACTGCTAGGTTGCTAATGTGGAGATCGTTATCGCTGCTCTCCGTGGGAGCGGTAGATAGCTCAATGTCTGCATACGATTTGGCCCCGTGTCGCGGCGGCGTACTGAGCAGCACCCCACCCGGGCGGTGATGGCGGGGAAATATTGGCTCGAAAGGGGAGTAAGCGTTTGACGGTGAAAGGTCGAGCATCGGCGGACATAGTTTATCCGGGTGTTCTGGTTTCTTTCGTCCCAGTGCTTGAGTCGATTTACACAGTTCATTGACCGAGGTAAGCATGGCCGTGGTAAGCTGTACGCGCAGATTACTGAGGGACAAGTACGGGTCAGAATGGGGTATTAGAAACCGACTGCTGCGTCAAGTAATGCGCATTCTTCCTTCCCATGCAAACGAACAGATGAAAAGCCCGTATTGTTCAAATAGGCCTTATTAACGGACCCGCGTAGCGAGGGAGTGCATCGCAATTCGCTTAGCGGAAAGAGATAAGACTTACAGGACATGATCCATATTCTGTAGAGGCTCCACAATCGCTGGAACGTCGACTGTTTGAAGGTGAGATGAAGGGACCAATGTGATTCTCGTGCCTTCGCCTAGTCGAGGAGTTTCTCTCCGTGCTTTCCGTGAGAGGAGAGGTTCATCCAAGAAATACTGAGTAATATGCGTTTTATCTATTACCCATAGTCAAGCGAAGCGAAGATCACAAGGTCCTGGCGGCTCACCATCGCCATCATCCAACCAAGCTCTTTCCGATTTTGATAGTCCTCGCGGCACTTTTACCACAGATTTGAAGTACTCCAGGGTCTCTGCCGCACTGGTCGACCATCGTTCTTCGTGCGGTTTCAGGTCAGTAAGCCGATATGTTCGTGTCAAAGTTTCGAATGGGTCAACGGGGAGAACCAAAGATCTTGGATCATAAGCCGGAATTATCTGCAAATCAGATAACAGCTGCCATTCGCCAATGGATGTATTTATCATGATCAATGCCAGGGCAGATGACGAATAAACCGACTGACATGAGAAACTGCAGCCTCAGTGAATTGAATGTAATCAGTGGTTATATGGGTCAGAGCGTATTCTAGAAGGAGCCCATTGATGTGGTCGCGTAGCTGAATGCCGTCGATGGAAGTCATGGAGGAGTACAACCAGAGTAGGACCTAGAAGGACGCGTTTGGACGCGCAATGCTCACCATCGTTTTCAAGCGCCGGTCAAATTCAAAGATGTGGCGCTAGTTCCGAATTTACCGCTTAGTATCACCTTACCCACAGCCTCACTCTCGCCAACACGCACATCATGCGACTGACCACCGCTACCTTTCATCATACAGCTGCGGCCAAAGAGCGGAGGCACTTAATATGATATCGGCTGGTCACATCGCAGAATGAGCGAGGTGCTGACGCTGCGGATACTCGGCGCTCAGCACGAGGTGCGTATGAACAAGTCCCAGAGAAAGTGGTACATAGGTTCTAACCAATTTTTACTGAACAGACGGCAATAATAGGTCCCTTGAGTGACCAGACGTCGTTCTTCTTGGATCGTTCCCACAACGTGAGTGTCGATTGGACGGCGCGAGCATATTTCTTCGTTCCGATCGCGGCATCTACACGGAGAAAACACGTTAGCGCGGCAAGCGGCACATAGCATTCGGATACCTACAAGAGACGTTTACTTTGCTTGACAGTCTTTGGTGTGCCCCCCGCCTATGGTACCACAGACAGAGCACTGAATCTGGGGTGGACTCTCGCCACGCGAGTAATTTTCCGTGGTGATGGGGATCTAGGGGGAGATATACATGAGCTGGCGTCGCGTGCAATAGCCTCGACGGACCTCAGACATTAAGTGCGGCGCTTTTGATCCTGTTAAGAAGAGGAACCTCGACTGCGTTTCGCTGATTGTTACAGGCAGGTTTTATATCTCCGGGAAGTGGATTTTACAGTGGTCCAAATAATAGAAGGGGAAGTCAAAACAGCCTTTGCTATTTCAACGATCACGAAGCACTGAATGCTTATCGCCATTATTAAACCCAGAAACACACCAATTTGGTAATGGCGCGTGTCTGGGGGACCTATCCACGGTGCCATTATGTGAACGTGGTAGGATATATTGGTATGTGTATTTTCCATCTACGGATCTCAGAGCAAGACGATTGACAATTCCCGTTCGCATACTCACGGGGCCAAAGGAGTTGGCTGCGGAGTCAATGAATCACCGTAGGTAATCCGAATTGTGTACTCCGCGCATGGTGGTCACTCTATCCTACCTTCATCGCCCCACGCAGATTGTTCATTCTATCTCCATGGACTAGCACACGTGGACTTCAACATATAGCATTTCTCCTTTCACTCATTAGGGTAAGGAGCGCGGGCCACCATCATTTCGTAACCTACGCTCTCTGGTTGGCTACATCATCCATCGTTTTGATGGGGCCCTAGTGCCTGGCCTGAGAAGTCTCGAAGCACCCCACGGCACGAACAAGATTCCTAGTCAAAACGATTGCAAAGACATGATATCATTCGCGCTTGCTGACGAAGTACAAACAGAAGGATTGAGCTACCTTGGCCTTAACTGCCGTACATCATGTATCGATGCTTTCTCTCGTGCAGCGGATGCCAATGTGGATAAGCAGAACTTTCGGGTTTAGTTATGTCATGCGGTTTCCATGCCGCCGGCGAAGACGTCCTGTTTAACGTTAAGTTCATCTTTGAGTCGGGATCCCGGATGTCCGAAGACCGACAAGTCCACTCAGCTCTCCTCGCTTTCGTACACCGCTCCACGATGACATATATAGAGGTTACAAAAATTCTTCTTTATTCTTCACCTTTGATCCACTTCAACCGCCACTTCAACCACCACTTCGACTGCTATAACTACAGTAACATCCGCTACAATGTCGTTTTCGGCCACATCTTCTGTTAGGCCCACTTCCACGGCCACGAGCACTTCGACTTTCCACTCCTAAATGAAACCGTTGTTCGCCGCATCCGAATTACCGTGACAACAAGTGCCTCGACGTCAGGGGCAATATTCGCACCAATGGGACGCCGGTGCAAACGCAAGTTCGCGCCTCACTCCAGTTATGCTAAAATATGGGCTCGCACTTCACAGACCCTCGCAGTGGCGTCGGCGTGGAAATCCGGCAATGCTACGTCAACCTCCCGGCCCAAGACCTATGGTACACTGAACGCCATCGCATAGCCGTCACCGATAAAGGTGATTACCCCTTCGGGCATTGTTCATACATCCTTATTAATCGCTGTAAGGCCAGTACTATCGTTCTCACATTTCTTGAAAAAGTTTAGGGACCCCTCGGAAGGAATATTTTGTAGTCTTTCCATAACCCAGTTCCTCTTCGGATTTGGCACAGAGCTAGTTCACATGCATGTCTAGGTTCTTAATTTTTTGTGGGACAACTTTCAATGTAATGAAAATGGCTAATGCGATGTCGGCAGATATCTTCATAATGCACCCACTTCTTGAAAAAGTGTGATGTTTCGTCACGAATGATCACAGATATTTCGTTCTCCGCAAACTGTGCCGAACGTCCGGGATCAGAATACTCAGGGGCTCTCTTCTCAATGGGTTTGTCGGAGCTGTAATTGATAGGAGCTCTTTGTCACGGTCTCCCCTCGACACTTCATTACTGCTCGTGTACCACAATATGCGAAAAATAGAAGAGGAAATTTTGCTTATATATATACCCTTAAGATATATAACTGATATCGTACGTTGATCTCTCCGCACCAGTATCCTAGCATCATAGAATCACTGATATCTACACAATAAAAAATACCTACTGTCAATGTCTTATTTAATTTGACCAGGACTTCGAGAACATGTTTCCACACCATATACCTATATTATATTAAATTCGCGTGCTCATACGCGCCGTGGAAAGCTCAAAAATCCCATTCTCAAGAACTGGGTGCTTTTTCAAGAACTGTGGGAACGATAGTATTTGGATCTAACCGATGGACGTGTCAATGAAGGCGGGTAGGCACAAACGTGTGAGTGTACTGACTTTAACACCAACCAAACCTGGAACATCTAGGCGCAAAGTTAGGTTTCGGAAGAAAAGTGTACCTTGAACTATTTCTTGCTCTTTTCTCTAAAAACTGGAACTCGGGCGTATATTTGCCTTGCCGAATTGTCCTTGTAAATTTAAATGTTCTTTCCTTGGTAAATATCGGATTCTTGAATTATGTCTCTAGATACAAACACCAGTTCCGCTCGCCCATGCAGGGAATATATTCAAAGTTTCGCCTCCTAATCTCCTGATTGAACCGAAATGCCAAATGAGTGCAAATACCGGAGGTGGAAGCATTTTCTGAAGGCGAACGGTTTTACTCCCTGACCTGTACACTACTCCCTCATTTAGAGCGTGTATCGCGCGTCGACGGCCTCCATGGGTTATATACCCCAGCACTTGCTGGATAATCTCAAGAAATACAGCTACAAAGGCATCGACAAGTGCGTATTCACGTTTCTCCACACAAATCTCGTACGTGACCTAGAAAATCAGATCTTTGCTTTCCAAACACGTTTTGAATCCATTCTGGACTTGGTTCGTTACATTATGGCCTTTGACGATTGCCCCCAACACGGTATGTGTATTCTCTCAATATCTGCTGTTTTCGTTGGGCTGATCGAGGTGATGTAGATAACGCTTTCTGGACTCTGCTTGGTCCTGCTCAATTTCCTCACGATGCTGTATTACGACCCTAATTATCTGACGTTGAAAGGGGGAGCCACAGGTCCTCCGCAATGGGTGTATTTTACGTGCGTATACGTTGTTTCTTCGCGGCGCTGCTGTATAGGGGCGGATTTGCTCAGTCCGAGGATGGTTCAGAAGTCGTCGGCGCGGATGGACCATTTCGCCATCCCACCCTTCGTCGTCACCCCAGTAGCTTGCTGCTGTCCTCGTCTTCTTTCTGACGTAACATGCTAGATGGGGTGCCGGCCTTTTTATGTATCAGACCTTGGATGCTATCGATGGGTATGTTCGAAGCTTCTGGGCCTCAGGAAGCTACTGAACGGGCATGTGCCCAGGAAACAAGCTAGACGAACTGGCATGGCAGGCCCTTTGGGCGAAATGTTTGACCATGGTTTGGATTGTTGTGCCTTCCACCTTTGCCAGACACTGAAGATACGCCATCTTTAGGCTGCGATGCTTTAAATACTACAGTACGCTCTACCTTCTCTTTAAGCTTCTATCGGCTCATTCCGTACAGTTAGAAGTTATTCTCGCCGCTCAGGCTCTTAATCTTGGCCGATCATGGTGGACTGTGGCTTCGCAAATGGCGACACTCGCAAACTTCTATCTCACCACCTGGGAGGAGTATCACACCGGGCAGCTGTACTTGGCTGCGTTCTCTGGCCCGGTGGAGGGTATTCTCCTGATTGTGGGCATCTACGTCATCTCGGGGATATATGGTCCTCAGTTCTGGGACGTCGGGATCCTGACGTTCACGCGTCTGAATCGAATTCCGTTTTTCGAACAGAACATCCCGAACATCGGTCTCAACGAATCATTCATGGTCTTCGGAGCCTTTGGAGTCGCTTTCAATATCGCGTCTAGGTTCGTCTTTCGAACCCCCGTTTCCCTTGACCCACTGATTAACTTTGATGGTGTGCAGTTATGCGAACGTATGGCGTGCAACCCGTTCTGCCAACAAATCCAAGATTCGACCCTTGCTGGGCCTTCTTCCATACGTCTTCTCCGCAGCCCTGCAAGTGATTTGGCTGGCCTCTCCTTCGTACTACAATTCCGTCATCATCCACTCTCGCATCTTCGTCCCCTTCTTGTGCGCTTGGGGATTACAATTCGCCCATACCGTCGGACGCATGATCCTAGCTCATGTAACTAGCTCCGAATTCCCCATGTGGGATTGGATGTGGATGTGGAGTTTCGTAGGTGCCGTTGATGCCAACCTACCTCTTATTCTGGGACGGTCAGCCCAGGTCCTTCTCGTGCCCTTTTTCGCATTCTGAATATCCATTCTAGGCCACCTATCATCCAGTCGAGCCCGCACAACGTCGCACTCTTCGTCTATACCACCCTGGCGTTGTCTTTCTTCGCGTACGCCCGGTTCTGCGTGCTCGTTATCAACGATATCACGGAGTACATGGGTATAGCTTGTTTCACCGTCAGGAAGAAGGACAAGGAAGGGCATTGGCAAATGACGAAGCTTGCTGCGAACGGGATGGCGAAGACGGCATGATATAACTCGCGCAGCGTAGAGCACTCATGAACGACATGTAGCATCTACATGCATGAACTATCTTCGACTACTCCATATCGTAGCCCACGTATGCTATCATTACGTACATAGAGCAGTATTGCAGCACTTTTTGACATATTTTGCAGCCAGGGTCAAAACGGCAGAGTGAGACCGGCTCTCGTTGGGACGAATCGACCGTTCTGGCATACGAACCCAACGTCGTTTTCAACCTGAAATCCAATGTCAAGAATAGCGCGGACAGAGGAAATAAATGCTGACCGTAGCAGGATCACACATCACGGACACCGGTTTACCTGTTTGGGTCTTTGCTACGATGTTTTGGGCCACGACATTTACAGCTGGGGGTAATCAAGGGTATTGGTGAATGGATATACTCGGAATGCTGAGGGATGTACTGACCAGTATCGGGATACAGGTCGAAAATAGCAACCTCCCGTCCTGTCGCACCTGGCACGTCGTACCTAGATACGGAGATAGTGAATCCAATGGGTGTAATGGCATCCGAAGATGGGCTTGCCAGCAAGGATCCGTCACGCAGGACCCTTCGACATATGGTTTACTGCGGGTTGATGGTGACCTCAGCACTGGTTAGGAAATGTCTTTGTCTGGAACGTACTCTCTGATAGTTTCCCGCAAAGTTCTTGAAAGTGATATCTTGGATGTGTGTATTGTTTAAAATGCCAGTGCCGTTCGGTTTCGGTCCGACCTGTAAGCAACCGTTAAGGGTCGGGTAGCAGCAACAAAGAAAGCCACCACGTACACCTTGGTCCCAATAGCTAGACAGAAGTATTAGGTCGAATTATGCCCAGAAACGTCGAAACGTACTTTTGCGTGATATAGATCTGCCACTGGCGTCAGTATGTGCAAAGGAAACAGAAGCATGCTAGGCATACGGGGAATGGAACGTCAATGAACGCGATATCTTTCCAGGTGATGCTGCGATGGGTAAATAAATAATAGATACGTTCATAACGTCGAAACCAAATCCCTACTTTCGGGCAAGACCTTGCCCACCCGTCCAACTCTTGAATCGAGCGCCGTAAAGGGAGCTTTTCTGTAGTGGGTAATATTACAGACAAGCCAATGAGACGGGTTCTTCCAGCTTACCATTACGACGTTTTCGATTAACACATTCTGGACGTCAGCGACTTGGCCTCCTTTCCCGAGGGAGCCAATCGAAAGACCGTGTCCACCTTCACAATAGGCGTTTCTGTCGTTGATGTGATTGGCCTCTAAGACGTTGGATGATCCAATGGCGCTTAGGACGTACCGGAAATGAATGTTCTTCGCACCGTTCCCAACGGTGATGCAATCGTCGCCATTCTGAATCCAGTTGTTCTCGAAGAGCATGTTCGTGCCACCAGCGGAGAATCCTAGACATATCATTAGAACAATGTCCGCATCTCGGGATGGAAGGAGGCTAGACCATCACTGTTCCGTCAAACGGACAGAAGATGTATACATTTAGTAAATCAACCCTGACGATGCCATCCAGTTTGGTTGCTCACGTATTGAATGGGAAACCCTAATAGCCGATAAGCGGAACTCCCTAGGCGAAGAAGTATGAACAAGAACACACCCCAGAATTCGATACCGCCACAATCTTATTATTAAAAGCGTGCAAGTTTGTCGAGCCGCTCGTTGAGAAGCTCCAGGCAATTGGCTGCGGATGGCATCATAAGCAGTCATTGATTAAACCTCATCACCAATACTTACCTTCCACAACTTCATGTCTCGGATGACGCCGTTTGTTATCTTCTTAAACGCCCATCCATGCGGCCGGTTGGTTTGCTCCATGGCATCCCACCACTTGGACGGAAGATCGTTAGAATGGTGATATATGAAACTGATACGTTCTCACCGCTTGCCCATGAGCATCCACCCATCCCCATTGTGGGTCGGTTGACCCTCGTAAGGTGACATTGGTACCACCGGAAAAGCTGAACCTATAGGAGATCCCCTTAGCGCTAAGGGGTATTCGGAGCAACGACGGTACGAACCATTGGCCTGAGAAGCTCTGGGTAATACGATTAGAGTCAGCCCCTCGCTTACGTGTAACAAGTACCCAAACATACCGAGGACCCGACGATCGCTAGAAGCAGAAGGAACGATATCAATCCAGGCCCCTATGAATCAAGCTGAGCCTATCCCCTCACCTTGTATAGTGGGAATATCCTCAGGGTACGTCAAATTGCCTTCAATCCTCACTTCGACGTTTGTGAAAACGGGAAATGTGATTGGCGTGAAGATATTATACTTAACGCCCTTCTTGAATAAGATGGTAGAATCCGCGGTAAAGTTGGCCAAGGCCGCCGTGAGCGCTGGGGAGTCATCCTGTCCATCGACGTGTGGAACTTCGAAGACTTTCCAGGCGTGGGCAATGTAAACATATAAGGCTAGGGCGAAGAAGATTGTTGTAAGAAGCATCGTGGCCTAGCACTAAGAGGCCGTAAGGTGGAGGCACGAGGTACGAGCCGAAGGAAGGGGGACTGCTTTCGGAGAGCTTGCGTTGCATTTATACGAATTTACGGGCACGTCGACAACACTAGCAACGCAACGCAACGTAACGTAACGGGACGGCGGACGGAAAGAGAGGCAACCAAGCCCATGTGATGCCGTTCACGCGGAGTGAGTCAGCGTTTATAAGCCAGTAGTGGCTGACATCTCGTATAATAGCTTGTATCATCCCGACGAACCCCCAGTCGCATCCCCGCATCTTTCCCGCTCGCATAACGAAGCGGCAGAATGCGGCCCCCCGGCCCGCCACCTCATGCAGAAAGCGAACGAAGCAAACAAGCAATTAAACCCTCTTCATAAATGACCGAAAGATACAGATACATCGGAGAGAGTTGAAGGCGCACGGATCATCTAATCTACCCAGTGCAACTCGACATCCCCCCATTTCGCCTTCGGCTTGTAGTTGACATGCGCGGCGTCCATGCGTAGCTTGACCGTTCTGTGCAGTTTGATTACATGTTTGCGATCAATGTGTTGCTTCGGCGCGTATCGCCCGCGTCCAAGATTAACCCTGTTATGAATCATGATGCATGACGGTCAGCTGCGGTTACGAAGTCAAGGGTCACGGACACTTACGAGAGCTTCCTAGCCCACGAATCATCGTCCTGCTGCCAACGCCGTTTCAAAGGGACGACCTCGAGCAGCCACCACGCCTTGAGGTTCTTTAACATATCATTGATCGGGCTCATCGCATCGGCGAGGTCCTCATCCTCTTCGCTGATGAAATCTTCGCCCCCGATTAGGGAAGCTGGATAATGTCCCGAGTTTACTGTTGTTGGGGAAGAAGGGAGAGAGGCTGATGGTTGTGTGATCATTGGAGGACGCTGTTTGACGTATGGATAGAGACTATCGGGGTCCATTCCAATCTTTCTAAAGCTAGCGCGGTAGAACATGATGCCTGTGTCAACGAGGAAACACTGGCGAATCATCCACCGAAGAGGGATGCGTGCTAGGGTGTTTCGCGTCTCATTGAGGACCGCGCCGCCGCCGACATCTATCGTGCGGAGCCAACTGTAAGCAATACACGAGGAAGTGCATCGAGTAAGAGGGGACACCAACCACAGTGGCAGCCAGCAAACCATACTTCTTCCACATTGGTGTCAAACCATACTTCGGTATATTTGCGTTCGAGTTCCTTGAGAGAGGGTCTTCTGCTGTGGCCTTTAGGTCGCGACTTGGGCATCTCGCCAGGTTGTACACCAAGTTTCTTGTGGGCGTCAAGTGGCCGATGGAAGAAGTTTGGTTGGAACCTAATCAATGTGGCTTAGCTCAGTGCGTCACATTGCCTGATAAGCGTACCTTGCGCGATGTTCATCAAGCGCAATAGCATGTCGGAAATATTTAATATGAGTGTTGGACGTCGTGAATGGGAGTCGTCTTGGGATAACACCAACAGACCCTACAGTATCCCTGCCGTGTCATCAGCATGGCCGACGAGGCGCTCTCCAAAGAAAACGCGTACCAAACGCCGACAAAATTGATATCAACATCAATAGCGAAAGCCTTCTTGAACATGGAACTCATTTTCCACCCCTTCTCGTCTTCGCGTTTGTACATTTTGTACGCGAAGGGAATTTGTTGATGGTTGCATTTTGGGAGGAGACCCACCTACGATGCGCTAGGTTAGCATTAAATGATATTGTGTTGAAGAATACAGACTTTGTGGATCCTGTCGGAGAGGTTAGATAGGAGAATGAGTACGTCTAGGCGGGGGTGTCTACTCACATGCCTGCCAGAGCGCGACAGGTGTACGCCCCTCTGGAAAATCCGAATATACATATCTTAT
Organism: Pleurotus eryngii var. eryngii; assembly: GCA_029467805.1. NCBI lineage: Eukaryota > Fungi > Basidiomycota > Agaricomycetes > Agaricales > Pleurotaceae > Pleurotus > Pleurotus eryngii. The sequence goes on along the minus strand of SZVJ01000026.1, from coordinate 56,212 downwards.
CTCCAGCTTCATCTACATACTCGTAAAGTCACCACAATGACGAGAAATTGAGGGCGGAAGAACTCACAATTTTGCATCAAAAATTCATAACCACCCATAACGTGGGCGTCAAGGTGTACGCCTAGCATACTATCCAGGGTCTTTTTTAACTTCGCCATCATCGGCTTCGCAATTTGGGGGATATTGTACGTCCCAATTCCTGACTGAATCACCATAAACCATCAGAGTTACGCTAGAGTGAACGATATCCTCCGTACCTGATAATAAACTAACTGTTTCCTTGGGTTATCCTTTTTCAACATGGAGAAAAGGTTGACTACATTCGAATTCTGTGGCGAAGCCGACCATCAGCGACACCACAAGAAAACACACGAAGCACCAACATCGTCGTCGAACTGGTCGCCTACCGAATAACATCCCGGTCAGCAATCTCAGATAATGTCGCAGCTAAAACGCCACAGAAACAAGACTGACCAGTACCGTCGAAGCACAGAACGAGAGTCCGGTGTGCGTGACTCGGGGGTATCACCTCGTCCTCTTCCTCGTCCGAGAATGAAGCATGGTCGACGGTTTCCATTCGTCCTGGGGATCCAACGTTCGGGATTTCCGGGAAACGATCTTCAGATGAGTCGACCCTCACAGGCTTGGGGACACTCTGTCGGCGTTCAGAAGGGGGCATGCTGCTGGAATGTTGGTACTACTGCAGATACACCATTGACTCTGTTGCCTATATATTGGCTCGGGAACCGAGTTATTGGAGTTTGACAGATCATGAGAACGACAATTCTATTGCCGAGAACTTCGAATATATTAAGTGTTTGGACGCTCACCACGCCGCTCTCGCCTAAAATCATGGTAGATTCGCCAAACATACGACGCGGTCGCTCCACGAGTGATTCTGGAGAAATAGCGTCTGATTAGGGCGATCGCGGGCGTAATGTGCCGCTAGCCGTATGGGTGAGACGGTGTTCATGTCGGAAGGCTGTCAGTTGGCCGAATCTCTAACATCTACCTCGTAATGTGAGCGCAGGCCAAACCGAGGTCGACGCCCAGGTAGAAAACTCTTGATACCCCTGCAGCGAGCGCTAAGACACCTCTGCCAAAACCGCAGTCGAGGTTCGGGAACTGAGAGGGGTGAGCCATGGTCCTCAACGATGCCTGAACGGCAGCGTTAACTTCAAGACTATCGAATCTCGTGCAGAGGCAACCACCAATCGGTTCGTCACTCAGTCCCGAGCCGCATCCTATCCCGACAGGTTTTCCCTAGCAATCCATTTCGATCGTTTCCCTCGAGACATCAATGCATCAAGTCTGGCCCAGCGGGTTACCCCGCTTCATCCTCACAGTTCGTGTTCGTGTTATTTTCTGGAAGTAGGCCGATGTTAAGATTCTAAGACCTCAAATGAGAGCCAGGATGAGATATGGCGCTGCGTGCTGCAATTGAAGCCCCTTCCTTCTCTAGTGCATGGTTGTTGGGTGTTCGACATCGCGAGAATGAACATCGTCGCAGCTAACGATGAAGGAAGCATGGCACTCGTGAGATGGTGATTGTAGTGCTGTACACTGGTATGTTGTGGTGGCGATCAGGAAGAACCCGTTGGTCGATTACGAAGATGGGACCTCAAAGACGGGCTGGAGGCCCACTCAAAGGCTGCAACGCGGTTTATGTGGAGGTGTAGTGTTGTAGCATTGCAGATGCCATTGCTATCATCACAATCCTACCTTCTATGAAACGAAACGGAATAGATTTCGGGAGCCGTGTATTCACACGTCGAAGATGGTACAGAAGAGAATGGAGGTATACACCGGCAGCAATGAGTTATCTGTCCAGTTGAGCGATTCGATCAAGCGCTCTACTATAGTAGGGGCGTTGGGTTGAATGATTAAACGATGAGGCCTTGACCTGCGAAGTTCGGTGTATCGCCGAAGCCAACGATGCCCCCAGACCACAATAGGAGAAATTACCAGCGGCGTAGAAGGATTAATTTGCTGACTGGGCGTCAGATGAACTTGAATTTGGACGAAAAGGAAGTCGCCCAATGAGGGGTCTGGCAGCGTCAGTTCCCATGAGCCGGCAGCAGATATAGACACATAAAACCCATTTCATCTTGATCTGTTAACAGCCAGGTAGAACACGTAGCGAGCAGTGCTAGTGAGCGCCGACAGCATCGTACAGCAAGGACGAACAGAACAGCACAGAAAAAGACAGAAAATATGTCAACCGTTACCGATATGAAATCAAAACGCCGACGCTCGAGGATATTAGTCTGATGGACAAGAGATTACTGGAGAAAGGGCCTTGAGAAGAAAGGTGGCGAGGCCGAAACCTGCATAGAGTCGTGAGGATAAACCGAGCTCGAGTTCTGTTCAGAAGTTCGAAACAAAACACCTAGAAGTTTGATAGAACGCCACCTAAGCGCCCAAATCCTCATGTTCGACGCCATATCAGGCCTCGGGACGAAACCACTTGTCTCGTGGTACTAATGCCAGCTTTGGGCTGCTGACCTTCGCTCTTTCTCCGGGACGCGCTTTGAAAAATTGCAGCTTCGTCACTGTGGCCGTGCACTTTTACGGGCGTCAAGCGACAAACGAGCCCGGGCAAGAGCACCTCTGACCCCCGAGCCTTGAAGGGACTTGCTGTACAGTCTGGATAATGTGCAATCATGAAGGCAATCCATAAATCAGTGTCTCTCACACGAAGTCGAGATTGCAAAGAAGTGATACGCACCGTTACTAATCATGGATTGGAAGTGATGCTGTAGTCATGCTGTAGTCCCAAGGCGGTAGCTTAGTAGCAGCGATTCTGGGTGAAGGCAGGCATAGCATCGCGCATGGATGGTAGCCTGGACTCTGGTCCCTGGATAAATCAAAGGCCATGCAACGTGGGACTCCAGAGCTGTGAGGGAAGTGCAGCGACCATGGCTTTGACGCAGTGCACTGACAACCAGCGTTTTCAGTCGGTGGCGTGAAGGTGCCAGCGCACTCAATTCTAGAGATCTAACGTGGTACGGACTAGTTTCCGCCGCCTCACGTGAAGGCGCGGTTGCCCAATGCGGGCATTATGATCGGGCCTGATCATGGAAATAACCAGTGTCAGTAGTCACGCGCACCCTCGCGAGTGCGAAACCGTCTTCCATCCACTTGAACTACCGTACCTTGATCCAAGGGGGCAGACTTACATGTTGCAATAGAGTTTCGCGGCAGCCATCCCTCGACGTTGACAGACATCAGCCAGCTGGTCCTTGGAGCCGAACGCGAAAGCTATTCCCTGCAGCGTTCCAATCTGGGATCCTAGAAAGACCGGATGGCGTGAAGGACGACGGCAACTGCGGACAACGCTACTGGCGTCACGGAGCTGGACTTTGGTTGGGACGAGTGCTGATAACACTGGTTGACGATGGACGAACAATGGGGAAGAATGCTATTCGTGTGCGTGAGGGAGGAAAAGCTTTTGAACGCGACGACCATATCCTTGTAGTCCGAGATGTATTTCCGACATGGGAGAGTCCAGTGACAACACCGTGTGGAAGGATTGGCAAGGAACGTAGTGCCGTCGTGCCTTTCAAGATACCAAGCTGGGCGAGGGTTACGGAGATTGATTTCTACGGCGGAAGAGGTACGCCTGTTGGCCAGTGAGTATATGCCAGGAGGAACCAATCCAACTTGAACCCAATATATGTAGATTCCCTGACACAAACCACTCAAAGCTTCGTAGCGCGAAGGGGGGAGGTGAACTTGGCAACTGCGGATCCTCAAGCAGCTTGATGGTACCACCCACCACGGAGAATTAACCTGTAAACCTTCGAGGCTGGGGGGCATGTATTGCTCCCTCCGTAGGAAGCCAGTACCAGAAATACAGAGTCGTTTGACATAGCGTGCGCATCGACCGCCTTCAGCGGTAATACCGTGCAGAAAACTGTGGGACTCGGCTCATAGATCAGCATCTGTGGGTCCTTTGTACTGAGCGGGATCTTGGTCGATGGGAACAAGGAAGGAGACATCTGCGTAAGTGCGGTTCAGCAAGGAAACGAAATATGTGTGTCGTTGAGAGGAGGTTGAGAAAGGTCTTCTTGTCTTCAACATAAGCCATTATCATTCGGGCGATTTCGATAGGAAGGACAGTGGCCATGGTGAGGGCTAGAGCTCGGTGAATAACTACTGAGTTATTAACATGCCAGTTATTAACCGGTTATTAACTGGTTATTAACTCGGTTATAACTTTCGAGGATTTTTGCATGTTATTAACATAGTTATTAGCAATGAAATTTCAAATTTTTGCGATCGATTCAGGACCCCCTCCGATGGTGCAAACTTCAACCAAAACCATAGTTCCATTATATGCCACTCTCCTCCGAGACAGAAAAGAGCCTCTCGGAGCTACCCAAGCTGTCGAACACTTGAACCAGCAAATCCTTGCATATACCAACAGCAAGTATCCTTTTGATGCACCTGTAACACAGCAGTGTTCTATTATCAGCTGGTGGCGTCATCTTGCTCAGAATCCGGCGTCCGCTGTGCTCGCTGTACGTGTTATCCAATAGCAAACTGATTCACTGACTAATGATATCTTAGCACTGTGCCATTCGCATATATGCGATGACACCCAACTCCATGGCTGATGAGCGGACCGCATCGGTCTTCACCTGGCTGAACTCCGCACGACGAAGCTCGCAGAAGGCATCGACTTTGGTCAGGCTGACTCAGCTGCGATCCCATTACCGTCGTGATAACAAGGTAACCTTTATGATGTCTCCGTCTGTCCAGCACTGACTTCTATCATCAGAAATCTCAAGGAAATCGGCCGACTATCAACTTTCGCGACATGACGGACACGATCTTCGGTACTCAGAGTCGCTCACAGGTGCCTCGCAAGCGAAAGCACGCCACACGCTCCACTTCAGGCAGTGATGCCAATGATTCCGATGCTGCTGCATCAAGTAGTAGCTCGGATGCCGACGAGGAAGCGTCGGAATCGGAAGACGAAGACACCGGCAACGAGGATGAGGATGATAACGACGTCCCGGATGCATTCATGCTTCAGTGCATGCGCAACGACGAGCTGGATGCTGGAGATTTGGTCAACTTGGCTCCAGCACTCCGAGACGTGCTGTCAGAAAGGGCATCAACAGCAACGACTGCTAAAGTGACCGCCCCGGTCACTGAGAGCATTGATGTTGACGCTGCCCCAGAATGGACCTTTAAATTGGGCTAACTTGGCCCCTTAGAACTTTTGCTAATAACTTGTTAATAACTCGTTAATAACTACGTGTTTGTAACCTAAGCTGATGCCCCTTAGTTAGTAACTTGCTAATAACTTGAAAAAAGTTATTCACCGAGCTCTAGTGAGGGCGCGTCCTTTCGATTTTATGACCGTTGAGGCAAGAGTCGATTCCCGAACTGCCGACGATCATCTTCACGTGACAGGCCGCTCTTGAACTCGAACCATCACCATCTCGTGGTTTCCCACGGTTGACTGCCAGTTCTCGAGGCTCGTCGTCAGCCCACGCACAGGCTTCTACAGCCATTCTCGCACTACGACGACGAGGGAAGGCAGCACGGTCGCCTGCCAGAGGGTGCTCCTTGTTTAAGGAGCTTAAATGAAGTTCACGCCCTCTGAGTCCTGGAAGGACTGAAAACTTCCCAGTGACTGCCACTGTTGGTGCTCCCTTGGTAAAGGAGCTTAAAGTGGGTGTATCCACGCCTGAGTCCTGGAACGACTTTAAACTTCCTTCTATGCCCAACACTACCGTACCAACCATTATCATGCCCACCGTCCTTGCCTGCCTCGGGAACTACAAACATGGCCCAACCCCAACCTGCCCAACCAAACCCGTACCAACCGGGTGCAGCGTTAATTCGTTGTACTCAACCCACACCGCGTCTTAGTAGCTTTAGCATACTCGTTGCGGTATATAAATGCAGATTCAAAAAAAAAAAAAAAAAAAAAAAATCATCTTCACGTGATCAATGGTGGACGGTGTCGGGCGACGTCGGGCAGGGGCGACTTGAACCTCAACCACGACGATGACAGTAGCGGCATCAAACGCAACGCCTCTTCCCAAACGATGCAAACGTTGGATATGTCCCGACGCTCTCCTTCAGGCGCCAATTCATTAGGGCCTTGACTTCAAGATCGGCTCATGAAGAAAACGGGCTCAGTACTGGGGCGGTCCCGGAGGCTCATTGTTTGGCGGAGCCTCCATGGATTTTTGGCTAGAACGAGTGGCGGGGCTAAGCGTGAGTTTGCGATTTAGTTTCAGTAGTTTATCCTCTCACTTCGTAATGAAAGTGGACTACACGGACTAGCGTTCAATGCCAAGGGATCCAATGCATACTCGGGCTCGCCATCATTTTGTGGAATGCACAAGTTGATTCAAAACAAACGCAGCCACGAGTATGTCGCGGACTTCGTTCTCGTTCTCGCGCAACTGCCCATCAGATGGCACTGGAAAAGTAAAGTCGGTGTCGTCGTTCCTCATTCCTCACCACCGTATCTGACTCGCCCCGATTTCTATGACATTCAGCCCCCCTCCCCTTCGTCGATACAAGTGGAGTAAATAAGAGCTGCGTCGCCGAATACCCGGGCGCTTTCAGTCATATCGGGCGCTCTTTGCTCAAGTGCTCCTAACGCTTTTCCGTGCTCCTTCCTTTGTTCGCATCCTTTGGCCGGGGCTCGCTAACTCCCGATGCTCCTCTCGTTTCGACTTGCGAGCAACGCTGGAGAAGTCGATGGGCTGAGATCGTCGTCCACGCGCCTTTAGTTCCTCCGCTTCCATCCACGGCTGGCATCACAGTGATGGTAAGTATAATTCTACATTTGCATTCCACTCGCCTGCCAAGCGAGTGCGTTTAAACTTGTATCCATCTACAGTCTATAGATATCCCCTGCGTTGGCGCCCGTTCCGCATCAGGACCTTGGCACTCTCGTATCCCCGGATTCATCAAAATGAACAATGATATGCTCGGAGCATGACGTTACCCGGCTGGCAGAGTTTGGACTCGGAGCAAGTGGCTGAAGGTTGAAGTTTTCATGTTTAGGGCGATCCTTCGGGGAGCACTGTGGCGGTCGAGTCTAACGATAATTGTCTTCAATCGGTGTCTCCCATCCATGTCTGTCCTCGGTATGATGTCTACTTCGTCACCGATAACGCGCCGATAACATTCAGTTAGTGCTGTACAATTCGGCACTGCCTCCCGTGGATCATCGTGTCCGAATACTTATCGCGACGTTGATGGGGATATAGTGAAGGAGCTCGGAGCGTTCGGGCGGTTAGTGGCGTGCTTTGTCTCCACAGGCGGTCACACAACAACCTAGTGCTCCGAGCTTCCGAGCCTCCGCCTCTTACTTTGCTTATCGATTCATACTAAAACGGATTAACGTCCTAGCGTCCTATCTGATGAGTATCCCCGGACAGTTTGCACGATGATGACAACATTTCAGAGAGCTTCCCCTCGGCTTGTCACGAAGCCCCGACCGGCGAATGCTCACTTTTGTTGGTGCCGCCTCGTGGTTGGCGCGAAGACGTACTGCAACGAGGCCAGGCGGCCGCCAAGCCTCGAAGTTGAGTAAAATAATGGCGTACCTTGCTTCTCCTCGAACTTTGTACGAGCACCAAGAGCCATCTGGATCCAGGATGGTACGAAGCTTACCCGGTTCGAGTGTGCTCTCCCCTGTGTGCCTGCGACGTGTGATTGCAAGGCAACAAAGCAAGCTGAAGAGAGAAGCGAGATGTGGCACACTGCTTCATTCGTGGTAACTTTACAAGTCAGGGCTGGAGGAGCGCCGGATCGGCTCGCTTGGCACAGAGTCCGACGTGATGGATTCGAATTTCCGTTGTACATATATTGTACATACTTGGATCGGCTATCGTCGTTGCTATCCAGAGTCCCCCTTCGCTTCAAAAGCCCGACGTCGACTGCAACTACACACAAGAAGCCATGTCGCGATATTCTCCTCGCTCGACGCACTCTTCGTGTACCGCATGCCTGCATGAACTCGGGATCGACGCGCGGGTAGTGGTTATGGGCAGCAGCGGTGGGTTCTCAGATTTCTTCTACTATCCTCAAAGGCCAACATACTGACTGGACTGAACGCAGGCGTAGGCAAAACCAGCCTCATTCGTCGATACACCCAAAACGCCTTCGAGGAACCCTCTCACGGAGGCCCTTCAGCCAATACGCCTACTACCGCACCCTCGTTCGTCACCAAGAAAGCACACGTTGGACGTACAAAAGTCAGACTCCAGCTATGGGACACCCCCGGCCAGCTGCACTTTCGCACTATGGTCAGTACTCGCTGCTCTTCTTCTGTGTCATACTGACTCGGCCATTCATTCATTTCATGATTTGCATGATGATTTTAGGCGCCTATGTATTACCGCGATGCTGATGCCGCGCTCTTGCTGTACGACACCAATACCCCTTCTACGTTTGACAGTATTCGGGTCTGGCTCGAAGGTAAGCCACTGTTCGCGATATCATCGACGCTAGAGGGAATCCAGTCTAAACTATAATTTGATGGTCAGCGCTGAAAAACACGGCTCCACACATCCTCGTGTACGTCGTTGGGATCAAGAACCTGAAGGCCGACACGAACGTATCATCCACGGGCTTCAATCACAATCAAATCACTCCCGAGCTAGCGCGATGGCTAGTTAGTTCGTGGTTTCCGCCTGTCAAACCTACTACCGCTGCCCCACCGCCTAGTCCCGCCACGAGACGAATCGCCCGATTCGCGTCTTACTTCCGGTTTCCGTTCCGCTCCCTCTCCATGTCCTCAGCTCCGCCTGCGGCCGCGCCATCCGAATCAACGCAGCGCACCAGACCACGTGGGATCTCTACTTGTACTCCGTCCCCTACACGAAGCCATAGCCAGTCGATCCAAAGCCCGGCTTTGTCCGCTTCGTCCATGATGAGGCAGAATGGCACCCGGTTCACGTCCCTCACGCAAATGAGACGCACGCAATCAGAGCTACTCCCCCAGCGCGAACCTACTGCCCGTTGCACCTTGGACTCGATATCGGCGAAATCTAAATCCATGTATCACTCGCGCTCCGTGTCCAGCCTCGTATCCCTTCGAAATGCCGCCGCCTCGGAGCATGGCAGCACCCCAGGCCCTAACGATATAGTCGAGAGCGACGCCGATGAAGAGTTCTCGAATAGCCTGCCAAACAGAATAGAGTTCTTCGAATGTACATTGAAGGACAAGTTCGGTGAGCCCTCTCTTCTGCCGGTGTAGGACACAGGCAGCTGACGTACACTTACTTGGTAGGTATCGACGGGCTATTCCAGCAGTTATTAACCAGCGTCACCGACAAGGCACATACCGAAGCGTGCGGCGACGCTACCTCTGATTTAGTGTCTATCAGCAGTCGGGGCTCAAGTCCCTCTCCGCCGTCGACACCACTATCGCGCGCTCGGTGCTTTACCCCTGTTACCCGCCATCAGAAGAAAAGGAAACCCAGAATCAAGACGATTATTACACCCCAGAAGCATTCCCTAGCTGGCGAGCCTTTTAGCTCTTCCAACGCTTCTGTTATCATTATATCTTATCACCCCTGCTCCAGCTTCCTTTCGTTACATTGCACTTGCATTTGGCAAAGTTACCCGTTATTTGTTATACCCTTTGTATAGTTTGACCTATATAGGACTTCGGTGTATAATATAATTTCTCTTGTTTTTTTCGTTGTTTCCTCTGTAGAACGAGCGCGTTTGAACCGAGGGTAGTCAGCGGGGAGCGCTTTGCCTTCCATGCAGAGACTACTGCCCTAGACCGCCCAGTGAAGTTAAGAACCCCCAATACTCCTCTCCCGCGGAGTAGCCAAACGTACTCACCCCCGCAGCCTCGCGTTGGGGTAGGCGAAAGGACACAAGCTTCTCATCTCGGCGCACTGGCACCACTACCTAGGCTCCCAATCCCCATCTGAACGATACACTCTTCTCTGCCCATCCTCTTCGTCTCCTCGACTGCTTCTCCAATCCAACCTTCTCGACCTCTATCCACCTCCGGGTGGGATGATCGCGGCCGGAGGTAAATCCCTTGCCTCCGCCGTAGCCCGCATTACCAGTGCCTGCAATACCTGCACCATGTCGTGGCTCGCCCCGTCCCGCATCCGAGTCTTCGCCGCCCACACCCGGAGGCACCGCCCCCACAAAAGCGCACTCCCAGCGCAAGCCGCGGCATCGCCCGACGCCCTCACATTCCCCCACAAACTCCTCCGCATCCTCCCCGCGCGCCGTACGCGTAAAATCACGCCCGGATATCCCACTTCTGCGGATCCGGATCCGGATACGGAGAGTGGGGAGGACGATTGCTGGAGATTGCGACGTGCGGTTTGGTGGTGGGGGATATGGGGTGGTGCGAGGTTGGTAAGGCGTGGTATACTGCGCGTGATGATAGCCCGAGCGATGATCCTCAGGGCCTGGTCCGGACGCAGACGACTGCCCCGTGACGCCATTGCTCCCTGACGAGGGAGTTGGCTGGTCTTCGACTTCGGAATTTTTTTAATTTTAATTTTGGGAGGAGATGCGACGATATTAAGGTATAGACTAGGTACCTAGAAGGCACGGCCAAGCGAAAGGTTGAGTTAGATAGATTATCCGGCAGGTATTGCTTCGTTAGTCAAAGATTGCCAGACAGCAGGTCTGGAATTCAAAGGCCCATGAGCTTGCTCAGTTGAAGAACTTGAAGTCAGTGCTTCTAGTGTCTCTTTTGCGAAAGCTTACAGCTATTTTCAGTGAGCTTGACAGTCGCAGGAAAATATATGCTCAGAAATCGAAAATTCATAACCTAGTGATCTTGAGAGATTTCTCGCTCTGTATGTGTGTATATACTATATAAATCATGTTTCTAAATTTAAGAGCTTCTATCAGTAAAACCATCAAATAACTGCTGGATTTGAGGGGCCTCCATGCACTGGTACACTGGTGACTAGATCACCCTTTCCGCTAGCACCAAGAGATTTTCTTGGAGTAGCAAGTGCTATATTAATTTAGTATCATATCTAGACTAATGCTACAATACATCACAAGGAAAGGGCTATTACTATAGATGAGGAATTTTTATTTTTGAGCGTCTGTTTTCTCCAACTGTCAAGCTCACTGAAAATAGCTGTAATTGTTCGTGACTTATTCGTCTCTTGTGACGCCTTCGCCCTTGATCGCGACGAGGGGTGTCGCCGCGTCGTCTGGGTAGGCGTCTGGCAGTTCGACCTCAAACCAAAGCTTTGAGTCGTCTACTTTAATGGCAAAATGAGGAGGAGCCTGGAATCCAGTATGGTTGGAAGAGGTATGGTAGGTATGGTCGGCCTGAAGCCCATTGGATTTGAAGTCCTCGACGAGGAGAGGCTCCCAAATGTCAGCGCAGTCATCAAGGAAGACCAAGACTTCGCCTGGAAGGAGAGTGTACTTGATTAGCCTGATTTCTTCGACTTGTGGGTTTAGCTGAGTCGAAGCACGATCGGGCATATTACTGAGGTGGAGAGCGCTCACTCCTTTCAAGATAGGAGGATCGTCCCTTGCTCGAATTCGCACATGGAAGAGGTCAAACGCATCTTTGATGGAGATACATATTATAGGAGGACATAATAAATGTAGCGCATGACTCGTAGAGCAGCACAAGAATCAATGAGGCAGGGTCTGTCATACTAGTAAGAAATTCCTCGGGTTTTCAAAAGTCGTCAAAGCCGAGTATGGTTGTCGTTTTCTCTGGGTGGGCGGTGCCTGTATCAGCGAAGCCGTATGTTCGGTATCGTCACGCCTACGGCTGCATTACTTACTTGTCGACGTCTCCAAACGTGCTGGAGGATCCGTGGGGGACCAGAGGATGTCGATGGACCCTTCAAGGATTCCCCGCTGCAAATCGCATCATATGCTTCGACGGTGACTGGCGCAATTTGGACAACGGTGGAAGGAGAGCTTCATTCGATGCTTGCCGAATGAAAGACATTTTACGACGAAGTCTGTTCTGTCTCGAGCTGGCGCCACTGACCAACCGCAATGCCATTCAGCCGCTGTTCTCTGTATCCGTTGGAAACTAGATTCCTGGGCGCTGTTAGTGTTGGCTGTGGCGGCTGGAGAGGCGTTCGGCCTCGGCCTTCACCGAGTGCGAGTGCGAGGAGAGAATTTAGGAAATATCTGAAACATACTTCTTTCTTCAGCGCAGCAAGGGACAGCATTATCCTTCCGATGACTTCAAGACGTCTTGCGGTCCTGTCTGGGGGTGTTTTGGGTTAGAGAACTGAGATCGCCTCGCGGCATAAGTAAGACGTTGAAAGATAGCTCGTACGTGTGGCGGTCACTCTCAAAGCTCGTGATCATGTCACGTACGTGGGCATGGGTGGATAATCCATCCAGCTCGTTTGGGATAACGAAGAATGTATTTCGTTGTCGCCAAGAGCTCTCTTGTCCGGCGACTGGTCCACGGTCCGGGAACGAATAGAACCGGATGTGGGACGCAGCCGAGCTCCTGAGATAGGAGCTACCCCCTAGAAGGGGCCGAACTCAAGCCAGGGAAGGTGTGAAGCGAAGAGACGGAGGCTCGAAAGATGAGACATGAGGATCGGCCATGTGGAGGCGCGAGGACAGGTTTAAGATGCGGTCCTTGGGAGTATCGATGTAGAGGCGGTATGCGTCGCTACGCCAGCGTCCGAGCTGTTGGATTTCGTGATCAAGGAATCCGGCTGCAGCGGCTGCAGAGGCAGCACCTCGGCGAAAGCTATGGCCAGAATAGCCGTGAGGCTGGAGTCCAGCGTCCAGTAAGGCTTTGTGGAGGCGAGCGATGAAGCGCGAGCGAGTTAAGGGATTTTGATCAGAGGTGATGAAAAGGGGGGAATTAAGGGGTCGAGGATCAACTGTAAATAAATGAAGGAGGGCGGAGACGGAGCAGGTAGAAGGAGAATTAGGTGCAGAAGAGATGTAAATGGTGACCCCTTTTCGAAAGGGATCGGTTTTAGAAGCGGGTAGGGTAAGGATAATGTGGTCTGGATTAATGGTTGAAGGCATGAAACGAATTGAGGAACGGGTGACGTGAATATTAGGATCGAAGGAATTTGGTTTGTCAATGGTAAATTCTCCGCAGCGTAGGAAACCCGCGTATGCGAGTTTCGCGGCTGTTACGAAGACGATGTCGTCGAAAGAATTATAAGTAAGTGAAGTAAGTTTTAATAGGATGGGGAAGGTGATAGGTAATTTGGGACTGCGCTCGCGCTCACCGTGGTATCGTTTGATGCCTCGAATGAGGCGTTGAACGATAGGAGATTCGCAAACGGAAAAAAGGGGTGTCCGCCTCGATGTGAAGGGAACGAACGGCGGTGAGGTAGGATTTAATGGTCTTGGGCTGAAGGTTGCGCGATCCGAGGTGTGCGATCCATTCCATGATGCTTCGCTGGGTGGCGGGAATGCATGAGCCATCGCTGTTGACCAGGGCAGGGCGTTCTCTAACATAGTTGAGGAAGGATTTTTGACCAGTGCCGTAAGTGGACCTGGTGGAGGACGCGAGACCGTACCAGAGGTAGAATGCGACGGCTCTTGAGTGCTGAGGGTGTGCTTGATACCAAGAGTCCGGGGGTTGACTGAGGATGGCTGTTCGTCGAGATTAGGACCGAGGGTGAATAATCGAGCATATTGGAAACGAGAAGCAGCGTCGGCAAGCACGTTTTCAGAAGAAGAAAGCCAAGACGAAGAGAAAGAAAATTCTAAGGCAGCGGCAAGCATGAGTATGAGGCGTAGCAGCTTAGCAAGATGAGTAGAACGGTTGGTATGGTCTGAGAGCGCAACGACGACGGCCTGGTTGTCGACGTGGAAATGGACGTGCGAGTGACGCCAGAGATGCCCCCAGCGCAAGATGGCCTGAAGTACTGCGTATAATTCTTTGAATTGGATGTCGCGTTTGGAGCCCCTGAAGCGTCTAGGGACTCCAGTGCTGAACCAATGGTTGTTGTAGATACCCCCTAGCCCTTTTGTACCACTGGCGTCGGTGAAGATATGATGGTGGGTGGATGGGGGGTCGATGAGGGTGACCCCATTCCAGGATGATGCGTATGTTGACCACCAACGAATATCGTTGCGAGCGTAGCGTGGGATGTGTCGGCGGGAGTGGGGTGTAGAGAATGTAGTTGAGAACTGAATCAACCGCCGAATGAAGGCGCGTGAGTAGGGAATGACCTGCGAGGCGAAATGTAGGAAGCCTGTGAGTTCCTGTAGTTCGTGTAGATTGCAGGTAGACTTGTTCGCCCAAAGATCTAGGAGATCGTTGAGGTAAACCAGTTTATCGCTTGGTAGGCGAGCTTCCATTGCGACGGTGTCCAGTTCGATACCGAGAAATTCCAGACGGGTTGTGGGCCAGACTGTCTTCTCGGGTTGGAAAGTGAGCCCCAGTGAATTTCCCAGAGCTTGCATCCATGTGACGGCGTCCGTAGCGAGAGGGAGTGGTGTGTCGGGGGCGAAGATAGGGAGGAAATCGTCGAGGTAGTGTTTAAGTTCAGCGGGAATATGGCATTGAATAATCCAATGTAGCGCTTCAGCGAATAAGTTGAAGATGTATGGCGCGGATTTGAGACCGAAGATGAGGACGAGGTACTCATAGAAGGCTTCGTTCCATATGCAGCCGATGAGGTGCTGATCAGCGAAGCGGATGGGAATATGACGAAACGCGTCCTTGAGGTCCAGCTTGGCTAGAAGTGAGCCTCGTCCAAGACGACGGATAGTGCGTATTGCCTCGTAGACTGCTTCGTAGAGGATGTGGGCCTCGTCGTCCGGGATGCCGTCGTTAACGGATGCGCCAGGAGGCCAGGACAGGTGGTTGATTACGTGGTATTTATTGGGGAAACGTTTGCGTGTAACCGTACCCAGGGGGGATGCTCGAAATGCGGGATGACGAGGTGAGGTGAGTGGACCGCGTATTCTAGAGTTAGCGTTTAATGCAGCCATGTCCTTGTTGATAACGTCAGGGTGCTCGATTGCTGTTTTCAGATTGCAGCACGTCTGGGAGAGCTGATCACCCGTGAATCCGATGGCGGCACCATATCTTATTATATGTAGTAAGGCCTGTACAAACTCTGTATCGGGATAGTCCGCTAAATGATATTCCCATTGTGAATAGACTAACGTCGATTGAATTGGGATCTCGTCGGTAGAGCGGAGTGACGCGCGGTTACAGCGAGGGTCTGTGTTAGGACGACTAGGAGGCAGCGGGCCAGGGGGGAATAGGGACAGGGGTGCCGGGATTAGGGGAGGTGTAGTAGGAGTAGTAGCGGCCGGGCCAGGAAGTAGAATAGCGGGCTCGTCCTGTAGGCAAGGACGAGGGGTGGACTTGGGGTGAATGGCCCTCGTCCTGCCAGACTCTCAGGCGGTGGTGGGTGCTTGGGTACAAGCGACCTTGCCGTGCGCTGTGGAGCCACAGGTAGCGCATTTGTGAGTGCGCCCGGACTTGCAGGGTGTAGTCGAGCAGTGGCCGTCGTTAAACTTATTGCAAGTTTGATGGGAGACGTCGCGAGCGGGGGAGGGGGACGATACGGCTTTGGATCTAGCTGAGGCCGAGGATGGCTTTACTTCCTGGTTCATGTTCGATCGGTGAAGCGGGCCGACGAGGGCTCGATCTTCGTCTCCCCATAAGGAGTAGTCGCCCCTAAGCATCTCCCTGAGACGGCGAGAGTGGTGGGCGATGTGGTAGGTGAGGATTGCTGGGTAGGTGAAGTAGCGGGAATATTCGTGGAGGAGGTTGCAGTAGCTTTGCGTTTGGACGGCGACGTCGACCATGGCCTGAATGTTGCCCGTCGTCCCAACAAAGCGGTAGAGGATCTGAAAATAGACTCCTAGCGCGCGCATGAAGGAGGAGAAGTCCGGGAGGTCCTTGATGGGAGCCGAATCCGTAGCGCGTAGTGCGCCATCCTCAAGCGCGTAAGTAGTGGTAGTAGGCTTCGTGTTAACGTTGGGTATGAGTTTGCCCAGCTGCTGCGGCTTAAACTCATGCTTGCCAATAGCTGCGACGATCGTCGAGTCGACGTCAGGAAAGAAATCAGGGATAGATAGTAACACACCAATGGATTGAGTCGTTGCTGGGGGGGGGACAAAGGGGACAAAGGGGGCGGCCAGGGGGGGACCTTGCTGCTGCCCTGTGGTTGGATTTGGAGGTGCTCCTGGAGCGAGGGGCTCTACAGGAGGGACAGGGGGAGTTTGGGTACGCTGACCTGCTGCTGTTCGTAACAGGGTTAAGATCTCGTTCACGTTCGTTTCTAAACCCACGACTCTCGCCTCTAGAAGCGCGTTATCAGGTGCGGGTGGAGCGGCACCGTCGTCAGACATTGCGGGTTCGTATGGAGACAAAGGCCGAGTGGCTGGGATTATTGGTGAAGCGCCGGGGGACGGAAGTGGGGAAACTGAGGACCCGGGCGGACTTGTTGAGGATGTCTGTGGCAAGAAGCGGCCGTGAGCGTCGCGAGGGCGAGCGGAGGCACAAGCTAGCTTGCGTGGAGGCGTCCTGGAAATAAGAAGAACAACTCGATGTGTGCTATCGAGCGTGAATGTAAGAAGATGCGCTGTAGGTAAGTGTGAATATATTTACCTATCGAGCGTGAACGTAAGAAGATGGGAAGCATAAGTACGGGAGTATGCTTTAAAAAGTACGCGCGAAGACAAAGGCGCAAGGGATCAAAGGGAGAGTTGGGGGAACAGGTGTTGCACGTGCTCTCACAGATAGACCGTGGATAAACTACGTCTATCCTCTCAGGATTGAGTTATCCACGGTCTATCAGGCGAGACACGTGCCCCCTGTTCCCTGTCTCCTTTCATCTCCCTTTGTGTACAGTACCAGATATTATTCACGTCGCATCTTCCCTTTCTCCTCGTCTCTCTTCTTACGACTACGCCCGTTAGTCGAGCCCAGTCATTTTTTGCACCCACCCATCCACTATCCCTTCATCTTCTCTAAAGCCATCCACTCCATTTCTATCCTTTATATTACATACATTAGTATTTACGTCTCCTGTACCGCCTGCGCCGGCTTGGGCTCGGCCCATTTGGTCCGCTTTCCTTTAGGCCCCCCCCCCCGTTCGGGTACCCCTTTTGGTTTGCCACCCTCTCGGGTTCCGGCTGCCTCCCATTGCCCTGGTCTCCGTCCTAGTGGCGCTCCATCGGCAATTCCGGCAGCTCGAGCGAGAGAGCGCTCAGCGGCTATGAATACATCTATTCGCACTGCCTGTCAAGTTGGATAGATCACAGTCACGTACTTTGCAGAGTGACTTCAACAGCCTGCGAGGTCCCTCATCATGGCCACCGCCCTCCCCGTTGAAATCGCTCGAATGATTGTAGATTACATTGAAGACAAGGGGTCCCTTCTCAATCTTCTTGTTACAACGCACGCATTTCGTCTCCTTGCTGAACCGCACCTCTACGCAGTTGTATCCTTCCTTCCCTTCCCCAGACACCCTGCTGGTTACGAAGAAGAACCCTTAAGGGCCAGTCTATGGGACGTGTCCCGCAGCCTTCTGCGCGGTATCACCACTGGAGGTGGTCGGTGCGCCCGTTATGTCAAACGACTCCATCTTACTGCTTCAGGCTTCCGACGGAGGGAGCAATACACGGTGTTCCAGGCGATTTTAAAGCTGACCGCCAATCTTGAGGACTTGCATATTCATCCTCTTCCGCAAGCGCCAACATCGCTCAACCTTCAAACCCTGCTCGAGGATCCCCAGGGCTCACCGCCCCCCGTTTACCCTCCGAAGCTTCGGGTGGTATTTATCAGAAGGTCTAGGCACAGTTAGGCTGGACTGGTTCCTCTCCCACCATACATCTATCGAATGCCTGTTCCTCCCTTTCTTACCCATATCGGACTCTTCCCCTTCAACTGCGACTCTCCCCAGACTCCGAGTACTCCATACCCGACATCAGGCAGCCGCGAGACGACTCCTACGCGGAAATCAAGTCACGCACTTGAAGCTAAGCCATGACAATATTGAAGATCCTGATGATGCTGCCCTTCGCAATGTGGTTATCTGTGCTCTACAGCCTGTCTATTTTAGTCGGATATCTACGGTAGTCGCGCGGATGCCGAACTTGGTATGCTTGGAGATACAGGCCATCTCTGTAAGCCCTCTATTTCCTGACTTATTCTCTCTGACCAACAAGCGCACCTATTCGCCCGTAGCAACCAGTCTCCATAATCCTCTCCAGGCTCGGTGCGTTCAAAGGCGCCACGAAACTTCGTTACTTGCGGATCTTGCCATCCGGGACCTCCCGTGTCAAGGAGTCACCCTGGGACTTCGAGGATGTGGTCACTACGTTCAACAATATTCCCTCCCTCACCCACATCATTGTCCAGGTCACGCCGTCTTGGAGTGTTCCCCATTACTACTGGTTTGCCAGGGGCGCACCACGGCCAGTGAAGTTGCGTTCAAAGTCTCTCAAGCCCGAATGGTGGCGCGACGACTGGATCGAACATTGTGCGGTCGTCCCCTTCGAAGAGGCCGATCATTGGATTGGATATACGGACAATCTCCTTGATGGAGCGGGACCGGTCGAACCGCCCATTTCGTAATCTCTCTCTCTCAAATGTCTCTTCAATCCCCCGTCTTTGAAGTTTGTATAAATTTCCCGTTGGCCTCGACGCAGACCGGCTTGTGAAAGGCGCCTAAGTTCTACAGCTCGTCGGCCTACGCCATCCCCGCCTTCATCGACATATCCCCCTCACCTGTCGAGCTCGGTAGCTCGGGCCTCCAGTCATCTGCGATCAGACCCATTGCAGGGCTCCGCCTCCTCACAATGGCTGTCAGCGTCATGCGATGGCATTGCATACTCGACTCATGTCTTCCTTTAGCCTGACCGATCATTGCGCGCTCGCTGTTCCCCGTACCCGCTGGAGACTGGGTTCCTGGACGTCGTTGTGTTGCTGGCTGCGGCAGCTGTGGGTTCGTCGCGCCGGGGAGGCGTTCCGCTTTGGCCTTTCCCGAGCCCGGGTGCGAGCCCCGAGACGGTAGAGCGCCCAGTAGACGTATAGATTGTTAAGATTATCACCGAGAGCGAGCCCCTGTCGTCCTTCGAAATCTAACGCGCTTCTGCGCTCGTTCTCTCGTGTACATACTTTGGAGGCCCATGGTCTTAAGGGCGCACTTCGGAAGCTCTTCTCTTCTCGTTTTGGTGTTGACTGCTGCTGCATTTGGAGAGGACCGCCTCTGCTCCCTACTCGCAAGTTCTGGTGCTGCGGGGCGATTGTGATCCCGGCGACATCAAGAGCGAAGTTGAAGAAGACGAGGCTAGCGGCTCAGAAGATGATCAGTTCACTTGCTCAATCCTGCTTGATCGATCTCGTGGAAGGCTTGCTCTTCCTGCAGCTGGCGGAACCGCTGACTTACCCGTTCGTTCCGCAGCTGAGGCTTTCGATCTTTTCTGCCATGGATTGAAACCAAGACCACGGCGGTTCTTCGATTCCTCTGTTTTGCGTTTGCAGCCGGTATGAGACGTCGGCGTCACGAGAGGGGATGAAGCGAAAGGGGGATACTACGTCGGTCTGCTCGCACGGCGTCTCTCATCCCACACGTCGCGCCGCATTTTCGTGGATAAATCAGCCTGCACTTGCGCCTCATTGCACCCTGCATGATAGCGGGAATCCTGTTCTTCGTCGCAGAAGCACCGACTGTAAACCTGTTCTGATTTTCGGGCTTTTGGATTTCAGTGTCGATGACTTGCTTCGGGCTTTTGACGACGTTGTGGGGTCTCGTCGTCGGTACGTCGTGCCGTGCAGCATTCGCGTGAATCATGGGCACAAGGTGGGCGAACGCGATTTTGTTTGCGGCCGGTGCTTGCATGGAGGATTGCGCCGCGCGTAGTAGCGTTACGCTGCTATCTTTGGATGATCGTGCTAGCACTCTAGGCGGGAGGAGACGGAAATATTGGCGCCATGAAGGGGTGTGAGGTGGTTAGCTTTTTGCTGACGAAGGGCGTAACTGAAGGGAGCGGCATTTCTGGCTTTGATCGCAGAAATGAGGGACGAAACGAGTATCTCTCGGGTTGATATCTATGTCGTTCTTGCTTTATTTGCGCTCATGCCTATCGCTTGGTCGACCGGGGGGACCATAGGGCCCGTCATCGGCGGCTCTCTGTCGCATCCAGTCAACCGCTTTCCTCAACTCTTCATACAGTCGCGATTCCTTGAAGCTTATCCATATTTTCTTCCATGTGCAGCACCTGCTATATTCTGCCTATTCGCCTCTGTTGTTGTGGCGTTTGTCTTCCTAAAGAAAACGGCCCATGTCGACCATCGGAAGCATTGGTTTCGCCGTTTATCAACGCGCTTTCTGAAGCCCGAACCGCGAGTCTTCGCATTTTGATTCTCCTTCGGCGGGAGCAGCAGCAGCATCAAGCGAAGAGCTCATCCCTCGACGAAAGGTCCTGACGCGGTGCGTGGAGATAGCTTCCGCCGACTACGCGATCCTCGTATTCCTCGACATATCCCTCCGCGCGATCTAGCCGCTGTTCTTCTCGACTCCCATCGAGCTCGGTTGTTTGGGCCTGCCTTCTCCAGCGATAGGGCACATCCTTGCGGTGTTCGGCGTGCTGAATGGGCTCGTCCAGTCCTGTCTCTTCCCTGCCATGCACGACAGCTGGGGTCGAAGAAAGTCTTCCCGGTGGGATCGTCTCCCGGCGTTAGCGCTGTCCCCTAGCATCAACTCCGCCGCGCAAGAGCAGGGTCTCTCGCGGGGCGCGTGTGTGTTTCCTTGTCTGGCTGCAGCTTATTGTTCCTATCGGTGTCTGTCTGTCTTACAGTGAGTTTGAGTTGGTTAGGCGAGGTCGTCTCAACGTTTTCCTCGGGGCGATTTGTATCCTAGTCTCTGAGTCGGCGCCGACTCCCGTTTCTTCGGTGCTGTCCACGGCGTGTCCCATATAGCCACCGCCGACATCCGTGCTGTAGGTGCGTATCCCTTGCACGTTCGTCACACGCACACATGGATGTTCTCAACCGACATCAATAACCCATACGCGTGATATAGGACCGGCCGTCACGACGTCCCTGTTTTTAGCGTCAGTTGGAGCCCGAATTTTGGGGGCAGGCTGGTTTATTACGTTCTGTGCGCGATCGTTGTGTTGGCCATGGTCGCTGCTGGGTTGCTTCCGTGGGACGGCGCGGCTCCTCATCGGCGTACGGTATAGTTCGTGGCATTATTCTTCGGCCGTTGCGTGATTACGGGAGAAATACGAGGTTGGTTGGGAAAAGCCCCTGATGGCCCCTGGGTCCCGTTTGACACTGAAAAGGAAAAGGCACCGCGTCTTCTTACGTCTGTTTCCAGTTGAAAGCGTCCGGTTCTGACCGCCTGTAGGCAACAGTCGACTAAAGTCTCGAGTCCCGGAGTCCTCAAGTCAATGCACTCCGGCGTAAGTTCATGTACTCTAGCTTTGTCCTCGAAACGGTGAGACTGGCCCGCCGGGCTGAACTGCTTATGCTTTCAGGCTGAGTTGGCTCATCGACGAGGAGCTTCGAGGGAGCTTACAGTGGTAGGCGAGCGCTCAACATCGCCTCTACGTACTCAGTGCTCTCATTGACAATTTCGCTTGGCTTCCTTACAGACCGGAGTAAGGGCGGCGCCAGCGCTATTTTAACTCGTCATGCGAGTCTTTTAAGACGTTACCGAGAATGTAGCACGGCTGTTCGCCTCTCTTCTCTACGCCTCTCGCACCGTTATCATTTATGACAGCCAACCACGCAGACGAAGAGACACCTCTTCTCGGTCACGAAAGCCCTAATTTTCGCACACCCGTGCCGTGGCGGCAGCTCTCCATCCTGCTGTTTCTACAGCTCGCGGAGCCTTTATCGTCGCAAGTGATCTATCCATTTGCGCCGCAAGTACGTTGCAACTTTCGATTACTGCTGGAACAGCGAACAGCGGGGCTGATACTGGGCCATGGAATGGGTAGCTCATACGGGAGCTCGGCGTCACGCACGGCGATGAGGCGAAGGTCGGGTTTTATGTGGGGTTGATCGTGAGTTGTCTTGTTTCTTTTTTTTTTTTTTTTTTTTTTGAGGGGGTTAGTGGATGCCTGAACGAATGTCTGAACGTTGCCCAGGAATCGTTGTTCTTCGTGACACAGGCATTTACCGTCCTGCATTGGAGTCGAATGTCCGATCGCATCGGACGCAAGCCGGTGATCTTGTGTGGTCTCCTGGGCCTGTCTCTTTCGATGTATTCTTTCGGGCTCTCGAGGACGTTCTTGGGCCTGATCTTGAGGTGTGAATCATTATCAGCACAACGTGTCCTGCTCCTCACTTACGGAATAGTCGATGTCTCAATGGCGCGTTGAGTGAGTGCATCATCATTTGCTGCAGAAGCAAAGCATCGTGTTGAATGCCAAGAATCTCAGACGGCAATATCGGGGTCATGAAAAGGTACGGCTCAATAGAGTAGAACTTCCTACGAACTTCCAGGCTCATTCAACATCTAGCATGATGGCTGAAATGACGGATTCTTCGAATATCTCCCAGGTGTGTTCTCATCCATACCCTCGATGCGCTGTAACAACATTGAAGATCGCGCAGGCGTATGCTTGGGTGCCCATCTCTTGGTCTACGGGGTGCACGCTAGCTCCGCTGATTGGCGGCTCTCTGTCGCACCCAGCAGAGCGGTTCCCGCGTCCGTTCGGCCGTTCCAAATTCCTTCGCGAATACCCATACTTCCTCCCCTGCGGGATCTCTGCGACGTTCGCCTTGCTCGCTTGGTTCGTGACGTACTTCTTCCTCAAAGAGACCCTGGCCGTCAAAACCCCCCTTGCGCTCCCGAATTGGCTCCAGCCACGCAAGGAGCGAACTACTCCCGATCAGGACGCCCGCATCGCGGACGACGCATCTGCCTCCTCAGACTCCTCTCAGCCCCCCTCTACTACAAAGCAGGCCGGGAAATCCAGCACAGGACCTCTCCCACTGCGCGCGCTCCTCACCAAGCCCGTGCTGACAGCAACGGCTAGCTACGCCGCCCTGGCCCTGGTCGACATCGCCTACCGCGCCATCCAGCCGCTCTTTCTCTCCACCCCACTCGAGCTCGGGGGCCTGGGCTGGCCGCCCGCCAGGATCGGGCGCCTCCTCGCGACGTGGGGCGTCCTCAACGGGCTCTTCACCGCGTGCTTCTTCTCGCGCATCCACAACCGCTGGGGCACGAAGACCATCTTCATCTGGGGCATCGCGTCCGCGGTCCCGGTCTTTGCGCTGTTCCCGCTCATCAACTGCGCCGCGCGGAGGGCCGGCGGAGGCGGGGGCGTGCTGGTCAACGCGCTGACGCTGCTGCAGGTCGTGGTGTCGATGGGGCTGAGCTTGTCATATGGTTGGTCCCCGTCTGCGTGCTTGATTGGTTCGTTGGTGTTCCTTGTCGCTTACGCGTGCTCCAGGCTCGATATTTATCTTTATCTCTTCGTCGGCGCCCAGTCGGCA
The DNA here is from genome assembly GCA_029467805.1 of Pleurotus eryngii var. eryngii. Classification (NCBI taxonomy): domain Eukaryota; kingdom Fungi; phylum Basidiomycota; class Agaricomycetes; order Agaricales; family Pleurotaceae; genus Pleurotus; species Pleurotus eryngii. The sequence continues at coordinate 32,805 of SZVJ01000026.1, read as the reverse complement.
GTCGCTCGGCGCAGTGAACGGGCTCTCGCAGGTGATTGTCAGCATTATGAGGGCTGTAGGTACGGAACTGTGTCGGTCGCGGGCCGTCGGCTCATTGCTGATCACGCTCGCCGCCTCTAGGTCCCGCCGCCGCTAATTCTTTGTTCTCGATATCCATCACGAGCACGTATTTCGGGGGGCAGCTTGTATACGTGATTCTGATTGCGAGCACGGGATTGGCCCTTCTTGTTTCTACGATGCTTCCGCGGCGCACGACGATGCCTAGCTAAGATCTTTACAAGCCGTCTAGAGGCTACGCTCCTCATAAACCAGACGCAGTGCTACTGCTGCTGCTAGGTCTATATGTAGTCGTACGATAGTGCCAGACGAGGAATCAACCCCCCCTCGAGAGACCCTCGAGTCTGTGTGCAAAGGAATCACCTATATGTGTGCATGATATAGGACAGACCGTCACACGTCATGACTTCCCTCTTCTTAGCATCCGTCGGTGCACAGACGTGCTGGTCGGTCTATTATGCCTTACGTTCTACGCGCGATTGTCGTGTTGATGCTAGTTGTTGGACTACTCCCTGGGAATGGGTCGCCGCGTCCTATGTCATATTTTGCGTCTTTTTCTTTTGATCTTGGAATTTACATATTGCTATTATATCCTTCGCAGCCTGCCTGCAAGCACGAGTCCCCTGTACATGCGTATAGATACACTAACACTATATGCTGCCATATGCATCTCCCAACTTGTGGTATTGCTATCAGGCAATATGTATATATACCTCAGTCGTTGCGTTGTTGCGGGGAGCAAAAGCCCTGTGAGCCCCTGGATGGCGTAAAGCAAAAAGTCCTGTTCAGTTGCTGGTGCGTCTGGTAGAGTTTCTCCCCTCGATACAAACGGAGTCATGCATAGGAAAAGTCTCTGGGTAACTTCTTGCGTCGCGATGAGATAAGATAAGTTCGGCGAGGGAAGAGCCCCTGAGAACCCCTGGAGTCACCCCCCGCTTTGGGGAACAATGGTCGGGGCCAATAGTCGTTGTGGCGCCAGAGGTGGACTTGTACTCTTCAAGTTGTACCATTTCCAGCAGATTCAAAGCGTAGAACACCATCCGCCGCATGCCAAGACGTCGTTTCCGCTTCAAACCACAAACGTAGGCCACAGCCTCTTATGTCCACTATGGGCTGCAAGGTGGCCCTTGTAAAAGTCGTGTTCCGGCCCAAGCCACACACAATGGTAACCAAGCATCGACATCCGTCCCGGGCGCGTGGCGTCTATAATATATAAAGCCCCCAGTTCCCTTCACGCACCCCTTCAAGACCAGTCACCACCATGTCGCTGGCGTCGTCTGCCGTTCCCTTTCCCACCTTGCCTTCTTCAACTTCCGCTTCCTCTGGCTCGTCTCGTCCTTCGTCCTTGCTGGCCAAGTGGAATCGGGATGCGCGTCTTTCCATCAGTAGCAAGTCTATTGTCAGCACCCAGATCGTCATTTCTGCACCTCTCCCACTCGGCAGCGGCGTGCGGCGCGACTCTTTAATACCACGGCCGGCCGGCAGCAGCAAGAAGCGCGCCCACAAGGAGATCGTCACGAACGAGAACCTCGACATCGACGACGAACGCGCCCGTGTCCGCCAGCGCACCAACTCCGAGGCGACGCTCAAGCCCGGCCAACCAGAACACGCGTCGCCCTCGCCCCCGGTCTCGAAGCTTCTGCACACGGCGGAGGACGGCGTGGCACGTGATGGCGCGATTGCGATCGTCCAGGCGCGCCCGGGTCAAGCGAAGAAGACGCTGAAGGCCCTGCGAGACCGCCTGAGAATACGCCCTACCCGGGGCCCCAAGACGGGGGATGCGGTGGCGCACAACGAGGCAGGCTTCCTCGCCTTGCCGACGAACATGGCCTCCGGATCTCAGACGGATATTTGTCCTCCCAGTCCCACCCCCAGGCAGGAGGACGGCATGATTAGCAAGGCTTCCCACTGCGAAGAGCTAGTTCGCGTGCCGGTCCCACCCCCAGACGTTGAACGAAATGGTGATAAATGTAATGAGAACGGGGACGAGAATCACTGTGACGCACGTCCGAGCAGAAATCCCCAGCGTAGGGAGCCTAAATCCAAGACGGTCCATTTCCTGCTTAGGCCCACGGATCTGGAGATGAAAGCGTACAAGGAAATGGCGAGACGATCCGTGGATCTTTCGAAATCAAAGTCGCCATTGCAGCAACGGAATGCTAATCTCTCGCACGTCTCTTCCGCTTCGCCTGCGCCGCGAGTTGTTCCCGCGAAGGCCTTTGCAGCATCTGCCAAAGTAGAGGCGTCGCCAGTGTCAGCGACAGCTTCCAACGTGCTCATCAGAAGGGACGCGCTCTTCAAACCGCCGGTCAGCCTGACAGCTGAGCAGCTCAAACTCGGCATTGCGTTCTACAACTCCCCGCATTTCGAGATCTGGGATATGGAGGATGAGTGAGTTCTTCTTTCCTTCGTATTGCTTTTATCCGTCTTCGTTGATCTGAAATAGCATCTCTAACGCCTTTCTACTCTAGCATATTCGTAGCCTGGCCCGCCGAGCTGCGTCTCGAGGCCCTCGACTCCGACCGCTGGGAATTCACCTCCCTCATCCAACCCGAGATCCTGCGCGTCGACCTCGAATGCCACTCCAAGTACTACTGCAAGGACGGCGATCACACCAAATACCCGTACGCCATCTGCGACTCTGATTCGTGGTACTCTGTCAAGTACGGCGGGGCGGTGTGTAGGGATGGCATGCGGTCGACGGTCGTCCCTGCTGCGGGGATACATGTCGCGGCGCAGTGGGAGCGGACGTATAAACGACGCGCAGAACCCATCGAGCCCACCATGGGTGCCAGTGCACGAAGGCCCAAGTCGCTTGATCTGCCCGCTGAGCGCGGATGGGTCCTGCGGTTCTGGATACCGATCCCGACGCATCTGTTTGTGAAAAGGGAGACGCGCTCGTTCATTATCGAGTCGAAGGTCTGGCTGGTCGATGATAAGAGGGATCTGCCTCACGAGGACAAGGCGCTGACGACCACGGCGGAGATGACGATCTCCCACCTGAGGAGGGAGCGGGAGATGATATAGTTATTGTTTGATGCTCTTCCTGCTTTACTCGCTGCTACTACATATTCATTACACGTTACGCTCTATTCACGATCAGCCATCGCGCATGCATATCCACATTGTATTAGATATTTCGTCCAAGATCGCCAACCGCGTATTGTACAAACTAGTATACATCCGTCCGCTCAGATAATTTTACACGGTTCCTGTACTTATTGCGCAAGCGGCTGGATCTGCTTCCTCAGCCCCTCGTACCGCTGTCCCTCCGCGTCCGCTTCCTGGATCTTCTGCTCGAGCTTCCCCACGCGAGTTTCCTGGCGCTGCTCCATCGCCAGGATGAGGCTGCGCAGGTCCTCGATGCGCGTTTGCTTGCGATCTGCGGGGGCGGGGGGCTCTGTACGCGACGGCTGGCGCCCGTGCCCCGCTGGAAGAGCAGTCGCGCGGGCCACCGGAGACGCCGATTCGGCATCCGAGAAATGCGAGGCCTTGGTGCCGTACATGAGCTCCTGGATGGTCGGTATCCCCAGCATTTTCTGTGTGTGCGCGCGTCCGTTCAATGCAATGCACTCGGCAGAAATGAGGATGGAAAATGTAAATACCTCCCATTGCTCGCCCGCGAAGCGCGCTAGCTCGCGTTCCAGGCGCAGCTCTCGCTTGCTGTGGCTGCGGGGGTGTGGGTGTCAGTCACGGGCCGAAGGAGGGATAGGCGAACGCACCACTCTATCTCCGCCATACGATCAGCATTGTCCTTCTGCGTCGATTCCAGGATCATTTCGACGGCCTGGTGATCCTTCGTGAGTTCTTCGACCCGAGAAGTCAGTAGGTGGATTCGGCCATGGAGCTATTGAAAATTTGAGAGTTCGGGATGTGTCCAGGGCGAGACCGAGGCGCACCTCGCGTATCTCTTGATCTTTTTCCGCGAGTTGGCGACGGAGAGCGTCTTCCGGCGACTCTGCTTCTCGAATGGCACCGAGCTCATTGTGGGCAGCCAGTGTTGATATTGAGGGCCGCGCGTGGTGCTTCGAGGCTAATGTCTGAGATCGTCGCATTCGGTATTCTGATTGGAGTTCCTTGGACGACGCGATTGTTGAGGACGAATAAAGTGTTGAGAGGTTCTGAGTGAGCGCGTGGCGAGGCTGGTGCGAAAACCGCGTGTCTTGGCACGTGACCCTCACGCTTCGCTTCGCCAACTCAGATGTTACTGACTTCTCTTCAGACAATCATTCAAGAATACGAGGTACCGATAATTTGCTACTTAATTTAAGCTCGAATACCTGTACCCTCCCTCACCGACTTTGAAGCAGACCGATCCATACCAGCACTGGACTGATTCCCCGCTTTTACTCTAGAGAGCCATACAAGCATTCACGGATCTCAGGGCAATGCGTGCTGCATCGGCTGGCTGGTATGAATCTGAGAAGGGATGAATGATGGTCAAATGACTGGTCTGTGTCTGGAAAATCAACCCAACCCCCAGGCGCGATGGCACCTCACGAACGCATCTGGTGCCTTAGGACCTTAATGATGCTTCCTTCCTCGATGGCCGGAGGCCGTTCAAAGTGGGTCGGCTGCTCCTTGCACTCGGAACTGCCATCCATGCACATGTGCGTTACAGTAATTTAGCGACATAATTACACCATGGCTAACACGCGTCCCGAATCGATCCCCAATGATCTCTGACATGCAGAAGGCGGCAAGCCACTGGGTCATCTGCGCCGACGGTATGTACGCCTCGATTTCTGTGTGAGCGTTCGAATGACGAATAACGAACGCTCACAAGCCGCGTCCTAGCGAGCCAAGACTTTGCATCCACTTCTCCCGCAGAGTGCCAGGCTTACATGTCCTCTCTTTGTAGCTGAACCAATTTTCCCCTCAACATGGTGCAAACTGATGCTGTAATTATCGTGTATCACCCGCCGCCATCGGACGGAATGGCCGGAGGATGGGGTTACAAGCATCGGTACCACGGTACACTGAAACACTGTGACAGGATATGCTTCTGATGCTACGCCTGGCAGACACCATGCCGACATTGAATACACTCACCCCACCTTCGTGCGAGAGCATCGTACACTAGATGGGAGTCTAGGCGGCCAGTTTACTCAGAGCTCCAGCCTTCGATGAACATACCAGGGGAATGGCATCAACTCCCTCGCAGATTCTCCAACCAAGAGTCCGGATTCGCCCTGGCGTTTTGCTATAAAATATCCGTTCTGTCTAACAGAAAACAATCATAGCGACGCCTGCTCTCTCGACATGTCTACCATCGCTCTGCCTTTCATCCTCTTGGTCATCGGCGTTGCCACCGTCACTCCGGTCAGGAAGCTGTTTTCCGCCCTCGCGAAATATACCGCGCAGATTCGGGCAAGCGTTTTTGAGCTTTGGGTACGCCAACGAAGCTGTACTTCACCAATGTGCCCCTACTAATCAACTACCTCGTTGTTTAGTCTCAAAATTCCAAGACATCCTCTAATGCCGGCGGCGGACCGCTGTCAAGGTTGGCTTTAATGGCTCCTTAATTGCCTCCGCTAATCCCAACTGGACAGACATGACGTCGTGTCGCTCTACAAAGAGGGCACCTGGCAGCGCCAAGCGTTCGACCGCTACACCTCGGTGCTGCTCAACGAGGACTTAGTATTCCCCTGCATCTACGCCACCAAAGGCTTCAATGGCAACGAGCAGCGCTTCGTATTCATCGACACTGACGACCTCTCCGACCAACGCCATATCAAGACTCTAGCACGTGCTCTCACCGCGTACCTCCCGCAAGCCCGATCTCTGGGCCCCAACACCTCGCTCGTCCTCCTCGCCCGCGAAAACGACAATCCCCGCACGATCGAGGAGTACAACGCCAGTTTTTGGAAGTTGTTAGACGGCCTGGCGAGGCTCGACAAGAAGGCGTGGCCTGCCGATATCCCGCAGGAAATCGATACGGACAGATGGTGCTTCTGCTTTGGTGGGGAGCCGTTCTTCACTGTCGTGCAGACACCGGCCCATCAAGTACGCCAATCGCGCTATGCCAAAGGGCTGTCAATCGTCTTCCAGCCCAAATGGATCTTCGATATTCTGTTCAGCACTGAAGCCAAACGTGCCGGTGCTCTCTCCAAAGTCCGATCACTGCTCGCGAAATACGACACGATCCCCGTTAGCCCCGAACTGAAGAACTACGGAGAGGAGGGGTCGAGGGAGAGAAAACAGTACTTCCTCCTCGACGAGAACTCGCCAGCCGACTGCGTTCTAGAGGTCTTGGGGCAGTGAATATAGATCATGTCTGTCCTTGTGACCACGATCACGGTGCGTGCCCTCCACCGTGTCGAACGATTTTGAATAATTGGCTATTTAGTTTGCATTCGGCTGGAGGATTCCAAGCGTGTGTTTTTTTTTCCGGCATTTTTTGCCGTGCCCCGCTTTGATTTGTCCCATCTTCTTCGCTTGATGTTTATCATTTATGAAATTCTATAATTTTGTTCATGTTACCTCCTTAAAATGCTTCACCTCCTGATTTAGACTCCGCGGCTCTCGAACTCAAGTCGATCCAACACGCTGCTCGATTCACAGAGCAGCACAGGTGGACCTCTGAATCAATTGAGGCGCGATTACTCGTAACTCATGACTATTCGACCGACAATCGAGGACCCCTCGGGTCCTGTCCATATTCATAGTGACCATGCACATGTGGATTATGCATTGGTGAACTCGTGTGAGCACAGATTGCAGGCTGCCAGGGCACGGGACTCTCGATGGTCTAGGAGCTACCTCGTTTACAATGGCGCATGATCTTCTCATGGGAGACCACGTTACGTGTTTGAACGGTTATTTAATCCGAAGAGGTACACCGGCAGATTGCCGGTAGCTCGGGAGACTCCACGGTCTAAAACCTATGCCCGTTCATTGGCACTCGCCGGCGATCAGCTATTGAATATGCTCGCGTGACAACAAAGACGGACGTCTGCCATCTGCTCGCCGTTCGTAGAGTCGTGACCCCAATTTCACAAAGATCTTGCTTTCGAGTGCCTGAGCAAGCTTGGTGGAAGGCCCGTTAGCACTATATGGTAAGAAGCCGAATCAAAGTCTCGTACTCGCTTTCAAGTGACTCAACACTCTCCGAACTATGCCCGTTCATTTGTACGTGTAGGTACCAGTGACCACCACACAATATGCTCCCGTGATATCAGAAGTACTAGTACCTATGGCGGACGATCAGGCGTGGTGGATGATCAGGATGACGGGATCCCTGGTATCTGACCACGGGGGTATCCTCATCCCGAAAAGGCCGCCTGCCCGGAACTGCGGGTGAAACCCCAGGTGTTGATGGGAGGGATCGACTCTTCATCTGTACTAATCACTTTCAACTGCTCGCATCGTATACAACTCCACTCAAGGTAGGTCGATGGCAATGGTGCCTCTCTCTGCCATGCATCCTTTTGACGAACGATCGGGATACGGTAGCTCTCTCGAGACTCTGCGCGCTGCAAACTATGCCCGTGCCTTTACGCCATTAATGCCGTTGAATAGAGTCGCGTGACAACGAAGGTGCACATATACCATCTAATTTCGGTTTGCAACGTCCCAACCCCAATTTCATTACAATTGCGAGATAAGCCAAGAGGGTAGAAGGCGTATCATCAGACCTCAAGCATTACACACTCACGTTCTGGTGGTATAACTTACGTGCAGTGCATCGAATCGAGCGAAGTTGTTTACCCCACCGCCTCCCCCTAGCCCTGAATCTGTGATTGCGATATCTTGCTTGAACTGTTCTTAGTCGCGATCTACACCAGGTGAGCTTTATGGAACGAAATCACGAATAAAAGGAAGACGGTTGTCTACTACGTGAAAGAAGGTGATCGGTTTATTAAATTCGTCGAATCCATTCAATGGTTCTATCACTTCAGGCAAGATTGTGGTATAATTGGCGTCCGACGGAATCCTGGTCGAGATGTCACGAACCACGCAGGGTCATACTTTACATCTGGCTACATCAGCACACTGCAATTCGCGAGCAAACCGCACATTAAACCGTGCGCTACTCCTATTTAGCCGTCGTTCAGCTAGGGGACTCGTCGGCACGAACCACGTCAATTCATTCGCCGGTTCGATATGCCTCCAGCTGGGTAGTTCCACGGTGTGGTCCTTCGGGACAGAATCTTGCGTGTGGGACACCAGGATCGTATCAGAAATAGCCGTTTGCTTTGAGCCATCCTCTTTGTCAAAGTATAATGCCGCTCGACATGGCGTGGATGTTGACGAAGAGGGACCGGTAAAAGCACCAAAGTGTGGCAATGGTGAGGGCCTGCTGCGTATCAAAGAAGTAGAAAACTAGAATTCAGTGCGCTCGCGAGTCGCCGATATAACTACCCAGTATCTATACGTTTTAGTTAGGGCAAAATCAGGAACATCGCTTGTTCGTAGCTTCCAACCCGTGAAGTGCTTTGCTTATTGAATATGATGAAATCTTCGACCAACGTGTTTTCAAACTTGGCTTGGCTCAACCTGCTGTTCATCGCGAGAGATTTCGCCTGATAAATAGTTGGAAGCTAGTGGCGCAACGTACTCAGATACTAACCTCAGATGCGCAATAGTTGGGCTTTCGAAGGCTGCCAATGGTGCACAAATCCCGTCTGATGCCAACGTAACATGCTGCGCCGTGTCTAGGAGACCGGCGAAGGCGGAGTGGTTCCGTGTAGTAATCCATAGCTTGGGCTGGTCCCAAGTGGCCTTCTATTCACACAGCCAGAGTGGTGGAACCATCGAGGCTATCGGATGGGTCCCTCCAGAAGTACACGGCGAGCGGCGCACCGTGCTTGTGCACCATCGATAAGACCACGGGTGCGTACTCTGACCAGAGTCACCAGATGCCTGGCAGTCAGGTGCCGCCCCACGGATGCACTGATCCGGCGTACGTCGTCAAAAGTCTCCAAATGTTATTCTCCAATTGGCGTACCGCGCTGATAATTTGGACGCGAAATTAGAAACAGGCTATAAGTGTGTCTGTGATGAATGAGCCGCAATCGATGTATAATATATGATCGGCTGCCCCTCATCTTGCATACGGCCTGCGGGTAATTCATTCTGATCACAAGTTGAATTGATAAACTTTGGGGTGAGAAGTGTCCTGGACCACTCTGTGGAGCCTCGCGAACGCGACGAGCTCTACACGACGCTCGTGCCCGTGCCAGGTTTGCGACTCGCCAGCCGCCGGTTTGGAGAGACAGGGGCTTCGGGGTCAGGCACCGAGACAAGCGCCGGCCTATTTACATAAGGGCTGACCAAATAAACAAGGATCAGATTCACTGACATTGCGTTTTGCGCCTTGCTGCTCTCCACCACCATGAACGACCCGAGGGACTCTGCGACGCTGCTCCCGCCCTCGAAGCTGGGGGAGTACACCGTGATACAGGACATCGCAGAGGGCACGTTTGGCAAAGTCAAAAGTACGTGATTACAGGATCCCGGACAGACAAAGTCCTTTGCTGAGGCTGCAGCGATCTCGCAGTGGCCATGCACACGGTGACCGGACACAAAGTCGCGATGAAGTTCATATCGAAGGCTGTTATCCACCAATCCAAGACGAAAGTCAGAGTCCAGCGCGAGGTGGAGTACATGCGCAAGCTGCGACACCCCCACATCGTAAAGCTGTAAGCATTGTACGCCTAGTCTAGATCTTATCGTTGGACTGAAATTCCATGTTAGCTACGAAGTCATCTCAACGCCGACAGACATAATCATTGTGCTAGAATTCGCCGGGGGCGAACTCTTCAATTACATCGTCACCCATGGCCGCATGCCGGAACAGCGTGCCCGTCGCTTCTTCCAGCAAATCGTCTCGGGAGTGGAATATTCCCATCGCCTGAGCATCGTCCACCGTGACCTCAAACCAGAAAACGTCCTATTGGACGACGATCTCAACGTCAAGATCGCGGACTTTGGCTTATCCAATGAAATCAGCGACGGAAGCTTTCTCAAGACGAGCTGCGGCAGCCCGAACTACGCAGCGCCCGAAGTTATCAGTGGGAGACTGTATACTGGCCCCGAAATCGACGTCTGGAGCTGCGGGGTCATTTTATATGTCATGCTCTGTGGGAGGCTGCCCTTCGAAGATGACGATGTGCAGGTGCTGTTTACGAAAATCTCTCGTGAGTCTCTGTCGTTTTATTCCGGGGGTTCGTGATCTCTGACCGTGTTTCAGAGGGTACATACCATATGCCGTCCTACCTCTCTTCCGATGCCAAAAACCTCATTTCCGCAATGCTGGCCGTCGACCCATTAAAGCGGATCACCATCCCCGATATCACTGAACATCCTTTCTTCACCACCGAGCTCCCACGTTACTTGACCCCTCTGCCGCCGCCTCCGGGACCTCTTCTCGGCACACTCAGTTCGCTAGTATCCCCTCCGAAAGTCCTCGACTTCGAGTTCATCGAAGGCCTGGGCAGAATCGAGGAGGATGTGGTGGCAGAGCTGGCTAACCGTATGTCTGGCGTAGACAAAGACGACGTATGGGAATGCCTACGGCGCGACGATGGTCCTCAGGGAAATGCCGTAAAGGTTGCATATCTATTACTTCGAGATAAGCGAAGGCTGGGGCGAGATTGTAAGGCGTTGGTATTGCTTTGACCCTGAAATCCGCTTACATTTGGTCAGTGGCCGAGTTCGAAGAACAAGAACGAGATGCACAGCTAGCCGCCATGGATGTGAGTACTTGTCGTTATTGCGATGGCGCTTTCCGACTAATCGCATGGAACAGCCTCGTAACGCCCTTTCTCCAGCCGCTCTGTCTCCTGGAGGTGGAGATCTAGAAGAAAACCCATTTGAAGCAGAATTTAATGGAGAATACGAAGACGATCCCGACGACGACGATGACGACCCGTTCCCCGTCCCGCCCCTCGAAAACCCCGAAATCAACAACTTCTCCGTGCTCAACTCCTCCCTGCCCGAGCAGCTCCCTGAGCAGCACCACCTCACCTCGTACATGTCCGCGAAGCGCTCGTGGGCCGGCAGCAAGGAGAAGAAGCAGCACCGGACGAAGTGGCACTTTGGGATCCGCAGCCGAAGTCCGCCTATGGAAGTGATGCTGGAGATCTACCGCACGCTGAAGACGCTGGGGATGGAGTGGAAGGAGAAGAAGACGCTGGGCGGGCTCGGCGGTATTCGGCCGCGGCGTGGGCCAGGGGGGATTGAACGTGTTCGTGAGCTCGACGGCCCCGGGCCTGTAGATCTAAAGGCCGCAAGTGGTGTCTACTTTGTTGAGACACGAGCGCGGGTGCAGGACGTCGTGGTACGTTCTCTCGCTCGCCGCAACCAGCTAACACTCCGTCCTAACGTGATAAACGCAAACGCAGGTCCTCATGAACCTCCAGCTCTACATGGTAGACTCGATCAACTACCTCGTTGACTTTCACCACAAAAAGTCGTACCGCGCGTCGACCGAGGCGGGCGCCGGGAAGTTCGACATGGCGGTGTTCGATCCGCTGCTGAGCGAGACGAGCAGCGACTCGGGGCGGTCGATCAACAAAGACTTCGTTTATGGGCGGGAGGAGGACGTCGTGTCGCCGTTTGTGTTCATGGACGTGGCGTGCCGCCTGATTTTGGAGCTCGCGGGCGGGGGCGAGTGATGTGGGTGAATTATTGTTGTTTATCTGCGCGTCGTTGTGTCCTGGTGTTGTTGGTACCGCATACTAATTTGCGTTCGAGAGGATGGATTACGCTTTCGTATTTCCTCTTCTGTGCGCCCTTACCCCTTTTTTCGTTTGATGACGACCTTCGATGTTTATAATACCTAGTAGTTTGTTGTCCCTATCTAGACTATCCCTGTCCATATCTATGTACGATTGTATCACTAGTGTACTTAGTTACTGTTTCTTGTTGGTGCGCGCTCAATATGACCATAATCTGGATGTACCTTCGTACATATGTACCCAGTAGCAGCAATGGTAGCACTGCGTCTATTTTATTTCATGAAGATCGTAGCTTCTAGATAGCTTGCAATGATCCTAGCTCGGCATCGCCGTGTGCGCGGAAGCAGCGTAGACACCATGGCCATATCCAGATTCCATAACGACCGTCGACGTAGACGAGATGCCCTCGTGACAGGAAATACGTGCTCGTGATGGATATCGAGAACAGCGATAGCGTCGATCCGACGTACCTCGGACCTACAGCCCGCATGATGCTGACGATCAGCGGATCACCTGCGAGGGCCGCGTTCACTGCTTCGCGGCGACGAGATGAAGATGAAGATGGAGATGGGTTATCGAGCCTGAATGTTTAGATCCTCAAAGCATGCGAGACTTGATACTTGATACTTGTAAGCTCCGGTATTACTATCTACGAGTGGGGCCAGGAGAGGGGACTGCGATTGATATTGAGTATTGAGTATTGGGTATTGCGGTCGAGGTCTTTGGTGCTGTATATACAGCTGTAAGGTTTAAATTTTGAGAGGGAGGAGGAGGGGACATACATCATACATACCTGCGCATCCGAGATGTTGGAGAGTCGGTCATTCCGGCCATCCTGAATCGTGCATCCTGCTTCAGCCATCGCGCATCACCATCAACCATCATGCATCGGCGTTCAACGTCAACCACCACGCTGGACGGTGGACGTTAAAGTCGACCACTATCGCTACGAGTGCCCGTCGATGTTGCGCGTTGAACGTTGAGAACCAAGCGCGCCCCCGGCACCGCGAGCGCCCTTGAAGCTCCTAATCGAAATATTGAATATTGATAATGCATGATGGGCCGATTCAACTTGAAAGTATACGTAGTGCGGAAGTTGAGTACTCTCAGCTGGGACTCGAGTCGATCGTGACTGTAGCCTATGCATATGGGCGGTGCAGAATCAATGGGGCTTGTGAGAGTTGTTTCAAGGTCCCCCTCTTCTCCTCTCAGCGCTCCCGCTGTCTCTCTCTTCTCAGCGCTCTGTGTTCCCGACGCCTCCGCCTCCGCCGCCTCCGCCGCCAACCCCTAACTTAACTCTGCGCACCCACTCCCCACTGCCCCTTCAACGGTCCACCGTGTTCCTCGTAAGTCGAAGTCGGGCGTCCTCTGCTGGGCTCAGCCGATGATACGTGCGGTTCGTGTCGTCGTGTCGTCGTGCGGTTGCACTTACTGAGTCCTGATTGATCGAGCTGCAGCGCCCGCAACTCCTGACCACCTTCCTTCGCCTGCGCCGTCGTCGGACACGGACATGGGCCGAGCTCGTCAACGAGTCCTGCGTTGGCGTCCACGTCCAAGTCGGCGGCGGGCGTTCTTCGCAGGCGCTCAAAGTGTCCCCGCCCCGCATGTGCATGTGCATGTGCATTATGACGATAACGATGACGATGATGATGATGATGTGCGTTCCCCAGACTCTCGCCCGCGAATCGCGAATCGGGCCGGCGCTGACTTTCGCGTTTTATGTACGGTGTCGCTGAGATCCTCGAGATGCCCATATGCCCATTAGCACGCCGCCTCCTCTGTCCTGTCCTACCCACCGCGCCTGCTCGGTTCCGTGATCGCGCGAGCCGACGTAGGAGATCGTGTCTTACGCTCGGTGGTGGCAGGCGCTGGGAGTGTCGGGCCGGGGGACGCTGCGCAGCAGGTGAGTTCGCTGTCGTTTTCTGGCCGCGTCTGAACTTTTTGGCGGCTGACTTACCTTGCTAATCGTACGCATTCCATCGTGTTTTCCATTGCTTCCACTTCACGCATCGTAGCATCTCGCCGCCGCCGCCGCCGCCGCACGTCCCTTCGCCTCGTCGTTGCCATCCCCCTCTCGGCTCATTCGTCGTATTTCTGCGGGGGCACTTATCGTTTCGAGCACGGCGTGGATGAATAGAGTAGGTGGGCCAGGGAAGAGTGTTTCCCGCGACGTCAGCTATGGGTGGTGTGGAGGCCATGTGAACCTGTGACTTGCGTCAAGCCGTACACTCTTTGTTCCGAAGGGTTCAGGAGCTCTCAGGGGCTTTCCTGCTCGACGTCGTATTTACTTCCTATGAGGCAACGACGGGGATACAATGCCACGCCGGTGTAGACCTCCTCCGACCACCATCTGTCGTGCATGGCAGGGAAGAGACAGAACTGGACGAGCCCATTCAGCACGCCGAACACAGCAAGGATGTGCCCCAAGCAGGCAGGCCCAACCCCCCGAGCTCGACGGGCGTCGAGAGGAACAGCGGCTGGATCGCGCGGAAGGATATATCAAGGAACGCGAGGCTCCCGGTAGTCGACACGCGCCGTTTCTCTTAGGAAGACAAACACCACAACACGGGCGAATATGCAGAATATAGCAGGTACCGCACATGGAAGGAAATGAAAATATGGGTAATCTTCGAGGAATCGCGAGTGTCTGAAGAGTTGAGGAGAAAGCGGTCGGCGACTGGATGCGACAGAGAGCCGCCAATGACGGGCTTATGGTCCCCCCGGTCGACCAAGCGATAGGCACGAACGCGAACGCCTGCAAACGCGCACGTTAGTGTGGCTCAAAGAAAGAACATAGGGATGCCAACCTGGGAGATATTCGTCTCGTCCGTCATTTCTGCGATCAAGCTAGGAATGCCGCTCCCTTCAGTTATACCCTTCGTCATCAAGGGCTGATATTTCCGTCTGCGGTCTGGAGTGTCGGTAAGATCATTTGATGATAAATTATAATACCGCGACGCTGCTACGCACTCAATCCCCCATTCAAGCACCGGCTGCAAACAAATCGCATTGGCCCACCTCGCGCCGACGATGCACGCGAATGCTGCACGGCGCCCCATATCCACCCGAAGCACGACAGGCAGCTCGTCACTCCAGTGAAGGACGGTCGGGGCTTCTGCGACGAAGAACAGGATTCCTGTCACTACGCAATGAGGTGTGAGCGCGGGCTGATTCATGGACGATGCGGCGCGACGTGTAGGGTGGGGGACACACGAGCAGACCGACGTAGCATCCCACTGTCGTTTCATCCCCTCCCGTGACGCTGATCTCTCGTACCAGCTGCAAATGCACAACAAAGGGAACGAAGAACGACCGTAGTCCTGAGTTCAGGTTCAATTCATGGCAGAAAGGGTTGAAAGCCTCCTCGCCCGCGGAACGAACGGGTAAATGACGGACGAGGCCAGCGGTTTCGCCGGCTGCAGGAACCGGGAACCAGGAACAGCACGATGGAGCGCTGGGACCGCGGAACACGGAAGAGGCGTTCGACGTTCTTCGAGCATCGAATATTGGCCGTGGTCTTGGGGATCTCTGAGACCAGGGATAAGTGCAAGCTCTGCACAAGTGACGAGAGCAATCAAGGAATTGGTGGAGGCAGGTGAACTGACCAACTTCTGAGCAGCTAGCCTCGTCTTCAACTTCCACTTGAACTTCGTTCTTGGTGTCACCGAGGTCACAATCGCCCTGCAGCATCAGAACTTTCGAGTAGAGAGCAGAGGCGGTCCTTTCCAAATGCAGCCGTCAACATCAAAGCGAGAAGAGAAGAGCTTCTGCGCCCGTGAGACCATGGGCCTCCGAAGTTGGATATCTGGTTCCTGCGGTATATAATGGTTAGAAGCTACTGGTATACGGTATAACAGTCAAGGTGGCGCTCTGGGCTCGGTCTGGGGTGTAGACAATAGGTGAATGCCGGCCATAACACGCATAACGCTATTCAGGTTGAAGGAGATTGTGGGATCGGAGCTTTGCATCCCCCAGTATGTTTTCTTGGGCGACCACCACGTAGGTAACGCGGCCATATCGAATATTGCGTGAAGCCACCAGCGAGCATTAAGTTATACGGCGATGGTGTACTGCCGTCCCACGAGAGTAAACGGTGGTCGTTAATTTGGGTGAGATATTGAACTTCTGGAAGGCCCTGTCGAATTCTTCACCGTACTCCACAGGGATGTCGATACTGAGGGGTGAGAGAAGCGAATACGCCATGCCCCCAGGCATCGTCGTCTCGCGTGAACGCATGGCATCAAATAGACGGAGGATTTGATGAATCCCCGGTTTGTACGCCTTCTAATTTACATTGCCTGTAAGGAATGAAGCTCAACGGTAGGAATTCAGACGCAAGTGCGAAGCCGTCTACCTGCGACTGCTGGAAGATTGCGGTAGACAGAGGAAGATAAATTGTTTTGATTCGGCAAGCGTCGAACGAAACTGCCCTTCTATCGTCGTCCAAATTGCGGCAGTCGCTGCCGAAACATTTGACGCGGCTTGCAGCGAAGAATTCTCGAAGGGTCCACCTCTGGTCCCCCCACGGATCCTCCAGCACGTTTGGAGACGTCGGCAAGTAAATAATGCGGACACAGGCATGACGATACCAACCAAACATGCACAGGATCGACGCGTTCCGGTCGGCTCCGCTGATACAGGCACCAACCGTAAAACAGGAAATCCGGTCCCGTATATCCTGCCTGGGTATCGACCTAGAAGGCTGCGTGCGTTTCTTATCGAGCAGCCCGCAGACCGCGAGAAGAATGGAGGGTATGGATATTGCGAGTGGAAACCGAGGCTCTGCAGGACTGCCTTTCGCCGCAGCCTTCGAGTAGGCCTCCAGCTCGTCTTTGGGGTCCCGTATGAAACGCACTCCGTCACCTACCTGATGGGTTCTTCCTGATCGCCGCCATAACGCATGGTCTAATCTCGTCACTCGGGATCCGTTCGGGAAGCGAGACATATGATACAGTCCTTGCTACTTCGTCGCAGGTCAAGGGTATTTTTATCCAGCTCGCGGGGGCGGTATAAAGGTCGCTCTTGAGCTCAGAACGCGAAATATTCCGCTCCCTTGTCGTGTCGAAGAGGCGGAAGGGACATTTGGCGACATACGAGCAGATGTATCCTTCATACCGCCAGTGATTATTCTATTGAAGAAGAGAGTAATTTGAAAGGGCAGCAGACTCACTGGGTATTCACCATGAGTGAGTAGTACAATCGTTTATCAACTTCCTGATATCGAGTCAACCGACGGCAGTCTCACCTCATCCTAACAGATACGTCAGTCAATTCACGGCATCGAAGGAGATCGCGCACCCGAACAGCGTCTCAATCACTCTTGGGTTCCTGCGTTGGCATCGACACGGTAGGAAAAAAAATCTGAATAGGTGTAGCGATGGTAGGCTGTGATACAAAAGGACTCGTGCGGCGTGAGCCGTGTTATCGAGCAAGGCCAATGGGGTGTTTAGCACGTCCTAGACTGTTTTCGGCTAGTACTGATAACCAACTCAAACCATAACACGATAAGGTTCGCAATTATGGGGCCTAGGGGGTGTATACTAGTTGCGCAAAAACACGAGTCCGAATCTTATTCGAAAGGCACCATGAAGCTCGGTCCCTTGGCTTCGTCCTGGTCTGTCGTTCTGGTTGTGAGAGAAAGATGCTTTTGTAGATAGGGGGTTGAATTTCCGCAGTCACTCAGGTGTTCGTCCCACACTCAACGGGACCGAAGTCAATTCACATCACTGCGCAAATTTCGTTACCGTGCACTAGTGCACTCGCCACTTCACAAGACCCCAGCAGTGACTAGGCTTGGGGTTGGTACGTTCAAGTGTTTAATGCAAGTCCCATGCCGTTGTTTCTAGATTGCTAATTTAAAAGATCAGCCAACTACCAGTGCTAGATGCTACAACGTCTCGGAGAGGCACCTAGGCCGGATTTATGCACGTTGCTGCGCCGAAGAAAGAGGTATGTTTTAGATCCTCCGTTAGTTCTCTATTTAGAACATCAGCAAGCAAGAGTGCTTGACTGACAAATCTTATATCTGGGTCAGTGCTCCATTTCGTTTTCGAATGAGCTCATTCGATAGATCGCGAATGAATGTTCAAGATGGTAGGTCGTATTCTAATTTCAAAAGTGGTAAAGGGGATAGAGACCGCCGTAACGGCCACCATCTCATCGAAGACTTGTTTCGTTCATCAATTTCATTCACAGATCAGCGGAACCCAAGTCTCAGCTACATACGAAGTACTTCAGATTCAGGGAAGTAACGATCATGGTGGATTCTCACCATGGGATTTGTCTCCACCGGGAAGAGAGCGGATCTGTCGAAAGATACTTGAAACAATTGAGCCGTGCCGATCCAGGCAAAATCAAGGTAGTAGCGGCGCTCACCTAAAATTGGTATGCGGTTTTGATCTCTACCACGAGATTTACGGTTTACATCAATTGTTCGAAACGACTGCCATGTCTTCACTGAAAATGACGGCTTTACTATCAAGCGGAGCGTCGGGATCGTTACTAGCCATGGGGCGATGATGAGGACGTACATTCGACTCAAACTTCACCTCCCCCACAGTACAGTTTCTATAGCGCGCCTGATCAGCATGCTGCGTCTGGTGCTTGTGCGCCTATACGCCCTTCCAATTCCCCGTGAAGCTTGCGATTGGCTATTCCCCGCAGTTTCGATGCCTTGATAGGCCTTCCACGATATCGTGAAGGATGTCTCTCGTACGGAATACGTCGACTCTACCATCGATGGATATTCACTCGGCGATAATCTGATATGCCACGACACTTTCTTTCATATTCCATGACATTTGACGTGCTCTGGTGCGCTTTTGAGAGGAGGGAGTAGTGTCCTATGATCGTCCACCCTTCGCTATCCTTATGGCGTTACTGGCACTTCTGTCCTCTGTGTCAATGATATCGCAGCATGCTGCTCCGCGAAGCGTTCTCACCGCCTCTACGCCGCTATTCCGCGTCCAACGCGCGCCATATTTCTGGAGACGATTGATAATGTCCCGCGTGGCAACGATCACCCTGTGAATCGACCTCCGATTCTTAACTTATAAAGCCTGCGCGATCTCCTTTCAACGCTCTAATCGATAGCTCTGTAACATCCCTCTCGATACTGCCAATAATGCCGCACCGCAGGAATAGGCACCGCAGGACGAGCACACCGAGCCTGAGCAGCAGCTCTGCGTCGAGCAGCCCCACGCCCGCGCGCACACGGTGCAGGCCATCCAGCCCCAATTCCAGCCCCGATCCCCCGCGGCGCAGGCCAGCGAGCCCCATAGCAAGCAGCTCAGCGTCAACCAGCCCCGCGCCTACGCACCACCGGCTTTCGACCCCTAAGACGAGCAGCGATGAGTCGAGTCGGCCACCCAGCCTCATTATCAATGTCAGCTCGTTTTCTTGAAGCCAAGCCGCCGTTCTCATGTTGTCTTTCCAGAGCAAAAAGAGTCTTGAATATACCGTGTGTCCCACTTCATCTAAGAGACGACGTGCAACGAACCTAATTTCGTACCTAGAAGGAGTGCTATCAGAAGGTACTTGGATATGTTCGTAATCGTACCTAAATAGAGCGCTCATTCCCGCCTCTACACTGGCTTATTCATGGACCTGAACGACATGGGTATGTAGCTATCAAGGGCCTCTCTCCATGCACCGATGTATATGATTTATTTGTAGGAAGTAAGCCCGACGCCTGCGGAAGGAACGATTTTGAACGACTGAGCGAAGATACCTCGGGTTTCTTAATTCCTTCGTAGTGCGCCACTCCTGCTCCTTCATTTCTCACGTTGCTCACCACATTTGCTATATAGGACTCTGCCTGCGATTCAGAAGCATGTCAACACCTGCCCGATGTCCCTGCACCACATCAAGGATAAAGTGCTCGTTTCACGAAACCAGTTGGTCGATAGAATCACCCTTCTCCTCGAGGAACGGATCAAGCACAGGGCGGGGTCCAACGGTATTCGGAACATAGACTCGTTGGCTAAGAAGCAATCGTAATACCTAGGCGGGCCGTATCCGTGCGGTTCAAGAGGGGATGAACACTGCAGGAATTGCTGGCGCTGAAAAGGCTCAAATTCTTTCGCAAGGATTGGGTCCAAGTTGAACGTTAACCGTCACAGGTGATACGACGTCCAGACGGTGCATCTTCTGAGGTTGGCCCCAGCGTAAAGGGAGTTAATTCGATGGTGACACCGCTTCGGACGGCGAAGACAGGGACGACGAAGACACGGATATGGGGACTCGCAGTCATGGGACGATGATGTCCCTCCTCCCAAGGAAAAGACGACGCTCTCAGAGAGGTTGACTCCCAATGCCCTGAAGAGGCTAGTAAAAATCACGAGTAAGCGTCTCTTCTTCGCCCTTCGCGCGGCGTCAACCTCGCTATGATTTAGAAATTGAACACCAGTCCTTGGAGACGTACGATCCTAGCCCTGCCAACGTTCGCGGCGTTTTTCAGTGGCTTTCCGAGAGAACGATATCCCTGCAGAAGACATGTCCTGCTGCCTTCTTGGGCTACTAGATATACAGATCCCTATTGCGTATGGCGAAGGCAAAGAACGCGCCTCCTATCGCATTCAAGTCGAGCGTTCCCATCGCGTCGAAGACAAGAGTCTGTTTCTCTGGAACGGGAGCCGCTCTCGGTAGAATTCGATGTTCGCGGACGACCCTTCCGCCTTCTACGACCCAAAAGTGCATCCAGGGGGCCCCAGTTGTTATCTGGCTGCCTCTTCGGCTCTCATTTCGCCCGAAATTTGAATCCTTCATTCACCTTGACGAACTGCGGGTTGCGCATCGTGGTGGCTCTTCGTAATGTCAAATTCGTCAACGTTTCCTCTAATTCGCAGAGGCGCATTTATATGCTCACCTTATTCAAGAAGGTCGACACCAAGATGAATCTGCGGTGGCGGGGCGACCCGCCTGCCTCGGACAGAGCAAGATGGAAAGTTGCAGTCGTTGGAGGATTTAGCCACAATGCCCCCTTCGCCATTTTGCTTCGCGAAGGGGCTACTAAATTCCCGCCTCAATACTACGTCTGCTGTCTTCGACAGAATTCCCGATCTCGATTCATTTACCGAAAAACCTCCAACGATGGTCTGGATCCAGTAGAAGCAGCAGTTGAGTAGTGAAGAAATCTTGCCGTTCAGTATGCAAATGTGTATATCTATATGGAATGACGTAGATGTGAACGATACGAGTTTCTGAACTTGCACGCCCCCCAGAGGAGTAAATACATCAGTGCCGGAATACATTGTCGTCGTATGCACATAAATTAGAACAGCTTCTCCAGCGGATTGATGACAGTGCCCATCTGACCGTGACATTGTCAGTACACTTCTGCCGTTGGAGAAAAATACAATCACCTTTTTGACAATTTTCGGTAGAGTCCCCTTCTGGAACCCAAGCCTCGTATTCCACTCCGTTCCCAAAGGAGTCTCCATACTTCGCTCGAACTGGGCCTTGCTAGTATACGGATAAGGCAGATCTTTGACCAAATATTTCGTGGCCTTCTTGTCTCGTTTCTCGGATATGATAACGTGCGCCTTGCCATAGTCTGCTCGGGTCTTGGGGTCAACACCGGCTACCTTCTTGATGAGATGAGGCTTCGGAGCCTGTTTGCGAGCACCAGTCCCTCCCCAAGATCCCTGTGATAGATAGATCAGGGAAATCGATTAAGATGCGCTGACGGCTGCGAGCTTACCCAGCCAGGAAGCGTAGTGTCGACTTCCTGTGGGGCGTCTTCAGCAATTTCGCGGCGTTTGACTTCTTCGAATTGCTATAGCGATAATTTAGCAAACGGCACCACGGGAGCAACTGCGAATATACCTGAACAACGTTGTCTCCAGCGAAAGCCAATGCCACCAAGTCGCGTTGCTGAAAGGCAACTCGGCCGTTCTTTTCCCCCGGTCTGTTTAGCCGAAATGATTTTTTCTTGCTCCTCGACTTCGCTATTGCCATCCGAATCGTCTGCTGATATGATGGGGGCAACCAAGGACTCGGACTCGGCACGAGGTCCAGTAAGTTCGAGGACGTTGTCCATGGATATTTCGATCTCGGCATCATCTCGGGCCTTAGTGCGCTCTTCGTCGAGCTTCTTAGATTGCTTCTTTAGCCGACTCTTGGATTTGTCGGCCGCTCCGCTGGTCTTCGACACGATGACCTCGTTCTTTTTACGAGTAACATGTGGTCTTGGCTCGCCGCGAGATGCAAGCCAAGGATTAGAGGACGACGGATCGTCGTTGGGTTGGTTGGTAGACGCCGCCATGCGGCTCGGGATAGTCTGCCGCGCATCGATAGGTGATGGAGTAACAAGATCGGTCGATTTCAGGGTGACGCTGGAGGTATCTGAGGCTGTCGACAACGGAACCTACTCGAGGTAAGTGATGGTCGTCGGTGAAGGGACCGTACTCACTATCTGTGAATTTGTTCGAGCAGGTAATGCGCCAGGTTGATAGGTGACGCGACCACCAAGGCGCTCAACCGTAACGCCTTCATCGCCCACGGGTAAGCTGTCATTATCACCGCTGTGATCCTCCAAGCCAGCGTTTCCCCCAAGTTCTCGAATGAAATCGGCCCTTTCCCGATCTGCCTTCGCCGAATCTCGGGCCATCGCATCTTTCATGAACTTCATCTCGAACACGCCTCTCGCTTTGCCCGCGGGGACTGAAGCATCATCCTGTAAATGAGCCAGCTCCTCAAAGGCTCTGGCCTTTATCGTATCCTCGTCAGCGTCTTCCTCGTCTTCCTCGCTCTCGTCGTCCTGCTCGCTATCACTATCCTGCCCTTGAATCTTGCGCTTCAATTTCTCCCCTCTATCCAGCATCTCCTCGATTGCTCGCCGCTGGTCTTCGCCAAGACCTTGCTTTCCCGTCATCGACTTCGCCCACTTCCCAGTATTCTTATGCCGAAGCGTCGCTCTCTCCCTCGCTCGGTCAATTTCCTTGCGCAGCCGCACCTCTTCTTCGTCCATATCATCATCCCCCGTAGCTCCGTCCAGCTTTTCCTTCTCCTTGCGCCGAAGTCTCCGGTATGTCTTGCTTTTGATTTTCTTGACGCGATGTGCTCGAACCTCGGCGCGGTACATCAGCTCACGCATCTTGCGCAGTTCTGCACGCCGTGCGGCGACCTCCTCGACAGTAAGTTGCTGAGCCTGCAGTGCATTATCCTCCGTCTCAGCGATGTCTTCTTCTCGCAAATGGCACTCTGTAAAAGTTTAGATATGCCCGATTCCAGTTCCGTTTTCGGTTTGAAGCGAGCCGCTAGTTCGAGATTGGAAGTGGCAATCTTCGGCTCTGGTTGCAGGGGGAAACTCAGATGTTCCGCCTGAGGAGCATACCAATTCAGCAACGACAGAGGAGCCCTGACGGGGTATGGTACTTACGTCTTTTATACGCTTCATACTGTCGCTCCATTTATCCACTTCCGTCTTGGTTTGTTCGTACGCAGCCTCTCGATCTAGTCGCTCTTGCGTGCGTTGAGGCAAAGGAGCAGCAAGCGTCCGAGGTTTCTTCGACTTTGAAGACGCTGCATCCGGGCCAGTCTTACCCTTGCCCTTTGAGGTGGAAGGCGAGGGAGGTCGAAGGGTTTTGACCGATTTCTGAAGTGAAGCTAGGGCCGATGTCGAAGATGATTCGGCGAGGGGTGCAAGGAGGTCGTCGATGTTCAGTTTCGTACCTTCAGAAAGATCAGGAAGGCGTCATACATCACAGAAATCAATACTAACCATTTGTATGAGCACCAAACTCATTTTCGGCGCCGGCTTCTGTACGCTCCTTGATGATAAGTCGTCTTCTTCGCGGGTTGGGGATTCTGCGAGGCATCACCCTTCCGTTTTGCAGTCCCCTTCGGCGATTCAGTTCCACCCAGGTTGGTAACGAAGCTTTGAAGATTATCTAGGGGCCTCGGTAGCATCCATCGTGTCGTCTTCATCATCTGATATTGATATACCCACAGCATCGTCGTCCATAGAGCGGTCCTCTTCCTCGGAAGCGGAATCGGGCGAGTCAGACTCATCCACCGAGTGTGGGTGTGTCGCTGAATGAATGTGAGCTGGTCCAGCTGACCGATCCCCGTCCCCTGCGTCGCTCCCTGTATCCACCTCGCCTTTGCCATCGAGTACATCGAGAATATCGATAAAATCCGAAGGATCGCCATCTTCTTCGTCCTCTTCGTCCTCGGAAGTCCCCTCACGAGCCGAGGCGTCGAGATCGTCCTCATTCAGATCCACGCCAGCGAAACGGACCTTCCCCGCCCCTCCTAGCGGCCCCACTTTTCTTGCGGGGGTTTTTGCTGCGAACTCTGTTTAGTGATTAACAAAATCATTGAGAGGCACTGTACCTCACTTGCAAACTTAAACCCAGCAAAACCGATCCTCATCACTGTCCTCGAAAGCGGCGTCAACTGTCGATTCCTCGTCGTCGTCACTCCCAATTGCCTCGTTGTCCTCATTCTCTCCGATCAATCTAGCTCTAGATGGTTCTCCTGCATCGCTTTTTCGCCATCGCTCACCGCTCCACCGAAGCTCTTCAGTTCATCCCGGTCGAATCCACTGTCGACCTTAGCACGCCGGGTTTTGGATGGCTCGTATTCATAGACCCTCCGAGGGGGCTTGGCTTTTTCTTGCCTTGCGTTTGAGGAAGCCGGCCTCGTTGGACTTCTTGGTCGATGCGGGCGACTTTCGTGTTGGTGGTCGAATGAGATTTCGTCCAGACCTTGCCATCACCGAACGAATTGAAAGTCACTGCTGATTCCAGGCTTGAAGAAATTTCGTATGGTCGTGGGAACGATCGAAGTCCGGCTCATCGGCACACGCGTTCGAAAATGGCAAAGGGCGGGAGGCGCTGGGAACACTAACACATTATTGGAAAAGCCATTCCTAACACGCTCAAATGTCAGCCTAGCGATAGCACTACATTGAGGGCCTATTACTGCACCGTAATCGGATCCGCTCCTTCCCATCTGTACACCGTACCAGCTTTCATGACAAGCCTGATACCCGTCTCCCGATGGGTCATTCGTACAAATTCGGCTACCGGGTTCCTCGGCCGCCTCCAAATCCCCAGCCAACCCAACATATCAGCGGCCCACCCAGGGCGCAACGCACCGAACGGGGGATCATCCCCCTCGTCCGCATTCTGAAACAATCCAGGTTCGTCTTCTTCCACCCTCTCGATCAGGGCCCGTGATGCCCCCACCCCCACCCTCCACAGTCGCCCAGCTGAGGACGTCGCGCCAACGCCGACCCGAACTGGACCATGAGCCGCATCTCCAAAGCGTTATGACCGTGCGCAAATACGCCGGTTGTCCCCGCCCACTGCTACCGGATACGAGGCGTACAACCTGATCGATCGCCTGAAATATAGGGCAACGCTGCACGGAACGTCCGCACTCCTCGCGCCCATGTGTCGAGGCTCGCCGGACTGGCTAACTTGACCTCCAGCCAGGGTGTAGTAGGCTGCTAGAGTTGGCACCCACGTGGCCCCGCTTTTCTGGAAGAGACGGGCGATGGTTTCGACTTTTGGTTCATCAATCGTCTGAGGCGCTGGTGGTAGTCGTTGTGAGGAAAGTCGAACATATCCGTCCCGTGTTCGATGGAGTCGACTCCTAATTCGAGGAGAGTGACTTGACGGTCGCGTAATTCGTGGCGTGGGCTGCGACGCGGATGGCAGGTTTATTGCTGATCGCGAAACGACACCGTGGGCTGTGGAGATGCTGCCTCCATTTTAGATGTCGAGAACGTTACGGGGAAAGATAGCTTTGCGAGAGAGCTTGAAGATGAAGCCGACAAGCGAGTTAGGACACGATAATCTGGTAGCGGTTCATGAGTATGATCGTATTCTGGACGGCGACAGTAACATACTAGCGTAGATCTATGCAAAGGAATCGTCATGAGTTGAAAAGCGAGATGGGAGCGCATGAAACGCACTTTATCCAATCCGCGCCAGCACCAATCTGCCTACGAGTCCACCTTCGTGCATTCGTCCAACCCCATTCAGCAGCTCTCTCCTCCCGTAATGCCGTCTAATACCTTCTTGGCTTGATGTGGATGGGGCTTTTGGGGCCTGGTCAGTAGATTCCGTTAGTATGCAAGTATGCGTTAATATAGATAGGACTCAATGAACCGTAGCTCCCCAGTAGACACTATTGCTCTATTGGCGCAGTATACCGAGGCCCAAGGATAAGCCCCTGCTTTATGCACTGCGTAATGCAATATCGGGGGGGGGGCCCCGTCCCCGGCGCCCTCCGTCCCAGATCACTGATGAAATCGGATGTTGAAGGAACGACCGAAAGATGGGGAAAATAGAGTCGAACTTGCCGGACAGTCGTGAATCAGCCATCAACGGTACTCTTCGCGTGGTTGGCCGCACGGATTGTTCGCTCAACGCAGCGATTTCCTTCGTCAGCTGGTCTTCCCAGGACGTCTCGCAATATGGGTGCAGGAAGACTGTTTGAATTCTCGCTGTAACGACCTGCTGCGAGCGGTATATTGAAAGCCAGGGGGAAACTCACAATGGACATGTACATCGGACGAAGCCGGGCGACGACTGGTGAGCTCCCTACAATCCAATACCCGAACACCGTTCTCGGCTGCCTCGATTTCGGTTGAACGATGTGACTTCCTGGATCCTTCCCGTGGATACATTGACTTGATCAGCCTTTTGTGTTGGACGGTGCGGCTGATGGGGGTCGAACAGCTTCCCGGCATAGCTATATATAGGAATTTCGGTTCTGAGGGGCCATGTTTGAAGAATGTCGCGGAAGTTGCATGGCTTGGGAAGAGGGGGTCTTTTGATGCCACGCTGGCTGATTAATTATGGCCCATGAGAAGCCGTGGCAACAAGCGCTGTGTGGGAGGAGGCAACCAGAGAACACCGCGTCCTCTTCCCTCCACAAATCGCGTTTTGAATGGTAGACTTTGGCGGTGAGGCCGACTCTGGAGGTACTGAAGAAGATGCACGATCTGGCAAAAACAACTGTCACGCTGGAGATAGGGGTGGAACTCAGGACCACTAGTCAGTCAAAACAAAGCCGTCAGTCGTCGTCGTCTGGCCGAAAAAACCTTGGATTTCGGTATCGATTGTACACAACAAATGGAAAGAAAGGTGTGATGAGGGTAAACTTTTTAAAATAATTTAACAATCACTGCGGTGGTTTGTTCGAACTTCGCAAGGGTACATTCATACTCATACATATGTGAGGTTGGGGCGAGCGATATTGCGTGGCAAGGAAGGAATGAAGGCTGTGGATGACAATCTCTCAGATTTGTAATTCGTCGGTTGCGGCGATATAGTCAATCATAGTTTAACATACGGTGACTCCCACTTTTCCCACTTTTTCCACCCATCTGGTTCTCGTCTGAATCTCGGTCGTACTCGATTCTCGAATGCGTCCTGACTGATGACCGCCATCGATCGCCAGCCCACTCCCCTTCCATCGAACTCGTCATCGTCCCCAGCCCGCTAACAATGGGATAGCCGCATATAGAACATCCTTCCCCTCGCCGTCAACTGCCCGAACGCTACTCTCTCTTCGTGACGTAATAAAAACCACGTCTTAGCGTCGTTTCGTTTTAGGGGTCGAATTCGCAATACCTCTCTTCCAACAACCATCAATACGCTGGATTGCGCGCTGTCCAGCTCGCTGTGTCGACCCCATATGAATAGGTACGGGGTTCCACCGCGCGCTGCGCTCTAAGGGAACCAGTTTCGCGGCATTGTGAGCAGCCGTACCTGAACACAAGCGAAGGCTTGTGGTTCTTTGTACGTTGCGAGCTTTTGTGTGATCTCTTGAGTTCTGTAGCGGTGAGCTCCTTTGCTTCCCCTCTTCGTGATCGATCTTATCCAGGGTGGGTCCGCCACATCACTTTAGCGATGCACTTAACCGCCCATTCAGAGCCGCAGTCTCTCGGCGGGACAGGTAGCTAGCCGGGAGGCTGCTCGCCGCTGTTGCTCAAGCACGATGACACGATCGAAGCTCCAGTTAGTGAGTGACGAGGGGTGGGTATTTCTGAGCTTCGCGATTATCTGCGGTAGCCCTATGACGAAGAGTTGACCCGTGGGCCATTCCGAGCGCGAGAGCGTCATCGAGGGTGGTAGCTTCGAAGATATAGGAAACAATTTCCACGGAAGTTTGCCCAGCCCGCCCGAGGGCACGGTCCTGGCTAATCCGTTACACACTGGGACATCGGAACTGTGGCAATCGACAAGAGTCACGTGAGCATGTGGCGAGTCGGACGATATGTAAGAGCAGAATCACACCTGAAGGATTTTCTTGAAAACACTTCCTACTATATATTAGGCTTGGATTACAGGGTCTTCATCCCAGTCGACCCCATGCATAAGGCCCCTCGAAAAGCAGCCAGAGGACCCTCATCGCGACGGGACCCCTCGGTGTTTTCTCGCTGGCCGCCCCGAGCACCTGGAGCGCTCCCCGAGGTGCGCACCCCATTTTGATCTTTTGTTTTCTAGGTATGGGCCAGGGGGGGGCCAGGCGGGGGGGGGGCGCCAAAAAAGGGGTGGTGTATGTGTGCCGCACAGGGCGCACGTGCCACGGCAGCGCACAAAAACTATGCCATCAGGAGCTGACCTCCTAAAATAAAATAAAAAACAGCCCACTCCCTCTTTCGGTCACGCCCCTGCCCCTCTATCGCGTGAGCCATGTTAGTTCCGGCAAGTTGTTTTTTTTCGGATTTTCTCAAACCTATTCGCCCCTGCCCTAGCAAGCGATGAGCCCGCTCAAACTGTCTATTATCATTAAGGGGTCCCAATAGGCCACTACTTACGCTACAATAGTAGATAGGTGGTCTTTATACACAAGGAATAGGGGAAGAGGGGGATCGTAGTCTAGGTAATAAATGCAGCCAGGCAGCTAGAACTAATAATGGTTCTGGCGAGCCTAAGGAATAAGTGCACGTCCGGGTGTCGTAGATAACTGCATTTCGTGGTTCAAGAAGTGGCGGTGGCAATCTGGGCGGCGCAGACGACAAAGTCGTCGAGGTCGGTTGTGGCACCAAACGAGGTGGGCACGCAGGATATCATTGGCGTGGGCGGATGTCAGTATGCTGTGGTGATAGTGGGTGTGGTACGGCGGACAACCTATCCACTGAAAGCCCTGCTAACGGACCTGTTAGCACGACAATTATGGTTTTTCGTAATGGCCCAGGCAGGAAAACCACCATTGTGTAATCAATCTCACCACGCCAATCAGGATTCATGACGAAAAACCATTAGGCATAACTTTATACTACAGGTCTGCAGTATAACTACATGACTGTGGATTACTGGCTTTGAGAGCTCGTGAACGCGCTCTCCAAACACAACCCCACTCAACATTAAATTACTTGGAGCCAACATCATCGCGCGCATAGTAACAGCTCTAAACCGCGGTCCCAGCAATCGCACCACTGCCTAGGATTTAGGGCTGGGGTGTTAGAGGTTCCGGTTTCCCAATTCTCTTATTTTCAGAGCTCGGGTCGAACGAGCTCGTCCTTATGGCCGTTAGTCCTTTTTTAAGTTCATTATTAAGTAAGACCGTACTCACCCCAACGATTAAGCGCTCGCAGTAAGCACGAGCGCGCCCTACAAGCGTTAGAGCTTCGTTTACCGAGGCTCTAACGCGGAACCCAGCATCGTTACCACCGCCTAGGACTTAGGCTTGGGTGGTAGCGGTTCGGGTTCAATCTATTCCTATCCCAGACTCGGCGCGAGCTCGTTCCGTAAGGGCCGTTAGGGCTTGTTAATGTTATGATCAACGCAACACGGACTCCACCAACGATTACGGAACTCGCAGCGCGCATCGAGGTCTAAGTGGTCAGCGGCACCGTACCCACCCTCTAACTGGTCGCGACAAGCACGCGCTACGAATGAGCAGAGGAAACGGAGTTGCACGCGGGAGAGACCGGGCCCGCGGTTCACCCACCTAGCAAGTGCATGGGACGTAATAGGGCCCAAGCCGACAGGGTTAGCAAAGAGGGGGAGTACGGGGAGAAAGGTGAAGGTAGATGATGGGATTAGGGATGAGGAAACCGAGGATGTGGGTAACGGAGGGAGTCATTGCAGGGAGGATAGACTTTTCTTTCTCACCACGTAGCGGGGGAGGACTCAGGGCCCGCAAAAGTTGCGGGTAACAACCGTATAGGGGAGCGAAAAAACTCGGGCGACAGTATGTTTGCGGGTGACGAATGTGGCGGGGACGAACTCAGGGGCCCGCAAAGGTTGCGGGTCGACAGCGTAGATGGGAGGTTACTCGGGCGCAGCTCTAGTTTGCGGGTGACGAACGTGGGCGGGGACGGCAAAACTCAGTGCCCGCAAAAGTTGCGGGTTCAACAACCGTGGGGCTGGGCTCACTGGGTCCCCGGCAAAAGTTTTGGGGTGACGAACGTGACGGGGAGGGACCTCAGGGGCCCGCAAAAGTTGCGGGTCAAACCCCACGTAGAGGGCTGGGCTCAGGGCCCGCAAAAGTTTGCGGGTGACGAAGCAACCACTAGCCACATAACATATTCCTGCTTGCCGCGTAACGAAAGACGCGGAAGCCTGCGAACTTGAGAACCCCAGTCAGCCACGCAATAAGATGGGTTAGGGAGTAATCCTCGGGGCACGGCTGTCCGCGAGTACCACACGGCGCTCAACCTCGGTGGGGCCCCCTCATCGTCCTGACACAATGACCCAGCGTATGCGGGCACGCCGACCCACCCCACTTCTCCCCCTAATTAAATCGGGGTGCGCCTGCCCATTTGAGAACCCTGTTAGAACACATTATACAAAGAAGAAAATAATACAACGCACGGATACGGGCAGCTGCTAACGTACTTTTTTAACTCTCCTCCCCGGGAATTGCCCTTCTCCGCCCCCTATGACTGCTCTCCAAATCCCGTCACCTTCTTCACGAAGACTTCCCTTCCGCGATGATTAGCTACGTTGCGCCGCCGAAGCCAGGATTGCTGGAAAAAAACAAAAAATGAGCCCCAAGCCGCCGATGAGCGTCGAACGCGACGCATACCCTGAAACCAGGCTTCGTTAGTTAGGCCGTACCTCGCAAGACGGCCAAAGCAGTCGACGATCGCTTATCATAGGCCTACCGGTCGCGCCGCGCTACCGTGCTCGATGAGCAATGGAGCTAGGAAGAGGCGCTCCGCTGTGAGGGTTGTTTTCGTTCGCGCTCCTGCAGTCCGGCTGCGCGCGCGATCACTTACGGGCTACATTAAATCAAAATGGCGTGAAGACCGCCTAAGGATTCAGAGGCCGTACCTCTCCGTCTCCAACTGCATATCTCCTTCCCCAAACATTCGTGGCACCCTCGTATCGCCGCCTCGTGCGTCTCGTAAACGAGGAGGAATTGGGACGCGTGCGTGTTCTCCGTAAGTCGTTAACGCGCCCAAGAGCCCTTATAACTCGGGAAGATGCAGAGAGGGGGGGGGTTGGAATGAATGGGTGCGCTGAGGCCTTCCCTAGCTATCGTCCGATGGTCCCCAGCGGTGCGGCATCGTCGTGGTAAGCATGAAGAGGCGGGAGTCGAACGGGCCAACAGATATAAGGGCGGATTCGATCACGCACGTGGCACTGGTTTGAGCCCAATAATGCGGGGTAGCCTCCCGCACTCATCTCCATCCCCGCTCCAGACACTCGCTACGCCTGTAGGGCTGCTGAAAAAGCGATTGCCCGCAACGTCGAGAACTAATAAGGGAGCCTGGAGCCGTCCTCAGGTCCCAACATCAACAAACATCCTCCCCAACCCCGTCACGCCCTCCGTCAAACCGGCCTTCTTCGCCTGCCTGCCTTCTTCACTCTATTACCGTGCGTATTACCATCCACCTACATGCGTCTCGACGGTCCATAATGCGGGTCCCACGCCGGTGATCAACCCCATTGGCATCTCTGCCCACAG
This sequence comes from Pleurotus eryngii var. eryngii, assembly GCA_029467805.1. NCBI lineage: Eukaryota > Fungi > Basidiomycota > Agaricomycetes > Agaricales > Pleurotaceae > Pleurotus > Pleurotus eryngii. The sequence continues at coordinate 1,183 of SZVJ01000026.1, read as the reverse complement.
AATCACTCACTTCACTTTATATCCACTCAGACGTGACCACGGGTCGCTAATGCAACTTTATACGAACTCCCGTGAAGCGCCCCTCAATGACTCCCCGTCCCACGAACCACGGCCCCTCTACGGCTCTCCGACCAGGTCCCCAACGCGCCCACAACACCCACGAACCCCTACACACGACGTGGACCACGGAGCGGGCACGGCCCCCCCCAAACACCTCCCAGCCGCCCATCCGGCGCCAAAACACGCTCTTCGACCCCAACATGCTCTGCGACAAACTCCCGTAAATGCACTCAACAACAAACGGGCGCGGGAATCACGGGAAGCGAACGGGAGGCTACGAAATGAAGAGAAAATGTGGAAGGCGTTAACGACCGTAAAACGGGGAAATGGAGCGCGAACATTGGGGGAATGAGACTGAGTTTTATTGAAATGGTTCGAGGTGAGTCAGCTTTCGGTCCATAGCCTGCGCATTCACCGTATATGGCGTAGAACGACCTCGTCGAGCAGAACAGCGCCTGCCGCGAATGGTGGACAACCCCCGCAAAAACTCAACCAAACCGCGCAACTCAAAACGCAAACGCGGGAGAAACGCGAGAGCTCAGGAAAACAGACAACTCAAGGCAATCAAACGACGACGGGAGCGGGAAACGTTGGAAGCGCACAACGCGGCGCACGCGTATCGGACCCCAAAACACACAGGGAGGGGAGACACGAATGAGAGAAAAGGCGAAACAAGGACACGGAACACGCAATGCGGTGCGTCCAACGCCGCTGAACAACACGCGAGCATGCGCTTAACGGTGGGGGTGTCGTTTCGATGTCCATGGGGCTCCCCCCCCCCCCCGCTCGCCGCCGATGGATGCTGCAATGCTGTGCACCAGGAAGTCTAACGTTGACGACGACTGGACGTGTGGGCACGGAAAGTGAATAGTAACTGGCGACGATTACTTAACGGCCGGCGGCGAGAACGGAGACGCACACGACCAAACATCCAACTGCCATCGCCCCACTGCGCAGCCCTTGAACTCCAAACTCCTACCGCCAAACTCCAAAACGTCCCCCCCAGCCACCAAGCCCTTGAAACTCACCCTCCAAATGGAGAAGTCTTCGACCTCAAACCACGCAACCCGCGACCAGACGACAGAACGTTTAAAACGACGACGCCAAAAAACGCCGAACGCCG
>SZVJ01000007.1:600000-879900 GCA_029467805.1 Pleurotus eryngii var. eryngii | reverse complement strand
ATTTATTAATCTTAGATCCACAATGAATAAAAGCTATTAATATGAATCCCAAATTGGTCTTTGTCATCGACCCTTCTGATCATTTCGTCATGAAGCAGTCTGAAATTCAATCTGGCTCTCTTTACTCATTTTGTTGTAAATAGGCATTATCACTTTACAGCTACCATTATTAGCTTTATTCATGTAACTCTTTTGTAGATATGTTTTTTCGTCATTCTGAACACTTTTGTTAAGACCACCTAAGCTTTATGATCATTGGTAACTCTAATAATCATGACTCGCCTTTTAGTCTTTATTCGCATTTTGTAACTGTGGGAATCTGCTTTCAATTTTATAAACAAATCACACTGATCAACTTCGCATTTCTGCACATGTGACCCAGGGGCTTAGGAGTCCTTTACTAGCTGTATTTCGCATTTTTGCGCATTTACAATACAGTAGTAAATGTTGCTACCCATTGGCCACCAGTTTAGCATTTTATGTTTTCTTACATTCGACATTCTTTTTGTCTACTCAAGGAACTATGCCTCAATTTATAGGCATCTATTCCCTGTTTTCTTGCCTTAATTTTCGCATTTTCTGATCTGTAGTTGTTAGTAGGAACAGTGGAACTGCCATTTAATTTATATGTAAGTAAGTTTACATTCTGAACACTTTTGCCACTCAAGCCAAGTCCTCAACTGTTTTCTGACCCATATATTTGATTTCTTTTCATAATTTCGCTTTTTTGACTTGTAAACACATGTATAATTTTCTTAGTACTTTGGAGCAAGATTAGTTCCTATGTAATTTCGCTTTGAACACTTTTTCTCCTCAACCAACTCATCCAATTCCCTCCTGACTTTCTATCCACTATTTCCTGCTGACTTCGCATTTTCGTCTTTTTGCTTGTTAAAAGGACCTTCTAAGTGCCCGGAGGTTTTTTCACTGATGTTTTCATATTATGAACCAACTTTATTAATACACCTAAGCTTTTTAACCCAAGTCTGATCTCTATTATATAAAAATGTATTAGAGAGGAATGTTTTGGTTTAGTCATTACTTAGGAACTTTCCTATTAGATTCAATTTATTCTCATCACTTCCAAAACTCTGATACAATTTTTTAATCCTTCCAAATTGGGAACATATTCCCATCCGTTCCCCACAATCACTGATAGGATTCTGACTGCTTACCAAATATAAGCATTATATCACCAGCCTTAAGTCAAGTAACTATAAAGTGGGTAACGGCATACATTGTAGTGATGACTGGCTCACTTATTGATAAGTTTGCTGAAGTAAAATTACATCCAAGTTTTGGATGGGGAACTTGCAAGTGGGTCTAAATACTGCATATGAATGGCTAACATCTGACACCTTCAACAAAAATGCAGTTAATAATGTCTCTCTACAAGTGGCTTGCTAGGTTTGTTAGGCAACATATAAATGTACATGGCTTGGCTGCTGAGATTTAAAACTGGCCTAAATGTTCAGTAGCATAGCCTACACTTGGGCCTCATAAAAGATGAATCCATTTGTATATTCAGACATTGGTGGTTCAGAATTTGTTTAGGCACAGATAGGGAATGTCATTATCTTGGCTGAGGAAACGTAAAACAGGCCTAAAGGTTGAGCATCTTGGCCTAACACATAGGACTACACAAAAGATACAGTTGTAAAGGAAAAATGCTTTAGAGGAGGGCTGGTTCAGATTTCTGTTAGGCATTGATATGAAATGGTCAGTATTTGGCTGGTGAAACTTCTCAAACAGGCCTAAATGTTCAGCATCGTTAGCCTAACAACTGGGACTATACAAGAGATAAAGTTTAAGGACATTGCCTCGAGGTGGACATTCAGATTTCTGTTAGGCACAAATATTTAAAATAGTCATAATTTGGTGAGAACTTAATAAAACAGGCCTAATGTTGAGCATTGGCCTAACAACTGAAGCCCATATAAAAGCCAGAATCTATTTAGGATATCTAAGTGGCTGGCTCAGATTTCTGTAGGCACAGATATAAAATGGTCATTAATTTGGCAGGGGAAAACTTAAAATAGGCCTGAATGTTTAGCGCATGGCTAACAACTTGGGACTCATACAAAAGATAAAGTTTAAGGAATGCTTCTAGAGGATGGCTGCGTAAGATTTCTGTGAGGCATTGATATGAATGGTCATTATTTGGCAGAAGAGAGAAAGAACTTAAAACAGGCCTAAATGTGAGCATCTTGGGCTACACCATGGTACCTACATAGAAGATAAAGTTTAAGTGATGCTCTCGGAGGATGGGCTGTGGATAGAATTTAGTAGGCATTGTTTGAAAATATGAGGGTTGTGCAGCAAAACCAGGCTGCAGGGAGGTGCAAATGAACTCAGATTGCTTAGCTTCCAAGCCAAAGATTGTTCCTAAAGGGCCCCCCACAGATATTGAGATCATCAAAAGTTTGTTAGGCCTATTTTTGTCATTTTCACACCGTAAAAGTGGCTAAGTTCAGGATGTTGGCATAACAACATGGTGCCAGCCAAGAAGTGAAGAGGAGGTGGAAAAGCATAAGATGGTTGTTCAGAATTCGTTTAGGGCCACCATGTGTCCCTGAGCTGCCAGGGATTTGATAAGCCTCAGGGATTTGATAAGATAGGGTGTCATCACTGAGACGGTCACTTGTTAACTGAAGCTTCATTGGAAATATATGTGAATCAGAAGCGTGAGCTCCTAAGTTCCTATCAACGAAGGCCCTACTTCATGGAATGTTTGATTTCAGGTCTTTGCATAAGATAGGATTCATCATGAGAAGGGTTGTGGACTTGTTAGAGCTTGTGTTTCTTGAGCTCTGAACGCTCTAATGCTAGGCAGCATAGCTCTCTAACCTAGTAGTTTGATAGGGAAATCACATACTTGTAAGATCAGAAACGGTCGTATGGTCTGTCAATAAGTGATGCGGAGAAGGTAAAAAAAAGCAGGGAGAGGGTAGGACCAAAAGGATAAAAGTTTGGGTGGGCCTACCCAGCATTAGCCGGACTCATGGATAGGTGTTACCTAAGCTTGATGCGTTCCTGGCAGTAGCAACCGCTCTTGTCGGATCTGTGAGTGTAGAGATCCTCTTGAACTGCGAATCACGACGCGACGTTATAAATCCCATACACCAAAGCTTTCTGAAACCGGACTCAAAGGGGCATCGTATGACTCCGAAGGCGGCATAGATTAGTAAATGGAGCTTCAAACGGGAAGCTCGCCGCCGACATTGCCTCGTATTCCGAACCCGGCTGAACAAATGGAGAAAGTGGCCCCCGCTAAGACGCCATCGGGGTCTATGCGTCGCATCGCTGATCCCTTGGGGTAACTCTCCCCCCATCAGACGACCACCTGTGTGCTTTCTGTTCACTGAGTTCAAGGTTGCTCCACGCTGAAGCAGGAATTTACGATCGCGAATGGACCACGCTCTCGGCGAGGACGCAGTGACGGTGCAGTGGGCCCGCACAAAAATTCTCTTGATATGCACCTTACTCGGCGTGACGAGACGAGGACGCGGACTGACTGGGCCTGGGGTCCATCGCAGACCGTTATTTTTCGTCTTCCGCGCACCTTGTGCGTTTCAACGCCATCAAAATGCTTCCTCCAATAGGTATATTCACAGTATAGATGTCGCATAAAAAGGCACGTTTGCAAAGTTAGTACCAGTTTTGATCGCACGCTAACCATGTTTTCGATGTCTAGCAGCGAGCCCACAAGGAAATTGCTCTGTCATCGTAGAGTGTCCATCCTCGGCGATCGGCGGCTCTTCAGTGCCAGAGTGAGGACGTCGTCAACATGTGCTAGCCTTTACTCATGCGATTCCTGCCTTAGCTGGACTACAGCTACTTCGGGCAACCTCTCAACTTAGGTGTGCTTGGTAGCCCAGCATTCAAACGTCGTCTCAGGATCATTGCAATGACATTTCGTTAAGCTTCGATATCTCACGACGCAGGCTTAACTGCGGCTCAGTCGCCTGTGATAACCCACTAAGATTGCTCGCGGCTGCCTTTGCCAACTTGGTCCGTCTCTCCTCCACAAGCTCGCGAACGGAATCTGACTAACATCTCGTTTGTGTAGGACAAAAGTGTGCATTTCGTCTGGGACGGCTTCATTATAATACACCGTCACCCTCACCCAATGTACATGGCAGATATTACGGTCGCTTTCTGGCGACTTTGTGACTGGTGAGTCTATGCATCTGGTGTCTGTGCTATTTCCCCACATCGTTAGTAGCCCATTGCTTTGAAGTTCGGCATTACGGTGACAAATCGAGGCGTTTAAACGCGAAGACGTTCCATGGAAAGGTAAGTGAACCATGAGCTCTCGCTCAGAGTTAGTCACGATTATTATTTTTTTTTACCCCTCTATAGGCTGCAACGCTTTGCCAGTCGGCCTTCACCAATGTGCGTATCATCGGAAACCCGCCACCGATATCGTGAGCAGCTCGTTTTTGAATCTCAGTTACGAACTAACGATTCGCGATTTCGATAAGCGTATCCCTGGACTCAGTGCGGCCCACCAAAGCGAGAAAAACGCACCCTGTCCACTGAACGCTTTGCTGGCATGTGCCGTTCGGGATTTTGCGGGCTGACTAGCGATTTTGCACGACAACAGGTTACCTTTGACCTCAAATCACCTCCCTGCTTCATGATTTTTGTATTTTCCAGCAACCAATCCATGGTTAATTCGCATCGCCTGTCACGGTGGCGTCTCAGACCTGTACTTTTCTCGATCGTTTTACAGCATCTCAAACTGCTCGTTCGTTCCAAACACTTCCTTCGTGTTCCACTTCACGACCGATGGCAAAGTCGCGTACTTACGCGATGGAATTTGGTGACCACGTCTTGTGGGTACCAACATCGCGCCAGACGATATTGACTGGAGGTCCCAGATACACAGTTTACACTTCGCATTTGCTTACCCATTAACGCAAGGTTTCAGATTCGTAAGCTCGACCTTGATTGCTGCCGGTTCTATTTATTTCAGCGTGCATTTAGAGTGGACGACGCCAGACGTGCCCCTTGCTAACGCGGCTCGTCGCTCAAAAAGGGAAATCACCATCCTCAGCTTAAGGTCGTCATAGCCCTGTTTGGCGGATGGGACTTCTCGTGAGTGCTCCTCGAGGTCATAAGGACCATCCTCTCAGTTTCGCATAGTGAATCCCAGCCGGACGCGAGACTTATTTCCCTTGTGAGATCTTCTGCGTCCAATAGGAACACATTCATCACCTCCGTTGCTTCATTTCTTTCTGAATCGGAGTCGACGGATTGGTGCGCAGTGCCTCTAAACACATCCCGCCTGAGATGGGTGTGGGTCTCATTCGCTGCATGCAGACACCAATGACTTCGGTTCGCAAGACTGAACATGCCTACGCTACGAGCTAATACCTTTCCCCAGAATACCGGGTTGCCATGGAAGTAATGCCTCCCTGCGATTGCGTCAGTCCTCAACCATATACGCCTCTATACTTGCACTCACCCAATATCCGTTGAAATCAGATCGCGAAACCTGAGCATTTTTTCACGGACCTAAGAACAGCGTTCCCACCCAAATTATCTCTTGCGGTAGCGTCTCCTGTTCTTGCATTCCTTGGTCCTTGTTATTTACGATGTCCTACCAGCCGCTCCAGCAGGTTATTGGTTCCTCCAAGGGTTCGAGATCAACAAAGATCACCAGCAGCGTGTCCGTATATCAACATGATGTGTAGACGAGCTCGTAGCGGACACACTATGGCGACTGGACTATGTAGGATCCATTTAGCGTACTACACTTCCATGGCCAGTGGGATACCAACGTCGCCGGTCAAGACCCTGTTACAAATCCCACCCACCTCCATCCTCGACATGCGAGATAGCGCACTGCTTTACATTCGTTCTGGATTGACCTTTCCATGGGTGAGTCGCATAATTTGGCTGTCTCACAATCCGGCTCACTTTCCGTTATGATACTCAGTGAATTTGGGTAAGCTACTTCATAAGCATTTTCGTTGGCCTCGAAAGGACTCCTGATCACCCCCCGTTCTCATCACTAGTCTGCGTTCTACGCGCGGACTCCCCCACTATATCCCTACCAGCTGGCTAATTCGGGGATGTGTAAAGGATACGGTTGCACGGTAGTTTTCCCCTTTCTCTTTTTATCTATTGGGTATTGAAATCATAGCATATAGATGGTCGGGCGGCGGGGCACCAGGCCTTGCTCTGCAAACTGCGGGAATTCGGACTCAGTTCGAAGTTGATGCCTTGGTAAAAACTGGCATAAACTCCGACTCTAGACACTGCAAGCGAAACATATTGGTTCGATAATCAAGTGTGTTCACACTGTCCTTTCGCAACGGGGGATGGCTCGTACTCACTGAACTACTAGGGTTCGCTCGTCACGTTCGACCAATCAGACTACTTGGCGTAAGTACTCTTCCACAGTAGTGTTGCTTAGACGTTGAACCCATTTCAATAGCGCGAAATCACAATTTGCTGCGACCACTTGCTTTGGGGGGGACGAAATTTATCTGGTAGGCGATGCTTATCCTTCTCTCATAGCTCCCCAGCTGATATCTTACGAAGGTCGCTGGACCAGACTACATCAGGGGTACGCAATTATGGATCTCCACATTCAAGTACATACTAAACCTGGTACGTTACAGCTTACGGTGGGTGGTAGTGTTTCATCCGATAGTTCCGGGCAATCTACGGCAGTCAGCTCCAGTGAGTTACCTATGATTCGCTCTTTGATGTCTATCGAATTCGTTACCCGACCAGCTTTCCAACGTCGGCACCAGAACGTCCATCCGTCACGTCTGCTGCCATCAATCACTTCCGCGATCTCTTTGTCTATGCTCACGTCCGTCCCCGTCAATGATAGGGACCCTCTTCCACGGCGAACCCCTCATCTGCCATGGGTTCCTCTCAGGGCTTGGTTCCGTTACATCCCTGTCTACAATCAGGGCCTCGTCGTCGGCTATAGGTTCGCTCCGCAGCACCAGTGCCCTCGTCATTAACGGGTATACCCTCGTCATCTTCCATAGTAGGGTCTTCCATCTTCATCTGACATAGTTTCTCGCAATTCCGTGGCTACGACACGGGGGCTCGTCTCACGATTGGCTTTGTCACTTCTTTGTCCACAAGTGGTTCCTCGTCTGCTCTGGGGCATTCGTCTACCTCAGCTTCAGCGAAACCCTGGACACAGTGTCGTCAGTATATACTAGACAATACGACGTAGTTACGCCTCATTCTTTATACGGTTAGCTTATATATCACATACGGTCACCAAGAGCATTTAACCAAGCGTCTAACTGACCCTTCCCTCCGAGGCAAGATCAGATATTTGCGCGCGTCAGCATAACAGGTGCATTTTCGAATCATAGGCTGTGCGAGGATGAATTCGCGGTAAAGTTTCCTCAAAACATGCCCACCCGTTTTTGTTCGGTAAGTTGTTTTCAGTGTTCGAGAGTACACCACAGATCCTCCCGGAATCTGCGCTATTCAGATGTTATGTCGAAAGCCGAAACAGTTAACTAGCGGTCTCGGGTATGTCGATCTTCGCCTCGATTGCGAATTATTATTATTAGCTTCTACACTTCAGTGCAGACGGTGGTCTCAAGTACTCGCCGTGAACTGCAGCGGATGTTTGTAAGACGACATTCTATTGCGATACCCACATCTTCAGGTATTCGAAGCATTATAAGCCAAGGGTTTTCTCTGCGCCACGGTCGACATCTACCACGGTTGGTTGTTGGAGTTAACATGGTAGAGGACCTCTAAGATGTATCGGAGAAATCTAGGGGGGGAAACCCGCGAGATACAAGCAACCCACGCTGGGCCCGGGCGTAATTACTTCCCCGAGTGATTCCATGGAATAGCAACGTCCTGCAGAGATAACTTTCATTCTGCGTCAAGACGAAAAATCCTTCTCCATCCAGTTCGCCTTCCCTCAGCCTTGAGAGAAACAGGAGGAACCTCGTCGTTGTATCCCACCTTCACGCTCCCGCTGCTCACGCCAATACTTACCGCGTCCCCCAGCTCGAGGTTATCGATTGCGTAAAGTCGCCTACGAAGAATCTCTTCCTATCGGTGTCCATCAGTATTCTGGCGTTTCGCCGAAGATCTGGAGACAGTTCTATCGGGCCCCTCGGCGAGGGCGATAATCCCCGCGAAAAGCTGAAATGGACCCCGAAAACGAACGGGGAGTAAGACGTAACCGAACCGTTGTCCGCTGAGGCGTAAGCGATGACCTCGGGCGCGTGACGCCTTGGCTAGATCAGTCGGCTCGTCTACGGGGACCTAGGGTGCGCAAAGTTAGAGACCACGACCACAGGTACGTAAGTAAGAAGCCGCCATTTGAATCACGCACGATTCTACAAGTTATGGACCCCTTAGATGACCGCATCTTGATCTTCACCCCCCCCTTTTTTTTTTTTTTTTCCGCTCTATCTCCGCAGCGCTCCCAGCCGGGCCATCTACGTTCCCGTTCTCGCCGACGATTACGCACAGTGACGTCTATGTCCCCCTCCTCGTCTCAAGGCCCAAGTTCACCCTTTCTGTTTCCTTATCACCACGATCCTCCCATGTTGCTCGGTAAGGTGAGGAGCGCCGCAGGAATATCGAGACGCCGGTCTACTGTGTACGTTCCACTGATACTTTCGTTCTCGCGTGAAACGCTTAACCAGTTGACCGATTCTTCGAGGAGATGCCTACTTGATACTATAGGATGCGAGCGAGAATACGGTGGGAGTGGCGGGTCGGCGTCACGAGCAGGATCGTCAAATTTCGTAGGATCGTCGGGTGCGCCCTTGTACGGATCTTCGCCGGCGTCCATGTTTGGTGGTGGGGGGAGGGCAAGGAACGGGGCACTTAGCCAGGTCTCGACTTTTAAATCATGGGCAGACACTGCCTCGAAAGGAATGTAATGTTGCATACTTATCTTATGGAGCAGAATTAGCATAGCTTCCTTTGGGCCGGACCCCTTCTAGTGGCGCGGTGTACTGTACGAGGCCATGTCTTCGTTCGATCGGGATGATGAGAGCGGCTTTATTTAGCGCTTTTCCAACGCGCAGTGCTCGCACCCTGCTAACGAAATCTGTAAAGTTGTTCCCTTCTTCCGAACGAGAGATCGACATACATAGCATCGGATATGCATCTTTAGAAGCGCCTAATTCGGTGCATCGCCACCACCCACACAAGGGCACTGTCTCGAACCCGACCTGTTCGGCTTTCCGTCCCTGATGCTACGTTGGCTATCCTCCCGGCCTACAATCCCTACGCATAGAACTTTGAGCGAACGTTGATATCGGTACGAAGCATCGTTTCCAGACACGACCCGTACAAAGCATGTCTATCTCCGAACTCTTGCCGAGTTGTAGCAACTCAGACTTGGAGTCTTGGAGTCCGAGAATGAGCGAGGCATTGGTGGGAAATCCGAAGGCAGGAACACAAAAGGGGATTCTTAACCCAACGGCTAAATTATCGTGATGAGACTGATGAACACATCTGGAAAGCTCCTACAGGTACGAGCGCCCACCTCGACGAGATGTACGCCCGATCCAGAGAGTACGGCCCAAAATACCATCGCATTCGGCGGCGTCGCATCGCCGGGGGGTAGGAAATGAACATTGTTAGAACGCGCAAATTAATTCGAACAGCTCGAGCAGCAGTAACGGGATCGCAGGATCGAAGAGCTGTATTGACTTGGAGAAGGTCGGCGGCGCGCTCGGGAGCAAGAAACAGCAAGATGAGCAGTGGTAGCGGCGAAAGACCTACTCATAAGAAGCGATTGAATGTCCTTTCGGACGTATGAAGCCAGCGCGCCACACGTACAAGCACAGACGCCACAGCCTGTATATAGACGCCGATGAAGACAAACTGGATGCTTTGCAACGAGAGGGGCATGGGGACTCGCGCCTACAGTCGCCGGATGTCTGCGAGAATCTGTTGGTGCCCTTGGTGCAGGCGTTCCCTTTATTCACATTCACAAAAGCCAGCATGTTGTCATTTGCGCCGCAGTAGCGAAGTTGGGGCTACGTTGCGGGGCAGTGTCTGGTCAAAAGTTGCAGGCCCGTCGACAAGTGGTCGAAAGATATTCTCTCGCTGGTAACTAGTTAAGCATTTGCGATTTCCGCGGTGCGAGATCAGCGAGGGCTTAATTCAAGGGCTGGATAGAACATGCCGATAAAGATGAAAGGACTAGCGAAGGCGCTCAAGTCACATTTTAGTGATTTTAGTAGTAAATGATAGTTGAGGCTATGTGGCGTGGGTGGCTGATGCCTATTTAGCTTCGAGCTCTGTCAGGGGTGGTGAACAAGCGCCGAAAATCAACTGAATCCGATATCGACTGTTCGACTGTAGGGGACTGGGTATCGCATTGGACACAGCTGGAGTATCTACGCACCACCGATTCCTCGTCCGCATGCTTCTTGAACCAACTTTACGAGGCGCTGCCCTACGAAGAGACCCAAGTTCACGACATATGGCCGGCGTACTCACAAACTAGAAGAATTGTTGATGACGATTATACCGAATCCACCAGTTGATCGACAGGTATCCGAACACTGCGACGCGAACTACGTATACTTCCTCTTGATAGGGTGCGGGCTTCTTGAGCGCAGAGAGTGCTCTGGTGGTCGACGATGAGCGGGCGCGACGGTGTGTTGAGTTCTGCTTTCCACTCGAGCGTACGAGTCACGATGCTTGCAACTACGACTAATACCTCTTCGCATCAGGAAACTGCCACCCCGTTCCCGGAAGGGCGTAGATTCCAGCCGACGTTGGCGACAATGGCGAATTAAGCAGGAACTTTGGCATCAGGATGGGGTGGTTTTGGTGCCGTGTCTGGGCGGTGAAGTCGGTGTGAAGGGTGGAGATGGTGCACAACCTCGGGATGGGGACGTGTCACGTACAGTGTAACTACGTCTCGTCATTCATCTGGGAATTCATACTCAGTCCTGAGAAGTGTATCTAGAGGACGACTCGAGTGAATGTGATGATACTCGGTCGCGAGTGCGTACGGCTTCTTTGAGTTGTGTATATGTCACGCCGCCACTATGCCCTCCCTCCCAGGCCTCATCATCAAAGGCGGCCAGCGGAGGGAGAGGGGGACGCAACGCTGTACTATGCGGCACAAAGAAGCAACCAACGGACAACGGTGTTGCGATCCGAATTCAGTTCGCTCGTCGAATTGCCAGCGCCGTTTCGCAACTCCATAACTGACCAGGATCAACAAGTAATGCGTTAGGATCTGTTGCTATTTGTTTCGCGAGTCGTATGACTACGCGTTTACGCAGCAGCAATTAGGTTCGTTCCAGGCGCACAATTTATACGCGCGGAGTCGACCTAGATGAAGTTGCGTAGACTAGACGCTTATACACTATACCCGCAAGATAGTGATGTGTAAGTTGCACCAAAACTGCGCGTTCGAGCTAACTCGGCATCACCAGGTCGTCGCAGTGTCTCCCTTCCATGGAAACTAGGCTCGCTGTCATTGAACGAAGGACGTACCTCCCGCCCAAATTCCCTGTTTTGGAAATGCGGACAAACTTGGTGACAGAAAACAGGGTCGTCCATTGTTTTTCGAGGGTGGTCCAACCGTACGCGTCGGTCACATGCTCGGACTGATTTATTCAATCGCGAGGACGGTGGGTATAGTTTCAGAACTTTTACCACAACCACAATCACCTATATTATAACCTTCCCTTTGCGAGGCTCTTTCTCTCTATTCGTGATTATACGACCACGACCACGACCTATTGCCTCGACAAAACAAAATTCCCAAGTTTACCTGCGCTCTACTCGTCTCCACCATAAGCCGACCTCTCCGTTGGCATGCGTCTAAACCCATCAACCTCGATGTCCTCTTCCCCTTCAACACCTTCGGGGTATGATCTCCACTGGATGGCTACTGCTCTGAAGGCGGAAGGTAAGGTTCGACAAGACGCGTCGCGCGCCTTCGCCGCCTCCACTCCCGCGTCTACCGCGTCGTCGTTGTCGCCACCCAATAATTATTCCGACGAAAGTCTGCACGCACCAGACGCCCACCATTCTTTCATGCCCTTCTCCACGTCGGCAGGCTCATACGACCCGCCCAAATACCCAGTCGCAAACGCGCTGGAAACCCTTGCTCAAGAGGCTGCCACCAACCCATTTCTACCCATGGCCGGCACCGAATATGCCGATGCACCCGCCGCTTTCCCTGTGGACGGTCTAGACGGCCTTGGTTTCGAAACACTTCGGGAGTACGTCGCTGCCATGTCCTCTGCCAGCACGCCTGAGTGCATTATGGCACCCTACACCGCTTTCCCCGAGGCCCCAACGACGGGGCTCCTTTTCAATCAACTACAAGCACCTTCACTCCCCGCTCAGCACCAATACCAGTATCACCCTTCGTCCGGCTGCGAGCACTTCCACCTGCCTTCTGCACTTCCCCGTGGAATGGCGCCCGAGAATGGTGATGTCCCTCAGATCGCACAGGAATATGGGCATCAAATCAACATGCAGGAGATCGAAGCAATTTGCGACTCTGTCGAGGCAGAATATCTTGCTGCTACGAGGGGGGCGACGCTCTGCACGGAGCCGCTTTCAGCGACTAGGAGGCCGAATGAGCCGGCCCCGCCCGCGCCGGGAGCTTCTACTTCTGCGAAGATTGTGGGCGCTACCAACAATAAAGGGAAAGGCAGAGCGAGAGATACGCAAGAGAACGTCGGATACATCCAGGTTGCGACTACTTCTGCCTTCCTGCCCTACGAGGAAAGCGACCAATTCGCACAATACAACGATCAAGCATTATATTCCGCTTTGCAGCGCGGCGGGCAGGACGAAGAATGGTGGCCCGGTACACAGTATCGATTCAAGAATACGTTCGCGACCCGGGAAGCTTCCAGGAAACGAAAACATGTGGACAGGCCCGACTCTTTCCTCCTGCCGGACAGGCCGAAACGAATCAAACGAACTTATATCGAGATTAGCCCCGGTGTGAGTCCTGCGTTTTGGATCTTATCAGCTCCCGACCCCTTGCTCACCTTCATTTATGCTCGAATTCCAGGTCTACGCATGTCCCCTCTGTGACGAAGAGCTCGATGCTAAATCCAAGAAGAAGCACGGCGGACAATGCGGGCGCACGGAGTCTGTCTGCAACATTTGTGGATACACGTGAGTCTGCTCGAGTCCGATCCTTCCTCCCGCGCTCCCCACATCTATCTCATTTCTGCGTGCTGTTCTGACTATATATGTCATTGTAGAACCGAAAATCGTCGAAATGATTCCTTGCAATTCATCAGAGGACGGCGAAGTGCCGGGCGGCGGCTTCGCTCAGCACCTATGCTGCTGTACCTGTCAGTATTGGTGCTTGCGCCGGAGCGTCGTTCTTGGCCCCTAGCGCAACCGGCGGCGTGATCGATGGAGGTCACGGATACGATACCGGTGGCGGGGGAATTCCAAGCAAGGGGCCAGGGCAACGACGAGAACTCCGAGGAATACGAGGAGAACGAGGCGGGACCATCGTCAATTCCCCTCGAAGACGTGTTGCATCGACCCAAGCTTCAGAAGAATTAGGCATTGTGCTCGAGTCAGCATCGTCGCTTGCTCCTTGTCGACATTCACAGTATCCAAACGGTAGGAACTGTAGTTCCGTACGCTTCCCTGGTGGTCGCTCGCTCCTCAACTGCTCGTCCTCCTCTCTCTCATCCCTCGTCTGATACCCACTTTCTAACACTCGGTCAATACAACCTCTTCGGTAGGCTGAAATACCCCGCACTAGCCGGATAGTTGACAGCCCACGAATTGCCAGGGATCCCCCCTCCGCCGCTCTTCCATTGGGCCTCTCGCCATCCCAAAAGGACTCGATTCGCCCACATCTCTCTTAATTTATAGATTCGGACTTGTAGCTTAGATTTAGATCAGTGTTGTACTTTTCGTGTAGGCAGCTAGCACGGTGCATCGAATACAAAGATTGCTCGTTCCATTCCAAAATAGATTTGTACTTGTTTGCACGGCTCGAATGTGTCCTTCGTCTCGCCCACTGGCAGCTAGTGGCGTGTTCTCCGATTACGATTCACAAGCGGATCCCAACGAGCACTAGATCGTGTGCCCTACATGCTTCATCAAGACGACGACCGTTGCTGCCTCGAATCTCAATCCGCCGTTGAAAGGGGCTTCTCGACGCAAGATATGGCCGTCCATTAGCTGCCAATGGTAAAATACGAGCCCACAGGAACACGCATATCAGCATATCAGCAAATCCTTGGTATATTCGTCTCGGCAGTACAATAGCCTGATTCCCCGGACAGGGACCTCAGCATAGCCAGCATGTGCCATGTTTGGCGGGAGATCTTCATCAGAAAAATCGCAAAAAATGCCTTTCGCGGCTATTTGGATACTTTTGCGGGCTTCGCGCTCCACTGAAGCCCTTCAGATGCCATGTCCCTAGCCTTTTGCTCCTTTCCGGCACTTTTCCGTCCCCAAAAGGCCCCAAAAAGCCCGCCAAAAGGCGAAAGTATGTGTGGTTTTACTGATGAACCCAGCTCGGACATGTTATAGTCTGAGTTAGTCTGAGTCGACTCAGAGACTGGGGCCGTAACGCGAATGGTCCATTGTGCTCAGAATCGCCATGCCTGTCGTCGTTGCCATGTCTGTCGTCTTAGCCTCGCCGGCGTTCTGGAATGAATTCATGGCCAAGAGCCAGCCCACTGGGTGCTTTGGAAAACGAGATACGAGCGACATTTTAACGCGGTCTATAGACCGACCGTCAAATAGTATTCACGAACGAAATGATCAAATGTTCGTAAAGATCATGCAGACAGAAAACATGAGATTCTGAAACACGCAGAGATTCTTCGAGTCGCAGGGCTCCCTAGAAAAAGGTCAAGATGTGAGAAAACCAACGCTGATTAGGGACGATTGCGCTGTAGTTGATGTCGTGCAGGGGAAGCTGCGATACAATCGAGGTGGAAAAAAAATGCAAATACACAGACAATTTCAGTGACCACCTCAGGACTCGAACCTGTAACCTTTGCAGTCGAAGGCAAACGTGCTACCATTGCGCCAGGTAACCAGTAAACAGGCGCCCAGAGAAACAACTAGGAAAGTAAACCGAGTCCTTCAGTCATGTGCCAGTCAGTGATTGGCTATAGACGGTGCGTGTGACATATTGCGGGCGTGGCAAATTGGTCCGTGCCTTCAACCCTCTTCTCGACCACCACGACGCCGACGACGTTCCATGCCCGCCCCGACGCCGTTTGCTACGCCTCACTCCCAGATGTATCCCGCTCTTTACCTTTACCCCCTCAACGAGTCGTTTGTCCCAAAGCATATCTCCCTTGTTGGTGGCCAACGCGTGAAGATTGGACGTCAAACCAATGCAAAGACTGTCCCTGGCGAACGAAACGGTTTATTTCGACTCCAAAGTCCTCAGTAGACAGCATGCGGAGATTTGGGAAGAGACAGGAAAGGTATTTTCTATTCTACTGCGTCTCCTTTGAGGCCAAGCCTCACCTTTATGTAGATATTCATTAAGGACGTCAAGAGCTCAAATGGGACCTTCATAAACGGCGAACGGCTTAGCCCGGAGGGTATGGAGTCTGATCCTTGGGAACTGAAAAGCGATGATATTGTGGTGCGTACTCTCCACGTCGTAGAGATGCCTGCGTCTCATGTCACCGCAGGAATTTGGTATCGACATCGTCGGTGACGACAACAAGATCCTCCACTACAAGGTCGCAGCCAGGGTTTTCTGCATATTCAACGAGCAAGATTTGCAGATTGCCCACCGCTCCGAACAGCATCAACAACAGCAACACCATCAACAAGCCTTGCAACCCCACGGCGCTCCTCCCTCACTCCAAGCTGGCCCATCTTCGTCCACTATCAATAACTCGTCATTTAACTTCGGCGCCAATAACGGCAGTGGACCACCACGGCGCACCTCGTCGGGTATGCAGCCGGGAATCGCTGGCATGGGTGGAATGGGGGGAGGCATGCGAGCTCCGGGGAAGAGCGGCCTTACCTTCGAGCACATCCTCAACCGGCTCCAGGGTGAGCTTCAAAAGAGCCGCGAAACCGGGACGGAACTTCAGAGCCTCAATGGGACCATGGGCGAGGTCCACGATACGCTTGGAGGATCGCTAGTAAGTCTCGCCTTGTGCCCCGTACGTCGAAGCTCACCAATCTTCGCCAGCCCTCAAATTTACCTCCATATCCACAAACACTACCCCCCGTTCGCCCTCTCCAACCTTCAGACGTCCCTGCCTCTGAGCCCGAGCCCGAAGTGCACCCCGCCATCCCACCGACGGCTCTGTCAGACCTACAAACCCAGCTCCATGAGACTCAAGCGTCGCTCGCCTCCCACGTCGACAAAATTCGGGAACTGGAGGGCCTACTGAAAGAGCAGGAATCTATCAAACGAGATGTCAGCGAGCTACGGCAATTCATTCATTTCAATAGACATTCCACCCGATCTGAACAATCTGACGACGACGACGACGACGACGCTCGCAGCATCGTCACCGTCGTTCCCCACGAGCTTGCAACGGTCGCCGAGGAGGATGAGGAGCAGGAGAAGGAGGCGGAGGCGGGGCAGAGCCGGGAGCAGGAGACGAGTCAGCCACGTGCGGAGAAGGTTCGGGATGTGGAGGAGGAGGCTGAGGATGCAGAGAGGCGACAGAGGCAAGAGGAACTAGGCAGGCCACGTACTCCCGAGCCCGCTAGTCTCGGGATGGGCGCCGACCTTTTTACCGATGCGAAACACCCCCCTCAATACGCCCAATCCGCCGAACTCCTCGACGCTCTGAACAGCCGGCTCCTGCTGCTCTCGAATCAGTTCGAGAGCTTTATGACCTTGACGACGTCCCTCCAGGCCCAACACGATGCCGCGCAATCGACCATCCTGAACCTGCAAGCAAAGGTCGTCGAGCTAGAAGACAAAGTCAAGACCTCTCAGAGCGGGCAGGAAGAGGTCATATCTGCCTCCATCTCGGCTGCTACTGCTGTCGTAGCCTCCGCCTTTGCAGCCAGGGACGCCCAAACAACAGCGAAGTCGGACACTGAGAAGGCGACGCTCGAGCAGTTCATGACGGACTGGAAGAGGAATGTCGATGGACAGTGGAGTAGCATGCGCGAGGAGTGGTCTGTGGAGCGGACCCGGTTGGCCAAGGCGAGCGAGGAATGGGAGGCGAAAATCAAACAGGTCGACTCGAAGCTCGCCACGCTAAACGCCGTGAGCGACCCTCCGTTGGCCGGCGGGCCAGAAGATCATCAAAACGGAAATCTACGCCACGTTCTTGCTACTCCCCCAAGTCCCCGCAGCCTCTCCTCCGACTCACGACGTTCATCAAGACGGAAGCGCTCAGGATCAGCAAGGGGCCGGACTGGAAACCGATCACGATCGCAGTCTCCTACAGGCACAAACGGAACGAGTGCATCGTCATACGACGGCATGACGGATTCGACAAGCGTCACGAGCGTCAGCCAGGCCGGCTGCGACGACGATGTCTTGCGCGCTGTCTCCCCCGATTTTGAGTCTGACGAAACGCTGCAAGATGCGAAGGATGCCGGAGATCCGCTGGGTTCGTCGCTCATATATGACGGCTTCGACCGTTTGCTTACCGTAGGCGCCGCCGATGACACAGTCACCGCCTCGCATGCCGCACGAAAACGAGCCGCCCCAATACAATATATTCATACGGTAAGTATACTCCTCAATCCCTTCCATCAGCTGCTGACTTGCCACTCTTCACAGCATCCAATTCCATCGACGGCCTTTGGCGTACTACTAATAGGCGTCGCGGCGGCAGTCCTGTGGAAACTCAAGGAGTGAGAATTAAGATTAAGATCAACGTGTAACCTCAAAACACCCTTTTTATCTGTCCTTCCCGCCCCATACCCTTTTGGATTGCTATCGTCTCCCCCTCTCGGCACTCTGTTATATGCATATGGCTAGCGCAACCGTAGTATATGACCTCCTTACTCTCTTTGACCAATTTTTATTATGAATTCACGTTCCTATTGTTTTCCTCCCCTGTGATCTTTTTGCAGTAATACTATTTATTTTTCTCTCCACGCGAACGTTCGTCTCCATATTTAGGCTTGTGTTAACTACACCGGACTCTCGGCTCGTGGCTCTGGTACGCGATCGTCTTACCTTCGTCGACCGCTCGCTGACGATGCGGCTTTTTTTGCGTAGAGGAACGAGTCGCTGATGGCTGAAACGAAACGGCTCATACATCTACAGCTGGGAGGCTGAATTGGTCCGACAAGAGACCCGCCGTTCCTACCTCTTCACGCTGCCTCTGGACTACGCTTTGACGTGTCGACCTTACATCGCAGCCGTTCTTCGTGACACGGAAGTCCCGTAATTCGGTTGTTGGCCTTTTACTCTTCGCCGGTTGCCGTCCTCTTTGAATGGGAGTGGCCATGAGAGTGGCCACGAGTCATAACTAACAGCAACGACAATCTCCAAATAGCAGGGATTTTCCACCGACAGCTCGGGTATTCGGTATAAGGGTACAAACGTGCTCTGCATTACCTACCGCTACTGCGAATGCCGAGTACCGGGCACCACCAACATGATGGGAAACCTTCGCCGCTCTTCACGCAGACTAACTACGCCTGGTCTCTGAGACGCAAACGTGTGAGAAGGATGAGGTGAGCAACGCCGTACCTACGCCTGAGTGGTCCGGTCTGACTCATGAAGCGTATAGAACCGTTCTCCGTCATCTTCACCGAAGCGTCGAGGCCGTTCGGCGTCTGGCATAGCTAAATGGCTGTTCCAGTACGCCCAGCGGCACGCCCCGATCTCGAGGAGACTTGCGCTCTGTCGTAAGTCAAATGTGTACTGCCTACTGATTTGTCGTTGGACGGCGATGGCCGACAGTGAAGGAGTCTGTTGAAAGATTGCGTTGGCTGCTGCTCTGACGGTGATAGATCAGTTCCCCGGATTCGGGTTGGCCGGTGAGTACGCGGTGTGAGCGTTGAAATACTGATCTATATCATCGTTATGGTCGATGAGGGAGCGTGAATACGAAATATTCTTTTGGAACCGTCAACTACTGCCATGGAGAAGACAGCTTGAATGGCTCAATCAATACAGCATAAAGAATACTCCGAGTTCCTTTGTCGCGAAACCGCCTGATGGCGAGCGTGTAGATCTGGCTTGCTGATTCGAAGGTGTCGAGCAGGTTTCCGTTCAGAATGGTGCCATTCAGTCATTCATCTCGCACCTCACACCTTCTGATTTCTCTACTCACTCGATTAGATAGCGCGATGCTCTTGCGATGCTCAGTATCACTATGCAACGACGGGTATGGCGTTCCGATTCTTCATCATCGGAAAAATCGCTAACATGTATTCATCGACCGCGGTCTTCTCTACTGTTGCTCCATCTGGAGCGGCATTTACTTCCTCAATCGTATGAAGGCTCAAAGCCGGTCACCGACTGGCGGGTCCCGCATTTCCATCTTTAAGTAGGTTGGACTGACGTCCGGCGCGAGATTCGAGCAAGGTGTCAACTATGCATTGTGTTTAGGGGCCGATATGATACGATGCAGCTACAACCGAGATCTCCATCCGGGTGAGAATATATACGTTTCCTTGCTCCTGGTCCTCATACTTTGTGTTGGCCGCTCCTTGATTTCGTACTGAGTATGAGTTAAGATCTAGAGCAGGCTCGTAGACAAGGTACTATATCCTTCAAGGCCTCAGGTCTTCAAGCTTCATGGCTCAAACTCGAACGTCGTCTGCCACTTCTGACGGTGCGCATTCTCCTGTATTGTATTGCGTGCAGGCGCCGATTCTTCATCACGACCATTTCTCTCTAAATGATATGTTGCGATGTTCTGATGGTCGTAGGTTGACACAGAGACTTGAATAATGATTAGATGCTCTGCTGATGATACCGATGAATCTAAGGAAGGACATATGCTTCCGTCCCCGCCGGCTCCTTTCGCTGATTGATTGTTCCTTAGCACGTTTGACCCAAAAATTACCGTACTCGCTCGTGTTCGTGTCTTCTTTGATGGGCTGTAGTGCTGTGTCGACCACCAACGTGCGCAGCGTGGGCTGCCGCTCGGAATCCGCTTTGCACCAAGATATCCCTGCCGCTGCAAGAGACGCTGATGGTTACGGCAACACCTGATGCTATTGAAAATTTCGGGAACGTTCGTCGCCCCGCCATCACCGTAGCATCACAACGCCGCCAGATTCGCTTGAAAGCTATGCGCCATGTCAGATAGCAGCGGGCTATGAGCGCCTGTAAGCCGCAGGGCGTCGCCGAAGATCAGTGTCAAGGCTTCTATCTCAAGCCTGATCAGGCTCGTGCTCAACCGCTACGCCACGGTGATAGGCGCGTGTAGGACAGGTAGTTAATTATTAACGCAACAGCAGCGCCACACTTGTGCCTGGGATTTGTTGATCAGAAGTCGAGGTCTTCATCAATGAAGTGTCTCATGCTGACTTAATCCGTATATGAAGGTCCTTGCACCCACACGCCCTCTAACCCTCCCCCTTCCGTCCCCCGCCTCCTTCGTGTCTCCTCGCATTCGCTGTGGCCGCCGCAACTGTTGATGCTGTGGATCTGACGAAAATGACAAACCCGGACATCAAGCTCACCATCGGCGCGTTGCAGGTCGCAGTTAGTACGTCCTCGTGCACTACCTTCTTTTCGGAGAGCGAGAATTGATGCGTATTCGTACGCGAATTGGGAAAATAGCCGTCACAGGATACCTGCTGGGATGCTCAGCAGTCCAGACGTATGTGTACTTCAAGAACTATCCGGGCGATCAACAGAGGATCCAGTCGCTGGTGCGTTGGCCTTGCTAGGGCAGTTGGTGGTAACGGTCTCATGGTTATGTTTGTCGCTAGGTTATGCTATTAATGTGGGCCTTTCTTCCTTCCTTATGTCGCTATCGAGAGTCGTGACATATCATTTACGTCCCTTTTTCAAGGCTCATCGAGACGGCTGAGCAAATATGCCTAACGCACACCGTTTTTGTGCTTTCGATACAAAATTGGGGAGGGGAAACGACGATGCGCTAATGCATATACCGAAGTCATTGACGGCGACGCTTGTTTTGACAGCATGTGATGCGTTGCTGGTCGAGGTACGTCTATCCAAATCCACAATCCAACCTCCTCCTCCTCCTCCTCCTCCTCCTCCTCCTCTCTCCTCCTCCTCCTCCTCCTCGCTTACGCGTTCCAGTGGTTCTACTTCTGGCGTATATACAAGCTCATTGCGCGCAAATGGCCGAGCATACTCGGCGTCTCCCTCTCCGTCGTGCGCTTCGCTGGCTGGATGTTCTTCACCTCCAAATCTACACACATCGGGTTCGCATCTCAAAAGCTGGTGGAGGAGTGGAAGTGGCTGATCGTGACGCTGCTGGTGGGGTTGTTCGTGAATAATGCGTTCATCTCGGGGACAATTCTGGGGATGTTCTTAAGGAGTCGACCTGGGGCGATGAGTCGGTGAGTACCGTGCTTTCTTTCCAGGGAGTGGGTGTAGTGGGGTGGCTTGGGGCGGGGAGAGAAGAAGGAAGACCCAGCGCGGAACTGATTGGGCCGCTTGATTGCAGGACGAAGTTATTGCTCGATCAGCTCATTACATGGACAATCGGTATGCTCTCACAGCCTTTTCATTTCCGGTGAGACTGTTCTGATTCCCTCTTCTCCGCGATCTATTTTATTTAGAAACTTGCCTGATCACCGAGTACGCTTATATGTTGCATCTCGGACGCGGATACTGATCCTAACACTTCTAGATTGATATACGTCGCGGTGATAATCCTGGTGCGTATTTACATTCGTTGGTCCGTCCACAGCTCTGCTCACCGCTACGTGCACGCCAATAGTTCGTTACGCTCAGAGACTCATGTACGTCTGTCCATGCCGATCCTACCGTTGAAATCCCCAAGCTGACTGACACATGCGTACGAACAGTCGTGTGGTTAGTTGTACTAGTTTGTGGTATCAAAGGTTCGTCGTCACCTTTGCCTCAGTCTTTCTTCTCCTTATCATCACCGTCACACATTTTTTGACCAACCCGCGTAACCAGTCTCATCAAATTGCCTCCTCTCTTCGTACGATTCTGTTCTCCCTTCCTCCCGCGCTCGTCTCACCGTCCGCCTAATATATTCCATGCTTTTATGCTTTTTGGAACGCAGCTTGAACAACCGCCAACCTACGCAACCTCCAACCTCACCTACGTTCGGCGCGTCAATAAGCCACGACTTTCCGCTCATCATCACCGTTAACGTGCGTTTCCCTTGCCCCCTTTCTCGGTTGCTCGTGATGGTGTTGTTTACGACCCGTTAACTCAACAGACGGCGAATGAAACACGTCGCGACCACGACACGGCGAGCGAATTCACGACTGCGCCCAACTCGGTGCTCGCGCAAGAGATCAAATGACACGGCGATTTACCCTTTCTTACTCAAGCTCGATGTTCGCTATCTCTCGCTCTCCCTGCTCCCCTGGTTTCGTGTTTCGTTGCTGTTGCTTTCATTTTGGTCCCTTTCGTCATTGTTCATCGTGCTTGCACTCGCATCTATTATCCATCAGATCTTGACCCATCCCATCTCACCGCTCCATCTACCACCACTCCATTTCCCTCCATCCAGAGCATATGTAGACCTTCATAGCCGTACGAAGGCGTATCCTTCTCCTTACGGTACCATGCGCTTCGGTCTCCGCTCTAACGGTATAGCGCCGACTACGAGCTACTGCGACCGTGATTCCCGAGTCCGTGTAGAATGTAAATAAAACGAATGTACTTGATATATACCAGTAATATCATCGCCGTGTTGAAATGCACAAGTAAGTGATTAAGCGATTATGGGATGCATAGGTGCAAGAGCTAGGATCTATCGTACACCGTATATAAGTAAAAACGCGACGTCAGGGACGCGATCTTCGGTAAACCCACTGGGTTTGATTCTGAAGTAGCCTGAGGAGGGGCACCGGGAGGCACCATCACTGGCCATGGCTGACACTGACGTTGAACGGTCCGAACCATCAGAGGTGAACTCCGGCCTATAAGTACCCATGGGTACGCGTTCCATATATCCGGACAAAAAAGACGAAACATCATTCCGTAATACTGACACTCGAGCTCTCGTCCCCCGACTCCAGCAAAACTGTGAAACCAAGCGTCAACGACCGCGTAAAAATGCGGCCAGTAGAAAGCTCACCTAAACTGCTTCATGAGGGTACACTCGCCCCCGCTTTCCAAATCGATGTTATAGGAGTAGAAGTAGCCTTCCGAGGAGACGACCATGATCTGGGGCATCGTGCTGGATGTGAGGAGAGCGATCAGCGAAAGAGCACGAAACAGCGGCGGAAGACCGCACCCGCTCAGCCCAATGATAGACCTCACTCCGGGCGGGCTACTGGGTAACCGCAGCCATGCAAAATCTCGCGACGGCTCCCACATCTCCGTCAGAGTATTGGGCAGGTATCCACCGACGGAATGAGTCAGCGTCTTAGATAGTTGCATCGATTTCCGCCGTAGGGAAGACCTCGGGGGTAAGATTGAGATAGGATGCACGAGATTGAGGGACGCGGTGATATACTCACGAGACGCCGCTGCCGCTGCCCTTCTTTCTCTCGTCGAGGTAAGCCTCGTATCCTCCTTCCAGAGGGCCATCTCGACTTTCGATGGACCCCGTGTCACTGACGGATGGAGCCTCTGAAGGGGCTTTTGGCTTTTCCGCGCCACGGCCCAATTTGAACAGGTGAACTGTCTCATTCGCTGAACTTACGGCCATGAGCGAGCCCACGGGGTTAAACGCGATGCTGTATATCCTCGCCTCCCTTGACCCCCTTCTGAAACTGGTACAACTTCTCCGCTTTCGGCACGCTCCACACGCGAATAACCGTGCCCTTGACGGACGCAGTAGCCAGCAGTGTTCCATTCTGGGAGATTTGGAGGATGGATAGGGGAGATTTGTGCGCCGATGGGATGATGTTTGCGGTAGCGAGGGATGTCGTTGAGAAGATGGTCACATCGCCGTTGGACTGGGGGTTGGAAGCCGACGACGCCGCGGCTGCGTCGGAGGCAGGGTATGTGGATAGCGGCGAGTTGGCGAAGGTACTTGTGACGGATAAGCGAGGTATGAGGCCTCCGCGTTCGGGGAAAGAGCACAGATGGCTGGGATATGTCAATATCTAGTGTCGGCAACAGGATAGCGAACACACCTTCCGGGTTCGCGGTTGTCTCGATTACGTGCAGCAGCCGCATGTTGCTGATATCGTATATGTATACCTCCGTCTCCAGCACGATAACGAGGGTCCTGCGGTTCATTTTGACGGCGAGAATTGAGGAGGGGAAAAGGAGCTCGCAGATCATGGTTTGCCGCTAGAAGAACTGCTCGGCTGGGGGTTTCGGCAGGACTGGGAAAAGGAACGTACTTTCGTATTAACTATCTGAAGCTTCCGAGGGCTGGATCCCGGCACGTCTGCGACCCCGACCAGGGCGAGAAGAGAGGTGCAAAAGAGCATCTCGACTATACCGCGCGCGCCGTTGTCTATGGGGTCCAGCGGATAAGAGCTCGATGCGACACATCCACTGCAGGAAACTGACTCATAGTGTAGACCCTTCCAAATGGCTCGCAATTCGTGATGCTGTATCCCTTCCGCGTTCCAACTGACACGCATCTGCCCAGTGCTATTAGCCGCCATTTCGTCTGGTTGAAGCTCGACTAGTGAGCAACGCACGAGTAGTCTTGATTGAAATTGGCGTAGAGTAGATTAGAGTTCGCCATCCTCTGGCGCTGGAAAGCTGGAAGACGGTATCGTAGAAGATGATAGTGGGAGACGAGAGCCAGAACGACTAAGTCAAACAGGTCCTTGTCAGTTGTGACCGTGCGAATGTATCTGTGACTGTGAGATACGTTCCTCGAGGGTCACGCACTGCAACATATGTTTACCTTACGACGAAGTCCTTACAGTGGAATTATCACAGCGTTTCGCAACTCCGACCCTTCAGTTTCAGTTTTGAACGTGAACTTCTGAGCCAATTCGGTGATTTGATACCTCTATATCCAAGGGTCTCTACTACGACAGCCAAAATGCCAAAATTACTGCAGGACTCTCGATCTCGGTGACAGGACGTTGCCCGACATATATGATCCTCGACTAAAGCCCTCTCATCACACGCCATAACCGGGTTTCCCCACTGTTCGACTCTTTCGACTTGTTAGGGTTATGTATGAGTGGTACTATGGGATTGGGATGAGGGTGACAGAAATAAGTGGGCGTAGCTAGGCTGTCGATCTCTCCGTTCCAGTCGATGCCTCCAATATACATCCAACAGTGGGCACCGAAGCGGACGCTCACCGGCATCATCCAACGCCCGCGCAATCCACCGATTGCGGCATCGAGTCCTCCAATTCTCCCAACCCATCGGCACCCACAGCCAGCGAACTCGAAGACGGAGCATGGTGCACATCGCACCTCGTGCCAAGGAAGATGAAGATGAAGATGCCGATGACCCGTCGACGACGAAGGTCACTCTGCGCGCAAATACATTCTACAGCACAAGCCTCGCCCTCACAATCGCATCGCCAACGCTGAAGGTAGTGCAGCTCAAGTCCGCTGCCCCTCTCACTTGGGTCTTCGTATGGCACTCCACGATGCTCGAGCGCGACCCTATGCTGCAACTGGGGAGATGGGCCAATCGTCACCATACATCCTGTGCCCATTTTGTCGAAGTCACACCCTCCTGAACTAACCGTTCAAATGGTTGACGTCTCCTAAGACAAACTGCGCAACACTCAGAAGTCTTTCGTGAGCCGTACATTAAGCTGTTTTTATCATATCGGCTGATACTAGGTCGTAATTTAGATATCATAACAGGCGGAATATACTATGACTTGTCCTTCTCCGTGCTCTTTTCTGGCATTGCTCTTTGTTGGGGAACTTCGTTAAGACTAGGGTGCCGGCACCCTTGCGGAATCGATCTCCTTCGGAACGGCATGTGAGGTGGTTCCTCCCCGTCATGAGTGTTGAAGCTATCTCTTACAAGCACCGTTCGGGCATTGTTGCTGTTCATGGAAACGATGGTCGTTGTCGTCGTCGTCGTCGTCGTCATACAGTGATGGTTACCACACGCCGTGCGTCGACTTCTGCGCGTAGCGTGTCGTCGGCGAACCCCATTTGTTTTACTATTGTCGATGACCAACTCCTCGACCGAAAACTGGTGGGCCATCGGGGTTGACGAACGGGTCATCACAAGTATCGGAAGCAGATAGATACTGGTTGCTCGTACTTGTCGACTCCGCCCCGGGAATAAACGGTGAGGCGCCGTTGTCTGTGTTTGCCCCGTGGCACGTCCAAGTTTCCTTGCTGCCATCCGCATTTATCTTCGTGAACGTGCAGCCCTCCATGACAAAGCCGCCCGCGTTTTCGAAAAATGGCATGCGGTTAGGTATCGTGGTTACTGGGTGTTGCGTGGGGTGCGTGGTTATTTCAGATCGATTGGGTATGCGTCTCTAACCGTGTTCTCTGGAGTTTATATAGGAAAAGCCGTATACATGTTCGGATTGTTCTGCATTTCATTCAATGTGGCGAGTCGAGTGTGGCGGGGACTTGTACTGCGAAAACAATAGACAGAGCACAGCATCCGACGCTTAATCGCGAATCATTCCTGTTGGCGACGAATATTATCCAGATATGGTAAGTGAAGTAGAGCTGCGCCCACAACCTAGAAGAACAAGCCTCTTTTAGTCTTCACTAGGTCATCTACCAGGTGAACCGCCTGCCTTGGTGATTGGCGAGGTCTCTTGTCTACAGCAATAATATCCTCGATGCTCGGTTCGACTGCACTACAGTTCTAGATTATCCCCGGGAGCTTAGGGGCGTCCTCAAGAGAATCTTCGTGGTATTTTCCCTCCTACTAGCGTTGCCCGAAGACCTGTAATAAATGCGACTTTTTATAATAGCGGCGCTCTATATTCGATACCGTCACCCCCTCATCTCAGCCGCTCGAAGCCAGCAAGTCCGTCACTACCGCCGGCGACTGAAAGTGCTCAATGGCTGTAAGTATCGTAATGAAGTGTGTATCTCTTCGTGGGCCATTCGCAGAAGAAACGCCTCACCACGTCCATCACCGGATAATTCGCGCAATCCTTGAATGCGATCCCAATTCAGAGGTGATGGGCGACCTACTGGAGTTTGGCTTGGTGGTAATGTGGAAACACATCAGCAAAGTTCGAGTCGCCACGGGATAACTTGTAGGGCCAACAACTAGTAGCATCTTCGCTCAGGGAATTCAATGCGACAGATCAGAGTCCCGATGGGTCACGCGAACGCGCACGTACTATCCTTGACTGCAACCTTTGAGCAGTGAGATCGACGTGGACGACGTGAGCATAGACAAAGAGATCGCGGAAGTGATTGATGCAGCAGGACGTGACGGATGACGTTCTGGTGCCAGCGTTGGAATCTGGGTTGGGTAACGAATTTAATTGACACCAAAGGGCGAATCATAGATACTCACTGGAGCTGACTGCCGTAGATTGCCCGGCACCATTGGATGAAACACTACCACCGTTAAGCTGTGACGTACCAGGTTTAGCATGTACTTGAATGTGGAGATCCATAATTGCGCACCCTGATGTAGTCTGGTCCAGCGACCTTCGTAAGATATTCAGCTGGGGAGCTATGCATAGCCTACCAGATAAACGTCCCCCCAAAGCAAGTGGTCGCAGCAAATTGTGATTTCGCGCTATTGAAATGGGTTCAACGTTTAAGCGACACTACTGTGGAAGAGTACTTACACCCAAGTATCTGATTGGTCGAACGTGACGAGCGAACCCTAGTAGTTCAGTGAGTACGAGCCATCCCCCGTTGCGAAAGGACAGTGTGGACGCACTTGATTATCGAACCAATACGTTTCGCTTGCAGTGTCTAGAGTCGGAGTTATGCCAGTTTTTACCAAGGCATCAAACTTCGAACTGAGTTAGAATTCCCGCAGTTGCAGAGCAAGGCCCGGGTGCCCCGCCGCCGACCATCTATGTGCCATGATTCAATACAAATAGATAAGAAGAAAGGGGAAAACTACCGAGCAACCGTATCCTTTACACCCCGAATTAGCCAGCTGGTAAGTCCGCGCGTAGTAGAACGCCAGACCTAGTGATGATGAGCCTTGCAAGGCCGACGAAAATGCTTAAGAAGCAGCTTACCCAAATTCACTGAGTATCATAACGGAAAGTGAGCCGGATTGTGAGATCCAGCCAAATTGCGCGACTCACCCATGGAAAGGTCAATCCCAGAACGAATGTAAAGCAGTGCGCTTTCTCGCATGTCGAGGATGGAGGTGTGGGGATTTGTAACGGGGTCTTGACCGGCGACGTTGGTATCCCACTGGCCATGGTAGTCGTACGCTAAATGGATCCCCTAGTCAGTCGCCATAGTGTGTCCGCTACGAGCTCGTCTTACACATCATGTTGATATACGACACGCTGCTGGTGATCTTGTTGATCTCGAACCCTTGGAGGAGGAACCAATAACCTGCCGGAGCGGCTGGTTAGGACATCATAAATAACACGGACCAGGGAATGCAAGACCAGGAGATGCGTACCGCAAGAGATAATTTGGGTGGGAAGCGCTGTTCTTAGGTCCTTGAAAAATGCGGTAAGGTTCGGTGTATCTGAGTTCAACGGATATGTGAGTGAGTGCAAGTATAGAGGCGTATATGTTGAGGACTGACCAGTCGCAGGAACATTACGTTCCATGGCACCCGGGTATTCTGGGGAAAGGTATCAGCTTGTACCGTAGACAAGGATCAGTCTTGCGAACCGAAGTCAATGTCTGCATGCCAGCGAGTGAGCACCCAATCTCAGGCGGGATGGTGTTTGGGCACAACGCACCAATTCCGTCGACTCCGAATTCAGAAAGAAATGAAGCAACGGAGGTGATGAATGTGTTCCTATTGGACACAGAAGATATCACAAGGGAAAATAAGTCTCGCGTCGGCTGGGATTCACTATGTGAAAACTGAGAGGATGGTCCGAATGACCGTCTCGGAGCACTCACGAGAAGTCCCAGCCGCCAACAGCGACGACGACCTTAAGCTGAGGGTGATTTCCCTTTTGAGCGACGAGCCGCTTTAGCAGGGGCACGTCTGCGTCATCCAGCTCTAAATAGCACGCTGAACCAATGGAATCGGCAGCAAATTAAGTCGAGCTTACGAATCTGAAAGCCTTGCGTAATGGTAGCAAATGCGAAGTGTACGTGTGTATATGGACTCCAGTCAATATCGTCTGGCGCGACGTTGGTACCACAAGGACGTCGGTCACCAAATCCAGCGTAGTACGCGACTTTGCGCATCGGTCGTGAAGCGGAACACGAAGGGAGTGTTGGAGCGAAGCAGTTCGAGATGCTGTAACGAGCGAGAAAAGTACAGGTCATGAGACGCCAACGTGACAGGACGAGGCGAATTACCATGGATTTGGTTGCTGGGAAAATACAATCAATGGGAGCAGGGAGTGATTTAGAGGTCAAACGTACCTGTGTCGTGCAAAAATCGCTAGTAAGCCCGCCAAAATCCGAACGCACTGCAGCAAGCGTTCAGTGGACAAGTGGCGTTTTCTCGCTTTGTGGGCCCGCACTGAAGTCCAGGGATGACGCTTATCGGAATCGCGGAATCGTTAGTTCGTAAGTGAGATTCAAAACAAGTTGCTCACGATATGGGTGGCGGGTTTCCCGATGATACGCACATCGTGAAGCCGACTTGCAAAGCATTGCAGCCTATAGAGGGGCAATAAATTGTGACTAACACTGAGCGAGAGCCCCATGAGTTCGCTTACCTTTCCATTGAAAAACGTCTTCGCGTTAAACGCCTCGATTTGGTCCACCGTAATGCGAAGCAATGGCTACTGTGATGTGGGGAATAGCACAGACACCAAGATGCAGACTCACCAGCACAAAAGTCGCCAGAAAACGACCGTATATTCTGCACATGTACCATTGAGTGACGGTGACGGTGTATTAGAAGGAAGCGTCCCAGACGAAATGCACACTTTTGTCCTACAAGCGAGGAGTTTAGTCCACGTTCCGTTCGGGAGCTTGTGAGAGAAGAGACGGACCAAGTTGCAGCCGCGAGCAATCTAGGCCTGGGTTATCAGCAGCGAACTGAGCCGCAGTTAAGCCTGCGTTCGTGTAGATATCGAAGCTAACGAGATGTCATTGCAATGAGTCCTGAGACGACGTTGAATGCTGGCTACCAAGCACACCAAGTTGAGAAAGGTTGCCCGACAGTAGCTGTAGTACAGGCTAAGGCAGGAATCGCATGAGTACGGCTAAGACACAATGTGAAGACGTCTCACTGGCACTGAAGACGCCGATCGAGAGGATAGACACTACGATGAACAGAGCCAATTTCCTTGATGGCTCGCTGCTAGACATCGAAAACATGGTTAGCTGCGATCAAAACTGGTACTTGCAAAACGTGCCCTTTATGCGACATCTAGACTGTGAATATAGCCTATTGGAGGAAGCATTTGATGCGTTGATAACGCACAAGGTTGCGCGGAAGACGAAAATAACGGTCTGCGATGGACCCTCAGGCCCAGTCAGTCCTCAGTCCTCGTCTCGTCACCGAGTAAGGCATATCAAGAGAATTTTTTTGCGAGGCCCACTGCACCGCCGCATCCTCGCCGAGAGCGTGGTCCATTCGTCGATCGTAATTGCCTGCTTCAGCGTGGAGCAACCTTGAACTCAGTGAACAGGAGGCACAAGGTGGTCGGTCGAGGGGGGAGAGTTACCCCAAGGGATCAGCGAATGCGACGATATAGACCCCGAACGGCGTCTTATCGAAGGGGGCCACTTTCGCCATTTGTTTGGCCTGGTCCTGGTTCGGGATACGAGGCAATGTCGGCGGCGAGCTTCCCGTTGAAGCTCCATTACTAATCTATGCCCGCGTCTGAGTCATACGATGCACCCTTTGAGTCCGCGTTCAGAAAAGCTTGGGGATGGGATTGTATAACGTCGACGTCGTGAATCGCAGTTCAAAGAGGATCTCTACAGCATCCGACAAGAGCGGTTGACTACTGACAGGAACCATCAAGCTTAGGTACCACCGACGCTCGTTCGCACCGGTAGCTAGCTGCTATCTCCAACGGCGTGCGATTTACTAAGGAAAGAAATTGAGTCACTGCTGCGTATGGTTCGAGGGGGACTTTACCCTCTGTTTAGATCTCGCCGTATATTACGGGACCCGTGGCCCTCGAATGAGAACGCTGCGTTTTCATCAGCGTCCAGGGGGTAATGGTTGGGATATCGTACTCATCCCAAAAGCCAAAGAGTGACAATGACAACGACGGAATCCGCTGCGGCACCGCACGAAAGGCCATATTTAGTGCCTTAAGCGAGCAGGACAAGTCAGAGGGTTTGGGGGGGGAATGTGTTCCGGTAGTTGGTGTTGCCCGGGAAGCTGAAGGCGCCCTCGACGGCATTGCATAACTCAGTAGCACTCCGAACCAAATTGCTCTCAGCATGCTTCCGTCAGTGACTGACAAGCACAGTGGCGAAACGTTGTATGTCACAGGTCCGAAACCCGATCTGAACGGTCACCGACGAATACTCAATTATTAAGAAGCCAGCAGGGGTGGGGGTAACGTAAGCCTAACACTCTGTTCGTCAGAAACAAATGTGATCTTACGGAAAACAAACCGTGGTCCGAAGAAACCCAAAAAAACCTACTAGATCATGGTGCCGAACTCTGTGTTTTGTGCTTTCGTCGGATTCCACCAAACGTCGCCACATTCCAAAACATTAGAGCCGTCGCATCGGCTCTACTTGTGCGACCTCTATATGTAATGCTTGGGCTAGCATGATTGGGTTGGTGTGCGATATTTGTAGCAATGACGGCGTTTGGTCGGCTCCGTTAAACGTCCAGAAGAGAATTTGGAGTTTGATGGTGGCTTATCGTTTGATGTTTTGACGAGGAGCAATATAAACATAGTTCAGAGAGTTTTTGTACTCTTCCGAGGGTGGTAGCGCATTGTTCTCAACGGTGGTAGTAGCGAAGGAGAGGCCCGGGCGCTTATGAGCCTTGTGACTGGGTAAACATTTTAACCGTGGGACCGAAGACCTCAAGGAGAGTCGCAATGTGTGTGATACACACATAATCTCGACAGTCGTCCCACGAAATCAAAACTACTCGAAAATAACGAATCCCGAAGCTATGCTCTCCGTCAGCAAACCGATAGATGTATACGAAGGCGATACCCTAAAGTCGGAAGAACATACAGGCGATACCTAAGGGATACTTTCGTAATTTTAGCACTCATCGTGGAATCATTGAAAACAAAGTTGGTAGTCGCCAAAATTGGCACGGCACGGGAGTTTGGAGTAGGGTCTTCTTGTTGTCCCGCATGGAGCTGTAAAGTATCGAACTCGGGTCCTCAATTAAGGCATGTTCAAATGATCATCTTCGGGAATGCCGCGCGACTCGTACTGACTTGCAGTTCGCCATATCTATGCCATAAATCGATATACCAATTAAGATTACGTATCGCATGCTCCACACGTTAGTGATCGCGATGTCTACTCGCAAGTCAACTTGAAGAAAGGACGAAACTTCCCAGAACAGTGCGGCCTAGAATAACCGCTGTGATCATTACAGGCAGACAACGGTGTGAGAGCCCCATCACTTTGACGTCGAAAAGTAACCCGACCCTACAATCGCCTTACCTGCGTCTCAACCAAGGTCCCAATTCGGAAGCTTGAAGCAAACGCTCTGATTTGAGGTCCGAAATTCCTTATTCTCTACTGAGCCGCGCTTAGCTGTGCCCTCTCTGTGTCCGTGGAGCTATATACGCCCGTGTCTTGCTCGGTTCAGTGATCAGAAGGCTGGAAAGTTTCTATCGACTCACGTAGTCTGAAAGTTGTACGGCAAGAAATACGGCAAGGAAATGGTGCCTGCCAGCGGGACATCGATGCATCAAGTATTGAACAGAGATAACGAAGCCCAATCAATTCAACCGTGGGTCTTGAGGACCACCAAGGTCCTATGACGAGGCTTGGATCGCTTTTAATTACCTCCCAGTCCCCAGTCACTTCATAGCAACATGAGCACCGCCATCGAGGCTCCCTATGGTACTTGGGAATCGCCAATCAGTGCCGCCTGTGTTGCTCGGTTGGTGCGTAGATGAGGATCGTTGTGACCTAAATACTAATCGATTGCCAATCCGGTCCAACTCAATAGCAGAGCTCCTCGTCGATCCCATCACGAACAAACTCTACCATGTTGAATTACGGCCGGGGGATGAGGGGAAGAACGCCCTAGTCGAGACTGAAAGAGCTCGAGATTTGGTTAGCGGGGAGTGGGATGTACGCACAGGGGTGCACGACTACAGTGGAGGTGCTGCGATCATCCACGGTGGTATCGCCGACTTCTCCAACTACAGCGATGGCAGGGTGTACAGCATCGATGTCAAATCGGAGGGGGCTACCCCTGAGGCAGTTACTCCAGGTATGTCTCTGAAGCGAAGATTGTCTGATCAACCAATAATCAACATTGTCGTTTCTGTTTACAGATAGTCAACCGCTCGAAATGCGATCTCCTCGTAGTGTTCCGCTTTCTTCTCTCGCTGGCCCAACTCCTAAGGCTTCAATATTGAGGGTCTCATGGTGCGTCACCACTGGGCAAGTCAATAACGAGGAACCTGGAGTCTTTCCCGCCGTCATCAACAGGGCTTATGAATCATTCACCATACTTTCGACTGTCAAATTTACAAGTTCCCCAGCCAAATTTTTCGGTGATCACTACAAGACTATTACATTTGTATTCTAGTGGGAATCAACAAACAGTGTTTCAATCGGCGAAGAAAGAATCTGAGTACAGGGTGGCCAACCGTTTCAACCCCCCGACATGATTCTTAGTGTTATGGAAACACCTATATCGCATGTTCATATTCCACTCCGGGATGAATTTCTCCCGCCGGCCTAGTACATTCTTTCGGCGTGTCTAAGTTGAAAAAACCAGAAGAATATTAGTATTCCCCAAACCACCAAAAGGAAAGCGAAAACACGAACCTCCCCTCTCAATGGAAGCGCCATTATCCCAAGACGGCGCACATTCGGGAACGCCGCCTTCAGACATTTCATCAAAAATACATCGATCTCCCTGACCTCGATCTCGAGGAGGTCGAGTTGTGGGCTTCTGGAGAAGTCACAGAGGCGTACGACATCGTCCGGTGTAGACGAGCGTTGGAAGCAGTTTACTGAGGTACAGCTTCTCTAGGCGAGGGGCATCGAATGTCCCAGACCAGAGTGTGTCGCTGTCCACCCTAGCATGCGGCATCAGGTGCAGCTCGCGCAGATTTGGGAGATGCAACGAGCTCAGCCACGGGGAAGAGGATGCAAAGGAGGGTGTCATGGGCATCCATACGTGCATC
The DNA here is from genome assembly GCA_029467805.1 of Pleurotus eryngii var. eryngii. Taxonomy (NCBI): domain Eukaryota; kingdom Fungi; phylum Basidiomycota; class Agaricomycetes; order Agaricales; family Pleurotaceae; genus Pleurotus; species Pleurotus eryngii. The sequence continues at coordinate 845,542 of SZVJ01000007.1, read as the reverse complement.
AGCAGCACTGTGAGCGCAGGGTAGTTGTTGTTAATAGCATGTATCGGCTCGGGGGCGCCGAGCATGGTGTCGATGTCCAGCCTTTGAAGGTTAGGCATGATGACTAACGAGCGCGGAGATCGTAAATCAGTACGCGGGACTTCGGTTTGTTAGACGATAGAAACCTACTGTCATTGTTGAGCGCCGTGGCTGTGAGGTGCTTGATCGTCGAACAGAACGTCAGCTTCTCCAGTGTCGGCCCAACCTCTCTGAACAACGCGTGTATCCTTGTGAATGTGACTCTGTCACGCTGGACACGGCGCCGGTAGCGCTCAATACCAAGATACAGTTCCTTCAAGCACGGTGCGCGTATGTACGGCGCGAGATCCAGCAGCAGCCCTAGTTTCGTGACGTCCAGTTGGAGCGTCAAAGATGTGAGGCCGTGTGGACGGGGCACGCGATACCACAAGTCCTGGAGAGACTCAAGCTCGAATTCCTCGTCGTCCACTGGGGTGTTGGGGAGTATTAGTCTGACTTCGTTGAGTGTAATCGCGTGGGCGAAGACGTGGCAAATGCCATCCATGAACTCCTCGCCAAAGTCGCGTTCGGAGCCGAATGCACCAGGGTCTGCGTCGTTCGTTTTGGTTTGGTTTGCCATGATGAGTGCGTAGTATGTCTGCAAGGCCTTGAGATGCTGCATGCAGAGCGAGATCTTCTGGATACGCCTCGCAAACTGCGGAAACCTGCCAAATACGTTACACACTCAATCAGCACGCCCGTCCGGAGCAGACTACAAGTATAACGCGGAAGAATATAATCGGCAACTCACGCAGCATGTCCAAGCCTTCGTATCAAAGTGTTGGCCTTATTTGCAACCTCGCCAACCTCATCATCGTCGATTGTCTCGTCTAGAATACTGAGAGTACGAAACCGGTGGTCGAGCGCCACCGCGTAGAACAGATGATTGACGCGCTGGACACGCATGACTTCATCTGGGGGCAGATGCGAGAGGACTGCGCGCCACATTTCTGGGGGAAGCTCTACCGCGGGCTTAGTTGCTTGCGTGATTATGTGAGGAGACAGACGTGTTAGTGGCGGAAGTGGCGGGAACACAAATGGCATCGCTCGAGTATTGTCGGTATCGCGGAAGTTTCGAGGCGATTGAATTGTGAAACGAGGTGGTGAAGAGGTGGTTTGGGGGGAGGCACCTGGAGTCCATGTAGGAATTCGACCCAGTGCACGGTCGCCGTTGTTCGTAGCCATATTTTAGGTCGCAAGTATGTGGCTAACGATGAAGCCTGTGGGGAGAGGAATAGAGCCACCTAAATCCAAAATCAACTCAGCGGCCAGCCCGTGACCACGGGCCTCCTACTCGTTATAGCTATTGCCACACGATGGTTCCCCCACCTTACGCCGTGAACGCGCATACGAGTCAGGCGGACCGGCTCCATCGAGCTCGAATTAATGTCTCGCGTGTTTGAAGCTCGTAGCTAAGTCGGACGATCTGATCTTATTTCATGTCTTCTATGGCATGGTTGGTATCTTAGTTATATGAGATGTCGTTAAGGAGGGAGCAAAGGACAAGGGCGAGCCAGCGAGAATAGTAGGGTCCGGGGAGTCCGGGAGGTGCGAAGGTTGCAGCTTGGGGAAGAAGATGGGAGAAAGAGGAGTGTGTATGAGGGGCGAGAATTTCAGCGGGGCGGGTCCATGTTGCCGAAAACGTCAGAGGTGAGAAGAATGCGACAGTCCTCTGCGACGACGCGAACCGCGCGCGCATCTCCGCAGCACATATTGACGACAAGGGGGTACAAGGGATTGACCACGACCATCCCATGGGGAGAGCCGATGCTGCGATAGCGGCTATGTGGGCTTTCATTACCTCAGACGAGGTGTTCTATCGTTTACAATACTATGAAAAATGAATCACTTGGTTCAACTTCAACGCCGATCTGATGGGCGGTAGCTGAGGATTGCGTTCGCTGTTACGGCGGAGGCGCAGAGTACGACCAAGGACATCGACGGCAAGGCCGGCGCGGACGTTGGGCTCGGATGAGAGTGAAAAGCGATCATGTTTATGTCTATCATTTTCGTGACTGAAGCTACGAATATTGTAGCTACACAGAGTGATGACGTTAAGGAAGGAACTGATCCCAATCGACGTGGATGATATTCCTTAAGGACCGCACTGTTGCTGATTCAATGATACATTGTCGAATTTTGAGGATCTTGAGGGGTGTCTGGTCCATGCGCTGTTGGAGAAGCTCACTAACGCGGGGCGTAAACCTGCGATCGGAACGATGCCCATCGAAGGAACATTTGCTCAGCGTTAGGCTCTTGAGCCGGGGTAGAATGTTTGTGTCCGACTGGTCCGTCAACGTCTGAATGATCCGAGGATGTTCTTGGAGCTCCAGCACCAGCCTCTGCACCTGCTGATTCCGAACGAACAGCTCCTTCCACTCCTCGGGGGTGCTCAATCGCACCAAACCCACTGACACGAAGTATACGGACGCAGCGTGAGGGAAGCAGTGTTTGCAGATGGAACAGATGGCGCAGCTGGTCCTTACTCCCCCCTTCCTCGCAGTGTATATCCAGCAGCGGCACTTCTCCGAGCGCCACCCCGATTTTAAAGTCCCACGCAAACTTATTGACGAGCCACATGCGATCTGCTAGCCCAGCTGACGTGCTTTGCGCCCAGCGGGAGAGGACTGTAGTCAGGACCTCGAGGCACCCCAGCTCCGCGAGCCCAGCCTCATGGGAGGATGTGACAGAGTGGAGGAGCACGCGGGCAGAGTGCGGGTAGCGGATGTGCTGGAGCAGAAGAGCGATATCGCGGAAGTTGTTGCAGGAGACGGACAGGCACGTGAGTTGTGTGAGATCCACGAGCGCGTACTTGGGATCCTCTCGCGCACTGGGGCTTGGGGGCGTTAGGAAGAGGGCGTGCGTGAGTGTGAGGTCGTGAAGAGTGGGCGTGGCGCGCAAGACCATGAGAATGTCGGGGAGGGATAGCGGGCGCTTTGGTGTGGCAATATGGAGGGTTTGGAGACGGGGAGACGGCTGGAAAGCACGTACTGAGGGGAGGTAGATGTTTTGGAGTTCAAGGGTGTGTAGGCGGGGCATGTCCATGCTGAGGACTCTTTCCATGGACATGGGGGGAAAGTCGGTGGCGCGCACGTGCCGTCGTAGGGCTAGGCGCTGCATCGCCGGCAACACCTTGTTCTCAGTGGGAAAGAAGTCTAGGATGGCGGGAGACTGGCCAAAAATGTCGAGGTCCTGGATCCTCAGGATCTGTGACGACACAGCGCTAAGGACAGATGGGTCAAGCAGCGGCCTCGTCCATTGGATATGCAGTGCACCCTGCTTCGAACGTGCGAGCATGAGTTCGGCGCAGTCCTGTGACTTGATCTTCGATAAATCAAGGTCATCCCACAGTTGCGTCGTACTGACGAAGACCTCACGCCAGCTGTGGCAAACGGTAGCGACATTAAGGCAGCCGGGGAAGTCGCCAAAGTCGCTGAAACTGCGGCGTACAAGGATGAAAAGTTTGGCGAGGATTTCGGCGGGGAGTTTGAAATGGGGCTGTACGCATTTCTGCGCACTTTGAGCTCTAGGATGGCGGCTTCGTGGGCAGCAATATCTGCTTCGATGAGGTTTTGAGCGGGTGCAATTGGGCGGGGTATCAAGGTACTCGCCTGGTTGTGGTGTTAGTCATATACGGTCAATAATGAAGAATAGCAGAAGGCGTACGGTGGGTGAGTTCGGGATTGGGGTGAGGCTTTGATATGCCGTACTCTGACTCTGACTCTGAATCCGAAAACATGTCGAAGGACCTTAGCAATCTAACCAATGGTACATGAGGTTTGCGTGAGGCTTGTATACTTCAGTGACTCACGCAGGCGCCCAGCGTTATCATATCTGAGAATCTGATCTCGACTTACGCTAACTTTACAGAGTTCTTGTCTTCAAATTTGAACCGCGTCCACTGAGTCTCCCATCGTCGACCTTCTTCCGCGTGCTATTTCCGTTGATCCATTGTATCCAGAGGAGGAAGAGAAGATGTTCTGCCTAGTCTCTGGAGAATTGGAGTCGAGCGAGTCGAACGTGGTGGTGTGTGAAGAGCCCGTAACGCAGCGTGTGACTTCGATCGAGGTGCGTTACTCGGTCACTCTGTACGTTCTACGTCGCACAAGTCCGTTGGGTTTGAAGCTTGCCGCATAGAACGTCCTAGGAGACTTCGCTGGATAATTGCTGGGTGTACCGTTCGGGGTTTTCCAGGCGATTGATTCGTTCCCAAAAGCAGCTCCGAGTCGTTCGGTGATGATGGGTGAACATTCGAATGGGTAAATGTGAACCAGAGGCATCTCACTAGTGACATGAACGCTACGGTCGTGTGGACTCGATGTTGCCAGAACACACAGCGACATGAGGCCTTGGGCCGATGGAGCCTCCCAAACTAGCAGACCTTTGACCCATAAGGCTTCCTGGTGAACGTTTCCACCGCTGCCAATCCGAAAAATCGCAGGGATGACAATGAGTTCTGCGAGGTACGCCACTCATATACACGACTTCAGTGCCTATGGTTCTGACATAATTCCCTCTGATTTGTAGAATCGTTCACAATATACCTGAACCCGAACCCCGCCGTTGTACCATATTACTCACCTTGCCGCGACTATCTTCACCATCGTATATGTTTTAGATGTTGAGCCGGAGAACGATCCCGATGATGAACGCGCAGAAAACTGGGTGCGACCTTGTCAACAATGATCCCCAAACTGCTTTGAAAGACGGCTGAAGAATTGCTGCGAAGGTCGGTGGCTGAGCTGCTTTCGTCTCAGGTATGTAGCGTCAACCAGCTAAGTAGTCCCTGAACGGTTCACCTTCCGTTAGTGGGCGGCCTCAGGTATTTTGACGGGAGATCGTACCAATTTCAGCCGCTTGCGATGAAATTACCGACAACCAAGTGAACCTCGGTGATTTCACCTCTTCAAATCAGTCATACACTGCTCTCAGACAGATTCGCAGCCACCAACATGATACTAAATGCCTCCCGTAGCTGCTGCATATGCTGTGCCATATTCCAGAAGAAACCATCGATTTCCCCTCCTCATCCAGGCCTTCTTGGAGCACTTCCTCTTGATGGGCGTTGTCGCTCGACCGAATAGAAAACGTCAGTGCCGGGCTGCGTGAGTGCTAATCCGCTGACTATGCTGCAAGCCTTGCGCGGACAAATTACCCGAGACGGTCCAGCGTAGCATGTCCCTCTTGATGTCGGAGAATGACCGCTCACAAGGTGCGGCGGTCCCCCCCTCACGTAACCTCCAAAACGTTATTGCATACCCTTTGTACCTTTCAACAGGTCACAGGAGTGCGTTTCTAAACCTTCTGCCACATGCGGCATCGTAGAATTCTCTTCGGTTTCGAATTCGCTTCCGATACTCCTTGTCACCGATGGGTTAAACGGCACACATCTACTCCATTCCGAATTGCTGTGGGCCGTGCATTGTGTCAGGCACTCAACCGAGTAGTACCGGGATGGTGTCTATATTCCATCGCCCAGGCGTATAAAGTCTCAGTCAGTCCAGGCACTGTTCCCCCAACCAACGCTTCCGTCTTGTGAAGTAGTGAGCCCTTTGTATATTCCAGCAATTCATCGAACTGACCTCACGTCGTATCCTACGCGCCAGCACCAACACCAGCACCAACTTCTACGAACGATGACTTCCTACAATATCCACCAGCAGATCTTCTCTGTCTCATTCGCTTCGGACATTGCGACGGGTTGTCTAGGCTCGCAAGCCGATCTCCAGCAGAAGATGGACGAATCGTTGCAGCCCTCTCTCGACAGGCTGAACATCGGCCCCTGGAGGGTCGTCTGGGGGCCGGTTGCCTGGAAGCTCAACCCAGACGATACGTCCTCCTCTGCCGACCACAGCTTCTATGTGGCCCGCAACGCCGCGGCGGACTGGGGCGGCCGCGACCTCTGGAATACCTACGTCATCGCAATCGCGGGCACTGCTACTAACTCAGATGTGGACTTTCACGAAGACGTGGATATCGACCGTATCATCGACTTTGAGGCATTTGCGAGCGGCGGGGGGAGTTCGGCTCCTGTGCCCGTTGACCCAGACTCGATTGACCCGTTGAAGGCATATATCGCGTTGGGCACTGCCAACGGTGTGAATCGTCTCTTGACTATTCGATCGGCTGGTGATGGCACGACCCTATCCCAATTCCTGAGAAGAATCCCCGCCGTCGACGATACCCGCATCGTGTTCACCGGTCATAGTCTTGGAGGCGCGCTTTCACCCACAATTGCTTGACTGCTCTCAAAGCGGGTATCCTTAGCAATATCTCTCCAGGGAATACATTCGCGTATCCAATTGCAGGACCGACTCCGGGGAACCGCCCATTCGCCGACCTCTTCGCTGAATCGTTTCCGCTCGTCACGGTCGGCCCCAGTGCATACCAAGTTTGGAACGCGAATATCTGGAACCAGTACGATATCGTGCCGCATGCGTGGAATATCGGTTCTGTCGAGGGACAGAATCTCTGGGATATTCGCAGGATTTATGGTGACTTGCCTTCGGGGTTGGCTTTGGAGGTCGCTTTGGCCATCGTATATGAAACCAACACCCGGATTACGCCTTCTGGGATAGACTATGTGCCAATACAGGGGAGTAGGATACTTCCAGTACCTGCGCCCCCGACCCCGCAGACATTCGATGAACTTCTCGCCATAGCTGGTCCTCAGCACGTCCAAGGGTATATCAGGTTTGTCGGAGCACCTGTCGCTCCCTCACTTTGCGAACCCCCCAATCCACAAGCTACGCCGGTGCTCAGAGTCATCGACGAAGCGAGGAAGAGGAACAAGAAGAACAAGGAGAAAGGGAAGGGGAAATTGTGAATCCTCGCCATATTTCGGCATTCAGATAGTGTACCTGTGTACGATTGCTGTGATTCGTCGTCCCAGCCTGTTATCAATGGATTCCCTTTGCCCAATATTTTCTTGAGGGATGTAAATAGGAAACGGGTCCCTGTCATGTATCTATTCGTGTGTTTCGTTTCCTGTAGACTTGTTCCCGAGTTATCTTCTGAGGTAAGTATTATCTATGTCTTTTATCCATTGCCTGATACTCACCAACGACCGCAATCATCGTACACCACTTACGATCATATGTTGGTTCGATGGGCGAAATATCAAATTATTCCATTGTGACAGGTCCATACATGGAATGCATGCTTGCTCCGCTCGCGACGTCGATCTTGCCTCGGTGGTACACGCATCAATCCTAACGTCTCAAGACTGACCGCCTATCTTCGGTCCAAACTTTGAAACAGTCGCACTATCTCGCAGAGCTGAGCCTCGTGGATCACTTGCTAGAAGGCAGCCCGATATACGGCATGTGACGGGTCCCCATGATTTTGCTATCCGGTCGGAGACAAACAATGTCGGTGTTGATGCTTTCATTTAGGTGGAGTAGCTTCCAAGAGGTGTCAAGAGAGCAGTGATGGTGGCGGTTGTCTGACTCACTCCCGCAAAGCCGTATGTGGCAAGCAGGACTGAACAGGGATGCAGGGTGCCGGGTGATTGGGATAAGGCGACTTGGCTCACGCAACAAGAAAAACTCGTGGAGCACCTTGTCGTTCACGATATCCCCCGCTTCAAACTCGCCGGGGGTGCGGGCGGGACGTATGCAGCCCCGGAGAATGATACGATCAGTAGTGGAGCATATGTCTGAGTGCTGCACCCGGCCTCATCAAATGGGGCTATATGGGATCCAGAGATAGACATACCGATAAAAACGCATTGACAGTGTGACGGAACGAGCGGAAGCTGTTGCACGAAGTTCGAACACCATGCTAGAATTCAACTCACATGCTCAAGCAGGCAATTTGCTTGGATGATTGGGCACGAGGGCTTCTGTGGGTCAGGCGCCCGTGAAACGACGATGAACTGAGCATTTTCAGCCTGAGATTCACTGGTGGTTGTATTGTGGCTGTAATGAATTCGAACCTGCGCTCCTGACTATAGGATTCCCACAAAAACTTCCCACAGTCAGAACCTCTTTCAAAATTTGGTCGCTTTCTTTCAACGCCCTGTTGCCACCCATGACATTGCCCGTCGAGATCATTGCATCGGTACCTTGGTGCATTCCGCTGAATTCTCAGCAACGTTATGTAGAGCCCACCGATATTTACAAATCCTAGATTCGAGCTCGATTCTCGTGGAATCCACGCAAGCTCTTCTGAACTTCACCAAGGTCCGAGCAAGTGAAGTCCCTACCGAACACAACGATGAGGGGAGCCACACCCCATATTGCTTGACTACGCTGCGATTCTCGATATCATTGCCATCGCTGGAAGCCATGCATACATTTCTCCTTGCTGCTGCCTTGCTTCGAATGGGATAGACGCAGTTTGGGTGCCTGCATCGCTTTGATGCCCCTCGTACACGACTGTGAGGATCTTCTGAGATAGATATGAACGGCTAAAGCGACTGGTGCCTCGCTGCGGGTTCTTAAAGGTGAGTTCTTATCAGTCAGTTGACGACTACAGACTTCCTGATAACATGCAGATGTTCAGATTTGATTTGAACGATTGACTATATGCTGTAGTCTCTTCTCGCGCTATGTGAGGCTGTCTACTTTCGAATATACCCTTCACGTACGACTATGGAGTGGTCATTTTCTCACCATATCCACCGTCATTGACGGGCTGTGGTATTGAATTCTCATCGGATTGCTCCCGTGCCAACCTTGCTGAATGCGCTCAATCCATGGAACGGCTGTGATTGTATTGATCGCTAAATTCACGGTAGCGGTGTGCGCGATGTGAAGGCTCCTCCGGCGGAACTCCCAACAGCTATAACTAATTCTATCGTGCTAGTCAACTCTAGGAGCTGATGGTGCGTCCATCTATATCTATATTGTGATCGTTTCTCTAATTCTTGCTACAGTGCACCTTATTACTGGCCGTCAGATTGTCAGGTCGCACGTTCACGCAGGTGCGCATCGTCTTCGTGTCGTTGGTGTTGCAGCTTATGAGAAGTCTACTAGGTGGTGCTGAGAGCAGTTGGTACTCTCTACGTTCTTTGCAGCCATGCCCCTCTATCCAAAGAAAGGTCAAGAGGAGCTTGATACGTACCTCAGTGCACGACTTCCTATCTTTGAAGCTCTCCCACACTTACCATATGTTCGAGCCATCATGCTGGAAGCTATAAGGTCTGATATTTCTCCCCAACTTCTCCTTTCTCCTCATTTTTTTCTTACACGCGTTACCCCAACCGTAGATGGCAATCCGTGTTTCCATTAGGCAGGTTATCTTGTCCCTTCGCCGTCGTTTACTCCTTATGCTCGCCCTCCAGGAGTGGCCCATCGCCTCGCAATGGACGACAAATAAAAGGGATATCTTATCCTGAAAGGATCCACTGTCTTCATTAATACTTGGTAATCTCCCAACATCGTGTGCGGCGTCATTGAGAAATGAACGCACCCTGACCATCTCTAGGGCACTCTTGAAAGACGAGGAATACTACCCCGATCCCGAACTTCGGATTCGGACGCAGGTTCGTCCAATATCATCTTTCCATCTTCCACATCTTGTTAACATTCTATCTCGTCTACGTGGGCGCAGGATATGCTCCGGTCGCTTTTTTGCTATGGACTCACTTTTGATGTCCATCGCGTCGACGCCCTTCTGCTTTGACGTCACAAAAGCGAAGGACTCGGAAGGTCGAGACATCGAGCCGGACATTCGGTGTGATCCTGGGTTCACAAAGTAGGTGCTTGGGTCTGCTTTGGGTATCTTGATGTAGAGCGCTGATGCACTAATGAATGGTTGATAGACACATAGTTCCGTTCAAATGCTCTATCACGCCCCGCTCCGCTGAAGCCGCGAAAATGTTTCGGGATTCTAAGTTTACATGAAAAGATAACACCGTGCTACCGCCGGCATAAATAAGCACGCATATTGCGTGCGCGCTATTTTTCGTAATATGGAAGGGAGTCGATTTTATACACTGCTCTCAAAAGAAGGACTGTAAAGAACACTCCGGCGAGGCAAAGTTTGAACTACGAGTGCCCCTCCTCACAAGTCGGCTAGTCTCGCCTAAAACTTTCTTATTGACCAATTCACTGGCCCTTCTGCGAGTAACACCATGTCGAATACGGCGAGAGGGGGACAACAAGGTGGATTCGGATCATTTGGTAGGTACGACTTTATTCCGCATTCAGCATCCATGATGAACACCGCAAATGTCAGTTTCATCGGACCGTCCCCCAGTGACACCAGCCTCCAGATGATGGCGTAGAACACGCGACTCTTGCATTATGAAGTCATCCAGAGAGCCGACAGTGATCTCAATCAACATTCAACTGTTTCATTCGTTGCGTAGACGAATGATGTCATCATTATCGGTGAGTCGACATGGATAGCACAGGTTTTTTTGCATAGGTTTTTCTACGACGGAACGTTGAGAAGACATCCGAATCGCACCAACGCTCCAGATTCGTGTCTCCTCTGCCGGGATGCCCGAACCCCTGCCCAAGGGGGGTAGGGGGTAAAGGGGTAAAGGAGGAAGGGAGGGTTGCAACTGGGCAAAGGAATTCGGAGCTCGCATTCGAGCTCTATACTCTAAAAACAATCAGTATGCGAGGCTGAATCATTGATAGTCCAGATTCTCACCATCATCATCAGACTCACACTCGGCAAGGCTCAGCACTTTGAAGAAATACTACTGCCTGCACCCCACCGGAAACAAATCGACGGAAGCAAAAAACTATACTCCTATCGTGCAGCGGAACGGATTGACCAATGATACTACCACGGCTAGTTGACAAATCCCAATTCCGGCCCAAAAAAATGCTTCAAATCCAGACCAAATGAGCGGATGTCGAGTGAGCGCGGAAGGAATACAAATCCTAGAATAGGGGATGGAGAGGTCTATAAATTCCCTTCTATCACCTACATCTCCTCGACAACTACCACCACAACATTTATCACCACACCACCATCATGGCCCACCTAACGCAACGACTCAGCAAAATCATTTCTTTCTGCAAGGAAGTCATCGATAAGAAGCCGATCCCTCAGGTAAGCTAGCTCTCCCAGTTCTTCAGAAACGAACTCTAATTATCAATTGATTCTAGAAGGTTGATTCTCCCTCTTCTATTGACAAGACGCAGCGCCTCGCTGCCAAATGCGCAGAGTACACCACGCGCTATGTCAAGTCGTCTCCCTGCCACTTTAGGACGCCGACATTCAGCACCCCTGACGTCGACCTTGAGGCGTTCATCTACTGCCTCCTAAGCACATCAGACGCCCCACTTCTAACCACTGTCTACGGCACCCTCGCGCTTATGGGACACATAGCCGAGTCAGGTTTATGCCGGAAATCGTCTTCGTCCCCGCACCACTTCTTCCTCGGTACGTTCCTCGTGATGTCGAACTTCACTTGGAACGAGGTCTGGGACGACGCATCTTGGGTCGCGCGCACGGAGGGGTTGGTACCGTTAGGCGAAGTTGAAGCGCTGGGAGACGAAGTGGAAGATGCTCTGTGTGTTATGGGGCGATCGCAGTGGGACGTGCTCAATGAGATCATTAACTCCGAGCTCAAGACCCCCTTTGTGTCCGCAGAACGCACACACGAGGTCATGCATCTCGATCCCAAGTGCAGCGCGTATTGCGAGACTGTTATTACTCACTACACCATCGGCAAGACCACTACTTCGGTTAAGATATGTCACTTCTACAAATTGAAGATGGTGGGAGGCAAATCGGTCCCTGATCGTTCGGATCCTTGGTCTTCGAAACCCTCCCATGAGACTCGCTTCGCCTAACATTTGTTTATTTTAACTGAATATTTCGGACTTATTGGGGACACTTCGCATTACTTACCTCGTTGTACGACTTTTTGAACGGACAGTTATCATGGAATGTGATACTCCTCTTGTACAATCGCACTTGATTTCACATTGTTATGGACATTGAGCTTTCGTTCTCAGAACATTTATTCATGGGTTTGCCACGAGTATGGAAAGTATCGCACGAAGAGTATACCTCCTTCAAATTTGTGTGGACACATGTTTGTCGTTCGTTTTGTTGCTCCAGAATCTGTTCGTCCGGAATTCAACTTCCTCAACGACGTACGCATCTACCTCAATGGAATGGATGAACAGCGCGAACCCAGGAATCAGGCCTCAAGAATCAAGAGCGAAGACTTCCAGTACCTAAAGCAAACCTCAGCGCTCAGCGTGCTGAGTGATTCTACCTTGGATTGATGCATGGCTCAAGACGAGAACGGCGCGAACGTTGAGGAGGCTCAGTTCTCTCCTTTAGCGCATGCGCGTCTCAGCACCTATCTTCAAGCTTCCTCTGGGCACTGGTCGAATGTCTAGATACCTCGAGGGCGGCGCATACATTCTGTGCATTGCTGGAGCGGCCAATATCCGACTTGCGCCGCAGAGGGAGTAAGGATGCGGTAGTGCCGCTAGTGATTGATCGGTTGATGGTGAGTGCATGTGTTCGACTCGCAGTGGTCGTATACTCACAATAGTCCCTTAGGCTCAGCAGTCGCGCCTTAAGGTTTTACTCCATCTTGCACGTCGGCTTCGTGCTTCGTACCCGGAATGAGGTGACTTTCACTTACTCCGAGGCACCTTCCTTCGGCGTTGCCGACGTTATCGATAGTCAGTACTAGCAGTCAGTTTCGGCGGCAGTGGCGGCGGCTTTTTGGGTTTCCTGGAGGATGGAGTGCTTGTTAACCCTGCCACGAAAGTATGGGTGCGCCTTTCCCTTTATTCTTGCCTCGATATACTGGGTTTACTCAATACGAAGGTCATATATAAGATGGCAGACGAGCGCTCCGTCGCAATTCGGAAGGCTCTTGAGTATCTGGAACGTAGACCAACTGTGTATAATCGAGCTGCGAGCTATGAAGTGCGCTGGCTGACTAGGAAACGCAGGCTCGACGTCGGGCTTCAAGGACAGCAAGCCGCAAAACAGCAGAACGCTGTTAACATACGCGGACTCGGTACTCAGCGCCAACTCAGCGGTCTCCCGAAACTTGTGCGGAGTTTCGGTGGAAAGGTTAGACTGGATGAATGGCAGTTTGGTAATACTTGTGGTAAGCACTCGATCTATCTATCAAAGTTCGAGATCTCGAGGCTTAGCGTTCTTCACTTAATTTCCTGGTAGCGGTCGTGGCGGAGGCTGTTCTCAAATGGTACAGTGTGAGGCGGAGAGGAAGGTGTGTAACTGGCTGGCCATATGACGAATCCTGAGTCCGGAGCTCAGAATCGAAATACATCTTAGAAACTAAACGCTGTACATCATATACATGCAGAGAGCAAGCAGAGAACCCCACGAAATTCGAAAGAGCACGCTGGTGCCGTCAGGGTCTCACTTGAAGGGAAGCCGCATGTGCTAAAAAAGGATTGAGTGTCGAGCGTCAAGCGTTGATGTCCATAGGATGGTTTTCATCGTCGTGCCTGGTAGAATTCGGCTCCAGAGGCAGCACAGACGAGCGCCTGAGCGGAGAGTCATACTTCGATCATTCCTACTCGGCTGAGACTAAAAAGGAAAGCGCCCGCTGAATAATGCGGTGATTGCTCCGTCACTTGCCTTACTGTCAGTGGCCCAGCGATAAGATGTAGATAAAACCTAATCGGGAAGGAGTAGCTTGAGCGCCGCTTAAAATGAAACAAGGACTCCTCCCAGTACTCACTTTAAAAAACTCAATATACCCAAACCCGAAGCCTAAACGAACCTGAACCCTAACACTTACCCAAACACCAACCAAGACTCTAACCAAAACCCGAACCCTAACAGGTCTTAACCAACACTCAATGTTGTATCCGAGCTCTTAACATCTTGACTTAGGGGGGATGCCGATGTCGGTATTCGAATTTCCGTCGTTCCCGAACCCATGCGTGTGGAGTTAGACGTGGGAAAGTGGCGCAGTTAGCCGAGTAGGAATGATCGAACGGTTCCTCCCTGAGCGGAACCGAAATAACATGACAGGGTATTTATTTGCGCTTATTATCCTTGGAGGGTATCGGCGACGGAACAACTTGATTTCGCCAATCCTGACTCGGTGTTTGCATCGTCCATCATCCAATGGTCAAGGGCAACCCCAAATCCTCGGCATCATCCAGTACGAGGAAGAAACATGCAAAGAAGGCACTTGGCGCACCCGATCAGCCAGATACACCCATCAGGGAGAAGAAATCCAAAGCGAAGGAGAATGGCAAAGGGAAGAGCGGCTCCAGCAAGGAGACGCGGGTGAAGATGTATATCCCGCCTACGAAGCCCACGCCCGTGCAGCCGGATCCTCTGGACTCGATGGGACTGGCGCATCGCCTCCCGCCTGAGCTGCTCGTTGTTCTGCGCAGTCTAGGCAAGAAGGCGGAGGTGACCAAGGTGCGGGCCCTGGAAGACTTGCAGGCGAACTGGGTCGGCCGGTGCGACGATGAGTCTGTTCTGTATGTCGTAACGGATATGCTTCCCGTATGGGTACGTCGCTAATCCTACTCTGCACAATATCGCCAATGTCACGACGATCATCCAGTTGCACCACATCCCAGCCCTGTTCGTCCACCCCTCTCGGCGTATCCGTCTCCTCGGAGCCTCCATCCACGCAGCCTTCCTAAACATCACCTCCCTTAGAGACCACGTCTCCCTCTTTCTCGCCGACTCCGCTCCGCATCAACTCGAGTCCATCCTTGGCACATGGTGCATCGCCGCGCACGACGTCGACCGAGCCGTTGCCCTGAATGCCTCTAAGTCCTGGAACGCGTTCATCTCACGCAGCGGGCGTCCCACGACGGCACTCAGTCTGACCTTCGAGTTCTGCCAAAGAATGGTCCTCGATCCGCTGGGGACGTACACCTACCTCAACCCGCCCCAGCCCGCTCCCCCTCCGCCCTCTGCTCCTCACGCCCGCACGAAAACGGCGAGCAGACACGGACACGGGTCGGGGCACCAAACCCCTGTCCGCCAACGCGATGATCCAGACGCCGCGCGGCGCGACCGTGACGATGAGCACGAAGAGGCTGAGATAGACCGCAAGGCCCGCCTGCGCGTCGGTGCATTCGGCGCCATTGGATCCCTCCTCACACGTGAGTACTTACTTGAGTATACTCCACGTTCTTCGGCAATCTTTGTTTAGTTGTTTTCGTGTATTCGTTTTTGTATTCATACTATTTAAATCTTCGAATATTCACTATCCACCTACCACGCTGACGACCAACGTTGCTGCCGTAGGACGCGTCGAGGAGGAGCACGAGGTGGTGGACAAGGGTGAACACGAGCTGCTGGCGAACCCCGCACTGTGGACGGCGCTGTTCCACGAGAGCAGCTGTTCCGTCTGCCCCACCATTGAGGCGTTCGGAGACGCGCAGCCACCCGTGCGCAAAGCCGCGTGGAGCCTCGTCGATGCGCTCCTGCGCCTCCGCACTCAGGCGCAGGGAAAGATAGGTATGCATGCACTCTCCATACTCCCTTCTACCCCTTCTCGTCCCTTTACTGATACCATCACTACGCACAGACTACATACGCTCACCCCCAACCTCAATCTCAAACCTAAACACAAGCAGAGAAGGAGGAGGACACCCCGAAGGAGGAGAAGGAAAGGGAGACATTTTGAATGTGATGAGCGCGGCGCTCCTCCGCGCGGCGTGGACTGAGCCTGACCTCGGTGTGCGCTCGGCGATGTGGAGTCCGCTGTTGGGATTCCTGAGAGGTAAGT
Source organism: Pleurotus eryngii var. eryngii (assembly GCA_029467805.1). Taxonomy (NCBI): domain Eukaryota; kingdom Fungi; phylum Basidiomycota; class Agaricomycetes; order Agaricales; family Pleurotaceae; genus Pleurotus; species Pleurotus eryngii. Next base: position 829,818 of record SZVJ01000007.1, on the reverse strand, counting down.
TCCACTCCCGTTACATTTTCTCTTTTCCTCGCATTTCCTCCTACGTCTTTTTTTCACTTCATTCATTGTTTACTTTTTACATTGTGGTCATTTCCTTGGTGGGGATTTCAGCTGCAGATGGCGGTTAAGTGTTCGCTATAAAAAAATTATATGTGGAGGATTGCGGGCCTCCTTTTCTTCTTTTATTACCTTCCTTACTGTAAATTCTTACGATTCGGCGGCCCGTTTCGTTTCGTTGTGGCTGATGACTGATGACTCTGTTGCTAATACGTGATGTGTAGCGTTTCCGGAGGCATGGGAGCTCGAGGCGCGGTTCGCTACCGCTTCTACTACGACGACTATGGGAGAGGGAGATACCATGGGCGAGGGTAGTGGTGACGAAGGGGAAGAGGAGGAAGAGGGTGAACCCCCACCACCGCGGCCAGCCATACCTCAACCTTCGGCTCAGTCGGATTCGCCTCCACCGTCCGCAGCCTACCTATCCTTCCTGCACTTCCTCGAGCGGGGGTGCGCCGGCGCGCCCGTCCAGGGCTACCCCGCTGTGCTCGTCGTGTTCGCGACCGTGCCTTTAAGTGTGCGTGCTTCTCTGTCCTTTCTGTGCTCTTTGTGTTCGGCATAGATATATTTCCCCCGTAGATCATGGCCTCCTCTTCACCGTCCCCCCTCGGCGCCATCATCGCAGCGTTTTGGGGCGCCGTCGGCTCCCGCGCGCTCAGTGGGATGCAGCGCGGCGCGGCCTTAGCGGCAGGGGCAGCGTTTCTGGAGTCCCTGCTCGAGTGTGTGGTGTTCCTGGGGAAGCGTGTGCGTGGCGAGGGGAAGGAGGGAGAGAGGGCGCTGCTGCTTGGCACAACAGCATCCACATTGCCGACTGCCAATACACCCACCCTCGCTCTTACAACCGCATCCACGTCCACTGCCACTAACGACACGTCTACGTCTACGGCGCACGCACTAATCCCCGACGCCCCGGCCGATGATGACGAGACACGCCTCAGCACACTCATCGCCACCCAATTTATGCGAACTCTGCACGAGATCGCGGTCGGGAACTTGAAGGTCGATCCCCGACGCGCTGGGGCGGTGTTGGCGCGCGGATTTGGTATGTTGCGAGGTATTGATGAGGGATGGTACGCCCGTGCGTGGGCTGTGTTCGCAGAGTCGGTCGGGGCGTATTTCCTGTTTAGTGGAGGAGGAGAAGAGGGGGGAGACCGAGGATCGGGAGGGACGGTTTTAGTGGATGTACTGAAGGGGATCTACGATGCCTCTGATGGAGCTGACGGTGAGGATGCGCGACGGCTGATAATCGCGTCGGCGGAGCGGTGCTTTGTAGGCGCTACGTTGGAGCTTGGTGGGTCAGGTGAAATCAAAAAGTTAGGTGGGATGGGAATGGGGTGTACAGCCGTACTTCTGGCACTGCTGGACGCTTTTGGAGCTGGGTTGTGGGCGCTCGATGAGGGTATAACAACGGTGAGTAATTTTCGACCTCTGGATCTGGCTTAGCCTGGCCTTGCTGACGAGAGGATATTTTTGCGTTTTGCAGCGTGTGGATGGGCTCGTGAACGAGGAGGTTGGGGTCCTCGTCGAACGTGCACCAGAGGTGCTGCTTGCGTACCTCGGGGGGTGTCCCGACGAAAGGAGAAAAAGGGAGGTGTGGGGCAAGATACTCGGGAGGGTTTGCCAGCAGTCACCGAAGGAGGGGGAGAATAAAACAGAAGAATTGATGAAACTCCTGAAACCATGGATCGAGGCCGCCAAACGCGGGGCTCTGCCAGCCTCCCTTAGACACCCTACGGCACCGACCACGGACGCTGTGGATGAATTGGTTGCGCGTATACTTGCGGACGCTTTGCAACGTCGTGTCACAGACCAGTTTTCGGAGGTGTTAGTTGAAGCGTTCGCTGCCTCAGGTATGTTCTCGTCCTCTGTTCGTGGTGACGGCGTTTTCGTATTGACGGTGTGGGATGTTGACGCAGATTACTTCGTTACGAAGGAGGGTATGCAGACTGCCATCGGCGCCGTTACATCTTTCATCTCCGCAGAAGTCGACGAGGCGTTGCGCGATAGGGAGACGACCCCGCGGTCCCTCGCTCTTTCCCTGCGAGTTCTTGACGCGATCCTGAAGACCGACTCGAAGTATATGCTGCTGGAGAAGACGCTGGCAGTCTCTTTGGCGCCGTACCTAGCCCTCTTCGCGTACCTGCTACCGCTCTGTTATGCCGTTAATCCTGGGGAACGGAAGCTCGCTGCGGATATTTATGGGACTTTGGTGGGGAGCGACGGCGATGTGAAAGAGAAAACCACTGTGCTTGTAGTAGAGCGACTGCATGTACTCCTGGTGGATCCGGACGCCCGCCCGTCGTAAGCGTGCTTCGAACATAACCTGCTTTGTGTGTCGGCGTATTAGCGCTGACTGCAGCATTGTTTGTATAGGTACGAACACATACTCGCGGCGATCAAGGCAGGGATCCCTTGGATGTCGATTGACTTCATGCGCGACGTCGCGCCGTCCAAAGTCGAGCTGGATGCGCAGCTGGAACAGTTGGCGGCCGACCCACCCCACGCGAGTCTTGCAGTCATTGACCCACTGGTGCCCCCAGAATCCTTCTTCGAAGCCGCCACCGCCGACGCCCGAGCACCTGCAGCCGCTGGCCGCTCGTATGCCGCCGTTGTTTCCGCCATCTTGAAGCACCACCTCGACAACCCACGCCTCCTTTCCCATCATACGCATCTGTGGGTAATCCGGCATTTCGTGGCGCTGTCCATCTATGCGTCTGATCTGCTGGGTATACCGTATGCGGAGAGCGGCGTGTTCGCTGGTGGCGCTGCGGCGGGGGGTGGGATGGTGGGGGTCGTAAGGGACGTGGAGGCGGTGATGAAGGTGGTTTTCGAGAACGACGGAGCCAGCGGGTGGAGGCGCCGCGTCCTTGAGGCCGTACAATCAAACAAGGCCGATGAACTTGAAGGCCTCCCGCGGTTCGTTGCCGACATGATCACGCTTTCGACGGAGAAGGAGACCGTTAGGGAGTCGCGCGCCTTGTACAGAGTCCTGAAGCGCGCACTGGATGTGGATGGCGGCATTAGCGGCGAGGAGGTTGACCTGTGGGTAGGCGTGGCGCGGAAGCTCGAAAAGCTCGGTATGCTGAATCACGTTATCCATGTGGGCGGAAAGCCTTACCTACCTTTCTTTCGTAGCGCCATTGACGTCGCTCGCTATCACCAAGGCCGTCTCCAACGTAGGGGTCGATTCCCCTAGACTCGATAGATACAGAAACGAGTTGGCTGCGTCAGTGGCAGGCATCACACCCGCAAACGCCGACACTGACGGTCTCGTGCTCCTTCGCAAGCTAGTTGCCGTCGCGCCTCCCCCCGACTCCGATGTTATATTCCTCCCTCAGCACCGGGCCGTCAATCTCGTCAAGACGTTCCAGCAGTGGGCGACCGCCGACGACGCGAATATAGGATTGGATGCAGAGTGCCAGATGACCGAAGTCTTCGTCCACGCTGCGCCCATCTTGCAGAACGTGCCCGGCGCACATTGGGAGTTCATCTTTGACGTCGTGGAGAACAACACGGAGGTACGTTGTATCCTGTATTTCGCGCGCTAAACTGAGCTGATTCCGATGACTTGTTTTGTCGTTGTAGACGTGTTCTGTTGGCGATCCGTCGACGCTGGTGACTCTGTGGCTACAGTGCGGCTCGTGAGCGCGATCGAGGAGCTATCGTCGACCAACCGCGCCCTGCGGGGTGTGTGGCACCCAAGGCGCACATCAGTCTTCAAAACCCTGCGAAATATGGCTACGCGGCGCTTGCGTACGTGCCTATCCTCATACTCTCACATTCCGTATTTTTCTCACATTCCGTTCTTCTCTTACCTCCCGCCAGCTACTGAGGGCGCGTCGTTGCCCCGCTCCGTATGTCTCGAGGCGCTTCTGACCCTCCTGCAAGAGCTGCCGGACGCTTTGATCGACTCGGATACTTTCGCGCACGTGAGTAGCCCTCTCAGCGTTCCCAATACCACCAGCTCAGCCAGTTGTCCCTTCCCCTGCTCATAGATGACGCATCTGCTCGACGACGGCTCGTCTGCGGTGCAGAAGCTGGGGTATCAGCTGCTCCACAAGGGTGCGCAGAAACATACGGAGCGCCTGGTCATCGAGGCGGGCGTTGACTCTGATGCACCTGTGGGGGCCGCGCTGCCTGCCGAGCTGCTTGATATTCTTGATGGCGAAATCAGCGTGCCCGACCGGGAGGGTCATTCGGCGGTGAGTCGTGGTTTGCAGCACTCCGTCAGTGGCTGTGTCTTAGTGTGCTCAATTACTGCAGCGCGTCTTCACGCACCTACTGGGCTGGATGGTTGTTTTCGACCTTTTTATGGACGCCGTAAGTCCAAGCTGCGGCTGTCTTCATCATATTATTACTACTCACGTTCGCCTTAGTCGCTGAAAGTGCGGTCTGCCTACGTAGAGCAGCTGCGGGATCTCGGAATTATATCGACGTACTTCATCCCAAATATCTTCGACCTTCTCCACTTGACCGAGGGCATCGCGCGCGCCTTCAAGCTCGACGCTTGGGCCGTGGACGAGTTTTACGTGCAATGTTTGGTATTTCTTCATTCGCAGTGAAGGTTTTTTCTCTTACTGTCGTTGGTGAATAGATTACGACGAGACCATGCCCTGCGGCCTTTCGGTGTTGGCTGCGCACCTATACTATCGCGCGCTCCTGACGATACCCAGCCTCGTGTATTCCTGGGTCCTGGACTGCAAGGACCGCCAGTTCTCTGCGGCCATCGCCGCGTATACCTCCGCGTACTTTTCGCCGGTTATCATCCGCGCGGAGCTGGCGCACGTGAGAGAGAGCACGCCGGCGCTGGTGGACGAGGCGTTCAGGATCAAGGTGGCGTCGAACGCCGGCGAGGTGACGGCGTCGTATACCGTAGACGACCAGGAGCTGGAGATCAAGCTGAAGATTCCGTTGGACTGGCCGCTGCACCGGATCGAGGTCAGGGACAACAAGACTGTGGGAGTCGATGATAGGCGGTGGAGGGCATGGATATTGGGGATTCAGCAAACTTTGTGGTCACTGGTAAGCCTTCCTTGTTCTTCTGATGGTGGGACCGCGGATGTCTTATTTGTCGGTGCAGAATGGGCATGTCATAGATGGCCTGAGCGTGTTCAAGAAGAATGTGGCGCTCCATTTCGAGGGACAGGTCGAATGTGCTATCTGCTACTCGTGAGTCTCGCAACCCCTGCCTTTGTGATGTTCCCGAACCATTGTTTTCCAGGATTATTAATGTCACGGACGGGAGTTTGCCCAGAAAGCCGTGCAATACGTGCAAGAACCGGTTCCATGCAGGGTGTTTGTACAAGGTAAGCATGCGGCGTTGCAAGTCTGGAATTGAGGACGTTTGCTGATGCTGCTTTCCATGGCAGTGGTTCAGCAGCAGTCATTCGTCGAGTTGTCCGTTGTGTCGCTCTGATATCATATGAACGGGGAAAATAAATAGAATGTTTGTAAACGTACAAGTATAAGTGTAAATAGTGTAACGACGAGTGATACGAGTAGTGAACCTGATGAACGGGTTTGCCCTGGGAAAGGGGGCGTAGAGGGGTGGGAATGGCGCGATCGTCTGCTGGTCAATGACGGCCGTGCCTTGTTATCGTATCTCATGATCGTCTGCGGGAATGCGGTAGCTGGTGCGAATCGTCCCGCCTATAAATCCACTGCGTCTCTTCCCCCACCGCTCCACCCCTCCTTCCACCAATGGCACTAAGCTTTCTGACGAGCAAGGTTCGTCCGCGAGCACTGAAAGTGGCATCCACGCAGCTCAGTTCTCCCGCAGCCCAAGCTTCTTCCCGTCAAGCGAGACCCCGACGGCACCTGGGTCTTCTTCGACGGCACCATACGGATTTCCGACCTGTCAATGAATGAGAATGGCTACACGTCGCGCCATATGTTTGCAAAGGGGAACCCTTACACAGGCGTGGGTCGAGCGTCCGCCGTGACCCGTGCGTTCCTGGCTTTCTCTTCTCAGCGGGACATGACGGGCTGACTTGGGGCGCGCATAGCCCCTTACCACTACCATATCTACCAGACCGAGGTATTCGAACCGGTAAGGATACGGCCTACGAGGCCTATGTATACAGCGCGTCTGACTCGCAGAAGAAACAAGGTGTCATGTGCTACCTGCTGGATGGGAAGGAGTACAAGGCGCGGGTGGGCGACGTGGTGACTGTGCACCCGGGGCAGAAACACACGGTGCGTGCGCTCCATGTCCAGGCTCTTCTCCGCCGGTCGACCGGGCCTGTGTAGTTCTGGTCGGATCCGGACGCAGAGGACGGCCTGCATGTCGATATCACGGGGTGCGGCGGGGGTGATCGCAAAGGGTGTGTTTCCCCCCTTTTTGGCCCTCATGGCGTCTCATCCGGTGCGATGCCTAGGCTGGACGAAGCGTTCCTCCACAACCTCTTCGGATATATGGATTCCCTGAGGCAGCAGGACCGGGCGCCCAGCATTTTCCAGATGCTGGTCTTCATGGACTCTGCCGACGTCGTGCTCGCGGACATCCCGTTCGGGCTGGGGAGGCTCATGAATGTCGTCGTCGGTAAGCGTCTTTTTCCTGCTGTCCTCTCCCCCCCCACGTAAATGTGCTCGACTACATCCGCTTTCTCTGCCAGGTCGATGGATTGGGCGGTATCTCCTGGGCTACCAGCCGTCGTACAAAATCTATAACAAGACAGAGTGACGCAGTAGCTCTTTTGTAGTATTAGTATCGTTTCCGTCTGATACTTCGTTGGTGTACCTTTTCTGCGTTCGCGAGACAGCGGCGGAGCTGTAAATGCACAGGTGTGAGCTCTGCGCTGGGGTGTGCTTCGCCTCTGGCTACTAGTGCCAGCTCACGCCACGCCCGTACCGAGCCGCAAATCCAAGCTTAGCCATCGCCCTCTGTGTCCATGCTCCTGGTGTGGGGCGGGGACGAGTTGATGTAGCGCATGGTGTTACTCTCCGTATTTGGCGATGAGCCGTTCGGTCTTGTCAATCGGAGAAGGGGTGGGGGCGGGGAGGGGGCGTCTACCCGTCTACCATCGACAATGATCAGAATGATATGCCCTCCGTCGATGTGTACGTGCAGGGTCTCTTCCGAGTTGTTCGTTGTGCATGCGCCTTGTGAAGAAAAAGTCTGCACCGAGTAGGATTATTCGGGGCAGTTGGATGTTACGTTGGATATTGGATGTTGACTGCGTTTTTTGGGATTGCGGCGAGTCGCCGACCGCTTTCTCCCACATTCCCATTATGTATATGGGAGCTCGTCATACGGAGGGGGCATTGGTGCGGCTCGCGACTCGCAAGTCGGATGACGTCTTCTCGCTGTTCCGCCGAAGCAAAAGCCTGTACAGAAAACGTTCCTGTGCTCTCTGTTGTTCCGGCTTGGTGGTTACGGGAGGGGGGGGGGAGGGGGTCGCGGGTCGGCGCACTAGAACTGGGTGTTCGCCGTTGGGGCGACGGTGATCTGTAGAATGGGAGAATGGGAGAATGTGTATACGTGCGGGCGTGCGGCGATAACCTACGGCGAGCGCGTCGGGAGCGGGAGCGGTGGGGGGACGAACGGGGGTGGAGACGAAGGGAAGTGGAGACTGGCGCGGGACGTTGGCTTTGAGTGAGGGCTTGAAAGGATAACGGCTTCTGTGCGCCAGTTGAAACGTTCGAGCTCAAGTGCTAATGCATGGAGGAACGTACAGCACAACCACCATCACCATCCTCGACACCCAACACCATATTTGACAGCGCCGGCAGCCACCAACAGTTAACAACCTCCCGTTCCCGACGAAAGAAGCAGGCATCCGGATCGTGTGCTGTACGACGAGAGCTCCGTAATGACTGAAGCGCTGACGGCTCTGAATCAAGTGTGCAAAAGTGAAGGATGGGTTTTTATACTATACTTAAACGAAGCCTTGAACTGGGAAGCATAGACCAGGTCGAGTGAGCGTACCATGTCAAAAAACGCGGAAACTCGGATCCAAACCATTCCAGAACTCCACGTTTTTCGGTGTACCGCGGAGTTGGCGCTGAGGCGCCGAGGCATCGCGCGCACGCATGCTTTTGCTGCTCAAGCGCTCATGTGGTGCCGAGTCTGGATCGTAGGCGACGATTTGGTGACTGGGCACGTGGGAACGGCGAGGAGAAGACCGCCTTCCAGATCAATTGATCACGCGCACGATCCAAACGAAGGTCGACTCAGAATTAGTGGTGCACTTATCGTAACTCTCGAACTACGCCCGCTACACCGGACTTGGATCCAAGACTATCATGCGGTATGCGGTATTAAGGAGGAGATACGGGCTTGACACAAGGCGGTACATGTGTGTGTAGTACGTCGACTAAATGACCTTGTGCCCTCCCTTGCAGCGAAGAGAGCAGGTGCAAACGACTATAGTGTCCCTCCCCTTCCGAGTTGCACAGCAGGTGTAATCTTGGTTGTTTGGATTTCTTATCACAGTGTAGCCAGCAAGAGTATGGAATAGATGTTATTTGTGGCTTGTATGTAGGTTACGGTAAGTGATAGTAGGTTGAACAATGAACCAACCGATGACAGCCAACAGGTGCCAATGCCAACCGTGAGAACTTTTAACAACCAATCGGAACCCACCTCAGCCTGGGGACTTTTGACTGGGAAATTTCAATGTTTAACGTTTAGCCATCAAGAAGGACACCTGCGCAACCTTGACATACCGTAGCATTCAGCGAGATCGGTCAGGTTGTCTGCTGAGGAGGGATACGATGCTGCACTTAGGACTTTGATGTCCGGTGTTGGTGTTGGGAAGGAGTGTCAAGGTATGTGTGAGGAGTTCGATCAAAAAGGATAAAGCCGCGCAGTGGATGAGAGATGATTTCCCCGAGCACCGGCCAGATTTTACAAAATGTCGTACATGCACAGGCCAGCGTCGGCTTGTTTGGCCCACACCTCTTGGCCAAATAATCGCTCGCGGTCCGTGCGCTGCCGGCCGGCGAACACCCGTTGGTATCACTGCAAATGCTGTAGGAGTCCCGCAGACATTATCTTCGGTGAGCTCCCAGTGATCCTTCCAAGCGACATAGCTTGCAGACGGACGATTACTCAGCATATTTACATCCTGCGGTCTAACGACACTCTCACAACTTGCGTCGACATTTCCGCCATGTCCGAACGCCGGCCAAACAGTACCGAGCGGCGCGGCAATAGATGCCAAGAAGGCCGGAGAATTAACACCTGAGAAAACGTACGAGGAATAACGCACAGGGATTCGATTCGGGGAACGATGCTAGACACTCAAGGGACAAGCGCCAGTGAGGGTCAGGGGGAGGGGGAGGGGAGCAGTCGAGGGCAAAGTTGTATGTTACGTTACGGGAAACGGCCAACGGGAATGGAGACGGAATTGAGGCGGGGTTAGTAGCCCTCGCGCGGTAGACACAGAGCTCAGACAACAGAACTTAGAATATTGGCGAGAAGCCGGAAGGGAAGACGACCCGGGATATCAAGCAGCGGACGGCTAGACAGCTGGGACGGCTGATTCCAACGGGCGGGAAAATGGGACTCCGCAGTGGGTGAAATGCATCAGCGAAATGAACTTTTTTGCGGGGAACCGGGTTAGTGAATCGGTGCGAATATGAGAGGATACCTGGGGTTAGGCCGGTTGCCAGCCTGCCTATGGAGCTGTCGCTGGAAAAAGGAAGCTGCTGAGAGGCTCGAAGGCGTTCTTGTCGGGCGACGACTTCATAGAAGACTTGGCGCGGGGCTAACTGCCAAGGTCTGCACCTACGCTTGACGAGGGGCGAGTAAAGATCCATGAAGACGGCGTTGGCGCATGCTTTGAGGAAGACCGATGTCTCAACGCGCTACCCACCTGAATACTTTGCTCTCACCGGGGGGCACATGCATCTCATTAACGTCTGAAAGGCCATCACATCGCGAAAACGACAATGACCAATTCCGGAGGGGCATGCCCGCAATGCCGTAGACGGACGACTTTTGGATCCTCACGCGCACGCGCACGCCTCACGATCCAAAACAAGACCGAGGACCGGCAGAGTCGTCGCTTCCGCGACGTTGCCATGAGGCCAATGATTGCCACAAGAACGCGCGGCGATGTGATGTGATGAGACACACGGAAAGCAGGGTGGTGAAGACGCACCTCATGTGGCGCCCTTTAAGCGGATAAAAGTTTTCGAGCCTTACGAGACATACGAGTCGCCTGAACTGGGCGAACCCACGTATCGTATCAAGGCGTCAGAATCGGAGGGCAGTATACCAGGCGTCCAGCGTTCAGAAATCGGCATTCCTTTATATTGGTATATACCATTCGGGTGAACGACACAAAAATGAGTGTGATGCCCAATCCGATAACGCAGCCGTCGTAAGGAAAGGCGGTGGGACTGCGTAAAATAGGTTGCCTATGTCACATGTGGCAATAGTCTGCCATAAAACACAAGGATAAGAGTCGGTGGCGCCGTAGGATGGATATACGCGCCGCGGCGGGCGAGGACGGCGGCGGGGGAAGAAATAAGAAATAATGGGTGAAAAATTGGGACGAGGAGGAACAATGAGGAAAAGGCGGTATTCAGTGAAACTATGGGCAAACAACGTCGGGACGGCCCGTGCACGGATAGGATAGCCTGGTGGCGTCGATGGTCCGTGACCCTCTCATTTGACTCCGCGCCAAGAATCAACAGCTCCTCGCGGACGACACACTCGGACACGCGGGGCCATGCATCACATAGCCTGACAGCACGTTCCGTGCCCCCGCTTCCATTTTGGTTATCGTTCCGGGACGGAGGTATGCCAAATGGCTCTAGCTCATGTCCACACCTACATCATAGAAATAGAATAAATACATCATGTCTATACGACAAACATGATTCAAAATATCCTCGTGCACCGAAATACCGTCGACGCGCCCACGCCCACGCCATGCGAGAGCGCAGACCTCAACGCCAGACAAGACGACGGCTGGAGGGGACCCGGAAACACGAGGTGGCTGCCGATTCCCGCACCCGGCGTTGCTTGCGTAACTGGCGGGGGCGCTTAATCGCACGCGCGCATCCGGGAGTGCCGGGGCCGGGCGGGTTGAAAAGCGTATACGGTTCTCATGCTCATGAAGGAGGGGGGGTTGGGGGCCGACGTGGCGACAAGGCAGCAGGTTCCCCCGTTGGACCGCCCGGACGCGATTGTCTCCTTTCGCGGCACACCGAGTTGCCCCTCGCCAGCGGCCAGCGATTCATCGCCTGCTCCCATGAAGCCCCGGTCGTCGTGACGGTGTCGATGCGTCATGGGATGGGACCTATCGCCGGGCACCCTGGAACCAGCGGCCTGCTGTGGACGCCGGACTACGTGCACGAGGGACAGGAAGTAGCAGGGTTATCGATCATGGAAGATCTAGGACTCGTCGTAAGCGAATACTGACACTACAAGCAGGACGCCCTGCGCACCTCTTGGGCCGCCAGTGTATCCTACGCATCCATCCAGCAGGACCGACTTGTCCCAAACCCCGCGCGCGGAGAGAGCGACTTTGCGGCGTAATATGTGTGTGTGTGCCAGAAGGCGGCGCGTGAATGTGGATGGAAGACAAAATGGGTGGGCGCTGGAAAACGAGGCACGGCGCCGATCTTCTCCGATCTCGCTGGCGTGTTGGCCTTCTGCCATAATCTTGCTGCAAGGGAGCTGAAAACGTTTATGGGGTCGGGGCTGGAATAAAGGGCGTGCCGCAGCGGGTTCTTAGCAGAAGAGAAACGTCCCCGCCACTCCCATTAGCCGCAATGTTTCGGCCTGCCCGGGCGTAATCGCACGCGCGGTCGACGGCAGCGAATACGACAGAGCCATTCGGGGGGGCGCCGATGTCGATTTTGGTGTTAGGAGCAGGCGTTGCCGATCTGGAGACTGTGGGACGTAACATAAGTAAGCGATTCGAGCCGCGGTTGGGCACGGCAATGTATGTCGCGCACCATTGATATCATTTTAATAGCGGCAAGCAATTGCCCCACCTTTCGTCAACCTCCTCATGAGCGAATGCGCCATCGTTCAGCAAGAGATCTCAGATTACGAGGACGTCGGGCATTCGGCATGCGAGGTCTCGAACGTGACACTTTGTGGACAATATGTGTCGACGAACAAAGGATGGGATTGGAGGTCGTCGACTTGGAGAGAAGGTCAGCGACCAATCAGTGGTCCTGCAGTGTGTTCTCAGGCGCTTATCTCCATCTTATCCGATTTCAACTTGAGCAAACGCCGCGCCTACTAAACCACGTTTTGGGCCCCCAAAATCGCCGCAGAGGTGAAGATTACATGCAAGGGCTTCGAAACGCGTCATCGTGGTAACCCGTGCGTATATGCCCTTCCCTTCGGGCTCTTTCCTCAACTCAGAGACTTCGCACTCACACTCGATATCAACCGTCCCTTCGGCGGTCCAGCGTCGTCGAACTTACGAATGACGCTCAAGCTTGCGCCACTTCATCATCGACTCCCCCACTGCGTTCCGCGCAGCGCAAAGTTGGAGAATCTGATGTACGTTGTTATTTTTGATCTAAGGTATGGCCTTCTGCTTCGTCGATATCGTTTGCGTTGATTGGTGCATGCATACCGAGCCATTCCACTAATACTCTACTTCTCCGCAAAACTACCCCTGGTGTGCTTCAACGACCTGCTATACGAAGCAATACCTTCAACCGCTGCACAACGGACGGACGGGGGTGTTAGTCGGAAATGGGGCATCGTCTGCTTGGAGACGACGAGTGGACGGAGGCACGCCATGGCTTGCTCTACGATCTCGACTTTCCTGCACTCCCGACGGTTGTCACATTTATGTCGTAGTACCGCAATGACGACCAGCATTGGGGTACTGAGTGAGGACTGAATATGAATGATCAATACGGTATAGCACAAAGTAGTTTGAGAGACCTTACCACAGCCCTAGGCTGACTTTGATAAGCTCGAGTTCTTGAATATTTGGACAGGATGTTGTCTCGTACCCATCAGTGGCCGCACCATTGTCATGGACTCATGTCTTAGCGTTCGACCCAATACCCGGTAGTGATACTTGCAAGCAATTTTCTGGGGGATGGTCGATTTTCGTGTCCATCGGCCATATGACGTCTTCCCCTTGCACACACATGCTGAAACTCGAACGGGCATAGCGGGGTCTCCCCCACGGTGCAGATGTTCGCCTGCGCATCCCATCCAGCGATGTTGCTTCACGTGAACGCAAGTGCCGTCGTGGTTATGATTTGAATCAGGTTCGAGTTCAGCGAACTTCGATAAGATAAGATAATCGTAGCCGACGTGTCAGTTTGGCCGCACTCCGAACCATCACGGTTTCGTCGCTCCCGTTCTCTGAGCTCTCTATCTCTAGACGAGAATTGTACCGGTGCAAACCCTCAGTGGTCCCGTCGCTACTGTCGCATCCCATCGCAGAGCGGACTGTGCTCCGGCGTTCAATCAATAGTGGATGAGCACGGCCGCTGTTGCTGAAGCGCTGACGGCCTGAGCCGACCCACGTCTGCTTCCCAGCTCGCGTAGCTTACAACAGCATCTACTAGGGAACCCCAAACTATATACCTTTCGATGGCCGGCATTTGACGCCCGGCCGAACGACAAGGGCATGAGGATACGCACATACAACGGCTTTGCTAACGGTGCCCCCGCCTCACGCGCACATCGCCATCCCTTGCTCGGACCACCGCTAACTACGTGGAGCACAGACGTGCGTGTCCTTGTTGCCGACACAACTGGGTCCGTGCCGCCTTCATCCCATCGGACGTTTTTTAAGGGTCCAACGTAAGTACGTATTGTCCTCACTATCAATATTGCAAGCTCGCGATTGCTTGCCTGACATCCTGGAGTGTGGCGGCCGTTCTGGAAGACCTTGTGGGCCTACGTGAACAAGAATGCCTCCGAGGCTTTGGGGTCGTGTATATATATCGAAGGCCCGACTGCAGGATATATCGTAGCCCCCCCGAGACTGATATTCGTGGGCGCGTCGTCAGGAAGTACAGCCATTCATTCTCAGCACACGTGCCACTAATCCACCTGAGGCACGGACGCGCTCGCCGTCGATGCTCGTGCGCCACCGACCCTCCAAAGCGTTCCAACTAGCCCTCGAGCTAGCAATGATGCATGATGCTCCGCGTGTGGATACCATTGCGAGATACTCTATCGATACCTAGGTGAGAGTAGAAGAACTCCGTCCGTGGTTCCTCAACTCCCAGCGTAGGCCACGGGGTCTTCGCCACTCCTAGACTATGACACGGGTCGTATTAGTATGCCTCGTCAAGCAAGTCATAAACATACCTTGGAGGTTCGCCATCTGCTATCCTTCTACAGTAAAGTCATCGTGTTAGATCCCTTTCACTTAGGGCTGCCTCGGTTCTCATCGCCGGCCCTGACGTCAAGGGTGTCTAGGTCAAACCAGTTTCACACCTCGTCACTTCCCCGCTTCCTGAGCGACGACGACAGCAGATGTCGCTCCAACCGAGATCCCGGGATATTGGGTGCACCAGGCAGGGGCGGACGATTCCGTGGGCGCCTGATCCCGGTGAGAAAGCGGTGTACACTCGATGCATGGACGCTCCTGCGCTCATCAACCCGCACACACCCTTCTCCTATCACCATCTCAATCGAATACCGCCCTCCTGGATGCGCTCGCGGGGTATAAGGATCTCGTGAACAACACTGGTTTCATACCGACATCGTCATCGAATGGGATCCCGCGAGGCTATCCCGCCCATGCTCTCGTGCGTTATCTTGTCGGACGTCGCGCGTGCGCCAGCATCTATCTCCCCGCCCCTCCTCGTGCCGCGTCCGGAATTCCAAGCCGCCCTAGGTCCCCATGGTTGCCGCGCCACAGAGACCCGTCATCGTATCTCATCGGCGTCGAAGAATGTTATTGTTCCGAGCAATTGGCCAAGGGCTGCCCGAGAATGCGGCGACGACGGAGGTGCTGAGACCGTACAATCAGATCAATCGTTTGTGCGTCGAGCACCGTGGAGGGCAGGTGGCGCTCTACCGGCCTCACGGCTTTTCTTCGTCAAACACGACCATTGAGAGATGCCCCGCCCGCAATATGTATCGCTTCGTCCAGAGTTGCTTGATGGCGTGCATATCTGGGCCAAGGGTCCATTTTTACCCACTACACGTGACTCTTGCCGGCTGGCTACGCCTTGTAGGGCTTTGGTCCACATGAGATCGATATTAGCTAGCGCACTGGAGACGGCGATCGGTTTGGCTTCCGACGTCGATGACGGAGTTGCTGTGAGTTTGATCATCAACGGGGCGCTGCGCTGACACGCCACATAGAGGGAACGCGAACGCGGAGTGTATCCTCGTATTTCCGTTGCACGCCTGATCAAAGTGCGCGGCGGGTGGCTAGCTTCCCTCAATAGGATCGGCTATTCACAGGAAGGCTGGTGCAGCGGACGGGAGCGCAGCGCTCGCGAGGCGCGTCCAAGCTTCTGCCTCATAGATGATCAAGGAAGTGATGATGGTGCTAGTCGATATGATGCCGTGTCGAAGTGTCTGTGAGCTTTCATGTCTGTCAATCAACTCCTTGACAAGGTGATCGCCATGCAGGTAGACTCCCATCTTCGACAGAAGCCATGCGTGGACATTATTAGAACATATCCACGAGGCCGTTCGGAACCTCGAGCTTCCTGGTACCCGTGCTATGTTTAGAAGTGAACTTTGTTGCGCGATTAGCAATGACACAATATATCTGCATCGCTTCCATCGCATCTCAGTACCAGCGAGGTTCAGCAGTGGTCCGATACCTCTGTCTCGCGGCAACGAGCATGATGTTGCGGGCTGAGTCTTCCCGATATCCCTGTGCATTCTTGACGCAGTCGGCTACCCTTCTGACCATGGTACTCCTCACTTTGGAATGTTGAAAAGGCGTATAAGCTCGGCGTATCAGGCCCGTGGTGTTCGAGGAACAACATCAAGGTGATGGCTATTCTCTGCCCGTGGTGATTCGGCGAGATGCAGCTACACTGCTCACAGCGCCTCTCGCCATCAGCTTCAAGGCTGGTGAACAATCCCCTGATACCCGGTACTGTTTAAAAGCGCCTAACGACGATACATGTCCATCTCGTTTTCTACCCCGAGGATCCAGACACATCCCACCAATGCCTTCGATAGAAGAAACTCAAGATTTCATCATTCAACTCGCTAAGGACCAACGGCTAGACGCGGTGAATATTCCGAACATGAGAATTGCTGCCCTTATAACTAATCATTGTGCAGTGTCTCGTCTGTTAGTATCGCCTCCTTACCACGTCGTATTCTCGACTTGCTCGCTTTTGATAGTATCTAGCGCAATTATACTGGTACGCAAACAATCCTTCGACGATGCTTGTTGTACTCACTATTTCTAGGTCTATGACTACATAATCACCTTCGATCTGGAGGTCTCTTTGATTTGGTTCTATCACTCCGGGTGGAGTTGGACCACAATGCTCTATATTCTTAACCACTACCTCCCATTCGTTGACACAATCAACGGCCTTTGTCGTAAGTCCTCTTCCCATCACCCCACTTACCACCCACATACCCCATCATACATAGACGATTTCGTGCTCGGTATCCCCCACGATGCCTGCAAGCTCTCGTTCCAAGCAACAGGCTGTATGCGGCATCCGTTTCCATCGCACGGTGTCCAAGCATTGACCCGAACGCACATTAGGGTTATATGTCGTCGGAATCTCCGTCACGGAAAGTCGGTGCACTGTTCGCCCTACCCCGCGGACGCAGTGGCGAAGCTCTCGCCGTCCCCCAAGGCATCTTGACAATCCGCACATGGGCAGTATGGCACAGCAGGGAGATCGCGGACTCGCGGCCGTTTTTGTCGCTCTTCTTTGCCGCCGCGTACGTCCCACTTCCATCGGAGTGACTGTTCCTACGTAGTCACCCATAATACCCTGCGGGCTCGAGCGCGTGGTCCACTCTGTCCTGGCCAGTCGCATTATTCTTCACATCCGCGACCTAGCCAGCCGTGATCCATCCAGCACGGGGGAACTATCAAATGTTGAAGATGGCAACACTGATATAAGGCTCCACCATCCTATTCAATTTCGTCAATTTTCGCATACCTTCCATGAACGTACACACGAACCATGTGATCAAAATGTCTAGCGAGCAGTAATTACAAGAATAATGTCGTCTTGGAGAGTCCCACACGGATAGACCGGCCATTACAATATTTCCGTATTTGGTATGCCGACGAACTTTCACTAATATCTTTCCCATCTTCTCGCTTTGGTAGTCCTGCTGATGGTTCGACACCAAGACTGTGCACAAGAGCATGGTGTGATCTTGTTGGCTGTTTCTCTTTGCTCCCCACTCACTGCTAATAATGTATGCAAACATAGAATTGAGAACCACTTGCATGAATTCGTGAAACTACCCCGTTATATCTCGGCTGTTCCTCCTTTGTTCGACCAGCTGTTCCGTACAAATCGACAGCCAGCGGCCTTGGTAACTCAGTGCTCATTGTTCGCCCATCTGCAGTGACTCGTTCTTTCCCCTGCTTCCGATACGAACTTTGTCTTGTAAAGTCCCTCGTTCAGGCATCTAAAATGTGGCGTCGTATACGCCTCCTTGCGATGGGTATAAAAGAGGCTGAGGTTTCCCTCAAGGCCTCACCAGCGCACTCCCACCATTATAACAATCACAACTAAACTCATAACTACCTCCTTCGCCATGTATTCCACAAATCAAACTGCCCCAGCTTACGCCAATGTAGACCCATATCTCTGCGATCCCTCGCATACCGCTAGTCATTGCGTAGGATGGACATCGCCAGTGAACCAAAGTCGTGAACCGCAATGCTGCCATTGTGGACTGAGGGGCACGCATACGCCTAATTGCCCTTTCAAATAGCATGCTCGCCGAACAACTACTTAGCCCTGGTAAGTATTGTTCATTCACCGTCGAAAACGAAACATCTTACTAACGATTAGTCTTCAGCGTGTATAACGTGCCCATCACCCAGATTTTGTATCTCTCGCTCTCTTTCTCCTTGTATCGTCCACCACCATTGTACACTACTTGCTCTTTGTATCTATCTGTGAAATATACCGTTGTGTTCTTTGTCTTGATGACTCCTGAACGTTAAATCACGGATGAGAGCCTAGCACACTGGGTTCTCTGGTCTACACACCGTTCGCGAAAGTTGGAAACGATGGACAGATACAACCAAGTGCACTGTAGCTCCGCGGTTATTCGCGGTTGGAAATATTCTCTCATAGTCACAAAATAGTTTGAAGCGAAAGTTCGCCAACTTGAACTTAGACTTCCAACTTCAATGCACATCCTAGCAAGAACTCGGGAAGCAGACAGCGACACCACTGCTGTGAGTTCTTCTGATAAAAGCCCGTTTGACTACTGATGCCGAACTTCGCTTGGATTTGGTGTGAAGTTTGAATTTGCGCACTCGAACGTACGCTGCCGAAACCGGCCACTCTGCCACACCCTAGTAGCGCTTTCGGAGAACAGGAGAGACCCTTCGCATGACTCTCAACCAGTCGCTGACTTCTGTTACAGAGGACCACGAAGAGACCTCCGTAAGTAATCCCGAACGGTAAGTACCAAACCTTTAACCATACCTTACCATATGCGGTGTTGAATCCACTCGGACAGTAACACAGAGGGGATAGCCATTGTGACTCCCTCCAGTGCTCATTGGTCCCCTGGCGAGTGTCTATAATCATCCAACCCGCTCGATGAGCCATCATCGACATTAGCGCTGAGGCGTTGCGCAATTCCAAAAGCCCCAACAATCTCGCGAAGACATGCATCTAGAGCAGGAAGTCGCACGAACTCAGGCTGAGAACCTACATTCAAATACCGAGGTCATCGCGAGCGCGTTTCCAGACCCTTGTCAGTGATCCCCCACAATCGCACACATAACTCGTAACCCGGTCTGCTACTTTCATGGATCCGCTATCCATTACCACTGCGCTGCTTGCTTTCATTGAGATTGGCGTACGAATCAAGCAGGTGGTCAACAAAGTCAGTCGTGCTTCTGTCACATCCCGTTTATGACGCTGATTATTCTAGGCCGGTGCCAACGCTGAGCTGATACAGGATCTCTTGGATGAAGTTCTCGCCGACTTAGAATCACTCAAGGATTTCACGATGAGGCATAGAGAGGAACTGCTGGCTTCCAAGGAGCTTCGACGATCGCTGGAGCAAATCGGATCGTTCGTTCCTCGTGTTGCACTTGTCCAATGGGGAATTGTTTCTGAACAGATATCAATCCAGGCAACTCGATCGGATCCATTCTCGGTGTCGCTTGCAGGCCTCTTCTTGCAAGCGCCGCAATCGCAATATGGTTACCCGGCTGAAGACGGCGTTAAGGGTGTGGCACGATGCCGATCGCGTCCAACATGACGTGACGAGGCTCAAGGAGATGCTGCAGTCTACGCTGCTCCGCGTACATGTGAGTCAGTGCTACTCTGGAGGAACACAGGCTGACGTTGCTCAGCTCTTCATCGCGGCGCGCAGCGAACTCGGGATCTCCCGCACCGAGCGAAACATTCTGGTCTTTCAGTCCGAGGTTCGGACCCACATGCATCGCTTCGACGCTGCATTCAATGACCATCTATGCGGACCCGATGCGTGGTCGTCCTCGTCGGCAAGACACCCCCCCTCCTGTTTGATCTCGAGTTCAGCTGACGCACGCCACAGACGATTTTAGGGCACCAGGAACTCGATGCCGTTGACAAGCGATACCTCTCGTATAAGGGCGTATCGATCTTTGAGGCCATTCAGACAGTCAGAATCCACCAGATTGTCGATGAGGGGACGCCATTACCTTGCTTCACAGTCTATGGTACGGTCAAGGAAGAGCGCCCCCAGCGCGTTCTGGATGTGATGATGTCCATGGCAGAGGCCTGTCACGCCGTCCGCGCATTTCAATCAGGTCACCCCACGACTCGTGATACTCTTGCTCTAACATACCTCATGCGATATTCGGACCTGACCGACCATCTCCCGTGTTGCACTACTGCACAATGCATCCGCCGGCAAGTTCGGGATTTCGTGGAACGGGCGCTTCGTGCGGCCATCAGGGTGTCAGACGATATGGTCCTATGGATTATGTTGTACTTCCCGATTCCCTGGCGTGTCAACTGTGACTCGGATCGAACATCGATCAAGCGCCAGAAACAAGTGGTCTGTATCTGCCGGAAGCTTCTGTCGCGCCGATTAACAGTCGGCGGCCCCTACTCTCCCACATTCTACCTCGGAAGGCTGACAACGGCTCTGGGCCACCTCGCAACTTATCATGAAAGGAAGGGAAACTCAGATGAGGTGCTGCGTACGATCACGGAGTTGATTCACTGTGTATTCTCCGATAATGCTATGTCAATCGAAGAATATGCCCCCGCATCGCCAACCTGGATCCAAGATGTCCTTCCCGGCGATTTTCTCCCGGCGAACACCAGCTTTGCTTTCATGAATGATGCACGCGTTGTACAGTCCCATGCAGCAGTTCTGGCTGGCGCCACGAGGACGCTGTCGTCGATCGGGAACTACACCGTCGCCCGGCTCGTTGGGGGGCTCGCGCTGCGGATGATCCAAGGACTACGACGGCTGGTTGATTGGCTACCGCACGACTTTCACCTCTTGGACTGCCATGATACTTATCTTCGTAGGGAACTTCCCATCTTGCTTATCATCTCGCGCCCGCTTTCCGGAACGTCGTTCATCGAAGTTGAAGACGAAAGGTAGGTGGAGTCGTTCGACCGGAGATTTTCCCTGCAATGAGCACTAGTTAATACATTCACAGTGCCTCCGAAGACGAGGTCATCGAGTGGGGAATCGCCATGTGATCTTGGACACCGATTTATTAGGCTGCGGGGGTGGAATAGCACATCACTGTGGAGGGAGAGGTCATGGGAACTGGATCGTACAGTACACTGACCTCTTCCGACATCTCTTGGGCCATACGCTTCGCTCGAAAACATAAAAGTGCTCGATATAGCTTATTACAACCTCAACTTGGACATTAATCTGGACATGACTTGTTCCTTTCGTACCGGGAAACACTACAGAGCGAGGAAGAAGCTCGTCAATTCATCGCCATTGAACTTGGCTAGTTTCTGAACCATTGAAACATAACCATCAGGCCGCACCAACATGATTGAACCAAGGCGGTCGGTCCCCAAGAGTTCGTAGACATTGGGCGAGCTCTTTCAATCACTGACAAAGACACTTAGATCTCAAGTCAGCGCAGAAAGTGTGCGACAGTACGAGACACACACCGTTTCCACGACCGGAGAACCCTTGGAACATCCGTCCATTGGGCCTCATCCTCGCAGTTGCCAGAATTATGTACAGGATGGCATGTTTGAGCACCCCAACGCACCGCCCGACTTCTTTCTCCAATCGCGCAAGT
Organism: Pleurotus eryngii var. eryngii; assembly: GCA_029467805.1. Lineage (NCBI taxonomy): Eukaryota > Fungi > Basidiomycota > Agaricomycetes > Agaricales > Pleurotaceae > Pleurotus > Pleurotus eryngii. Next base: position 808,405 of record SZVJ01000007.1, on the reverse strand, counting down.
TCAGTTTGATTGCTTTCCGAGCGAATGTCTCCAGGGAAAATCAGCAGCCTCCACAGCCCGTCAAAAGAGATCAACTATTGGATGGAGTCCCAATCGGCAAGTCGAGTGACTTGTAGATGTGGGCCATTGCAAGCATGGCAATTACGGGTCCAATTCAATATCATAGCCATTTGGCTAGAATCCATTCCTTATTAGACTTGTGTTGGAGTTACTGTTACATGTTTCAAGTGCTTTCCAAATCTAAGCACATGGCTATTTAATCACAATATAGTTAGATGTAGATACATTTGATTGTTCCCATGTAGATAAATAGGTAGCAAGAATGAGATGACCCCTCATGTGTTTGTGAGGGTCTACTGCTATCTCATACACCCAACTAACTGCAAAGAACTGGTTATTTTAACAACTTGTCCATATTTACTAGGCTCATCTTAGATTTCTAGCTACTACTTATACTATCAGTTCTTGGGTATGCACACATGTGAGGCCTTATATTCTTATATTTGCTGAACTGATATGGTGTCCTGGTCATCAAATAAAGTGACCATAGGGAGAAATTAGTGCAGCAAAGTTCATATGTACCCCTGGGCTGCCCCTGGATTCCCTATGCCCCCCCAAAGTCCCAAAGACCAGTACCTACCATTGCAATCATTGTCCCAGCACTAAGTAGACTTTCAGAAAGGATTTTAAACATCTACACTTAAGCTCAATTACTGATAGAATGACCATCTACCCCTCAGCTGGAGTAAACTATTATTTCATTGGAACTGGACTAACAGGAGTGTCAAAGCTGACTGAACCCACTGAAACAGTAGAATTTTCTGTTCTAACTGTTTGGCTGCAGCCATAGAACCTACTCTGAGATCCTCCAATACTCATCCATGCAGGAATGTAAGTCTATGATATGACAATAAATAAAGCAATAGTTGCAACAAAGGGAGAGAGATGGAAGGGCATACAGAGAAAGTGTCAACAAATAGCTATGATTTCATTTTCATCATCTAGACTGTAGCAAATTAAGTCTGATTCTATAGCCCACTGTGTCATAGAATAATGTTCTTTGACAATTTAGGAGCATCCCCCTAAAGCCCCTTGAAAGCAACTCAATATAGCAACTGACGTGATGCCATGATGACATGTGATTACCTTCCATGTGCGCTTAATTAAATTAAAAGGTAAACTAAATTAAAAGAAGAAACTGGCAACTGGGTATGTTGATTGCCTGCATCTTTTGCAAGTGCCTGTATATTTACAACTGCATAAAATGGGATAATACAGTTGAGAAACCCGGTTTCTGGGGTTTCTCTGCATAACTTTAGAAACCCCTAGCAACAATGCAAAGTTAAGGGGGTTGCGTCGGCCGGAAGGTCCACTTGGAATATTCCTATATTTTATCACCTGACTCTGAACTTGCTTTCTTTGACTCTTTGAGAACAAGTTGATACTCCCTTGTCATACTCTTGACTAACATGTAGTCTGAGAGAGAGAGATGAAAAAGAATATACAAGAAACTCACCAAAACTCACACTGTCTGTGAAAGCAAAGCGCACAAACAATAATGTCGCTGTTAGCTGACTTGCTCCAACTTGTAGTCGGTGAAGGCCCGCAATCAAGACGGCGGGCTGTTTGAGAGTGGCAAGATAGTTTGTGAGTGTCGATTGTAGCTGGACACGCAGGTGGTTCAAACGAAGTTTGGCACTGCTCTGTACAACATTCATTCCCCTCCTGGCCGAGCCCACCTCCCGTTCATTGACTGCAGCCTAGCTGAACTTGGGACACTAATTTCCAGGACGCCGATGCCCACTGTGAAGTCGCTCACACTTCTCGTGCAGATTTCTCTGAAATAAGATGCACTGCCTGATGCACTCCCAGATTCCGGGGTTAATATCAGTACTTGGGACGTAGCTCAGCACTCGCTCGTTAGGCACTCAGAACTGTGACTTTCGTCACAAGAACCGACTCAGTACACTACTGAGAAAATGAGAACAAGAAAACAAACACCTCCAGCCACAGAATGGCCTGCCCGGAAGCAAGAACAATGTTAATCAGGTACATACCTAGAACTCAAGACAAGACTTCATGGTGTTAACATGTTCGCTGCTCAATACAGATACAACATTAATACAACAACAATCCTAAGCTTGACTGTCCTGGATTGGCTGTGCCTCATTGACGATAGGCCATCACTTGATTTGGTTTGACGGCGTTGGCAAGTACGACGAACACTAGCCCTGGAGAAGGATGAGAGATGATGGAGACGGAGGAAGAGAGAGGGAAGAGAAATGTCTCACAAGGGATATTCGACGCTTGTGCATGCTCAGGAGAGGGTATACCTCTGCCCTGCAAATGCTGACAACATGATGTAGAAGGGAGTATTGAGTGAGCATATGGGGTAACAACAGTAGAACCTACCGGCCGCCTGAGTATATGTTGCAATCATCCACAACACAGCTGTGAAGAATGAGAATGACCGGGCAGAAGATTCCATTGCCCTGGTGTCCCAGTCCAACTCCCGGTTGAGTGTTAGTGGGCTGGGCCAGAGGGACGTATTGTCACTGCACATACTACTATTGCTGTACTACTTGGTACGGAGGATCAAATATATCTAATCTACTAGTACTTCTTCGCTTCCACACCGGCAGGTAGCGGAGTTACAATGTATCAATAAACACATCAAAGCGGAGTTATACATTGTATTGATAGGAACAGTCCGCGCGGAGCCCAGCGGAAATTGCCCAATATGGTAAGTCTACAATGTATGCAATAACAACCATCCGCACGGAGCAGCTCGCACATCGGAAGGGCCGAGGGATTGACCGGCAATGCAGCAGAATGCTGTGGAACGGTTAGTGAGGTGGCTAGGTTGTTTCCAATCATTCCTATACAGGTACAATGAGGCAGCAGGGATAAAATGTCAGCAAATTGGTCCAACATCGGGCGACCGATGTAGGCCGATTTTTTGCTATTGCGGCTGATGGTTTCAGCTAGCATGTAGCCGAGACCTACTGGGATGATGTATATGATGCATCAGTAAAGAAGTTGGCCCAAATAAGCAAAGAATCAGTACATCCGATGTCCGGTGCAGGCCGATGTTTTGGGATACAGGCCAATGTTTTCAGGTAGTAGGTAGTGTGCATGTACTGTATTGTTATACATCATGATACCCAGACCAAAGCAGCGGCCCATGTAGGCAAAGCGTCGCCACATCGGCTGTACAACGGAGGCCGAGGATTTGCGAAACAGCCGACATTGTTAGCGGGTGAGTAGCTCGCATGTTCACGGATGAAGTGCATGATACCGAGACCAAAGCACCGGCCCATGTAGGCAAAGCGTCGCCACATCGGCTGTACAACGGAGGCCGAGGATCTGCGAACTAGACCGAATTCTTAGCAGATGAGTAGCTCGCATGTCCACAGATGAAGTGGATGATACCGAGACCAAGGCAGCGGCCCATGTAGGCAAAGTGTCGCCACATCGGCTGTACGATGGAGGCCGAGGATCTGCGAAACAGACCGAAACTCATAGCAGGTGAGTAGCTCGCATGTTCACGGATGAAGTGCATGATACCGAGACCAAAGCACCAGCCCACGTAGGCAAAGCGTTGCCACATCGGCTGTATGACGCAGGCCGAGGATCTGCGAAACAAGCCGAAATTGTTAGCAGGTGAGTAGCGCGCATGTTCACGGATGAAGTGCATGATACCGAGACCCAAAGCACCAGCCCACGTAGGCAAAGCGTCGCAACATCGGCTGTATGACGGAGGCCGAGGATTTGCGAAACAGGCCGAAATTCTTAGCGGGTGAGTAGCTCGCATGTTCGTGGATGAAGTGCATGATACACAGACCAAAGCGGCGCGGCCGGTTAGTAGCAGCTAGGTACAGTAAAACTCGGGTGAAGGCCATGCGTATTTAGACAGAATGTCTACACATTGGATGTCTGGTGCAGACCGAGGTTTTGCGAAACAAGCCGACAGTCTCAGCCGGTGGGCAGCGGGTATGTCCGAGTTTTGCAGTACCTGCCAATGTATTTTAGCCAATGAGTAGGGGGCATGTTCGACCATGTGGTATACAGTACCAAGTCTAAATAATTTCAACATCAGACCTCAGGCAGAGGCCGAAGGTTTGCAGGTTAGGCCGATTTGTCGGCAGGTGAGTAGTGGGTATGTTGTACTCTAGTATGATATATTCAAAGTCCAAACAAAGTGTCATTATTTACAGCAAGAATAAAGAACAATGTACGACGACTGTTCAATCACAAGACATCATCGGCAAACTCGGCATCCGGGATATGTTCAAAGTGGACATTTTGATAGCGTGCTTGGAGGGGGGTGAGTTGACAATGTAAATGAAGAAACGAAGGAACAAACATACATTGAAATCCCGGAGTATGGGAGGCCTGTAGGTATGCCCGAACATCATCGGGAATGTCGACATCCCCGTCGGAGTCATCCGAGTATTCCGAGTACGCGTCATCCACTTCATCAATGGGTGAACCCCTGCGACCAACCTCAGGAGATGAAGGAATATGGGAGATATTGGCTTGCATCTCCACCATGCTGAATGTGTGCGAGTTGTCGGCTTCATCGTCTGTATAGCCGCCAAGGGACATTGCATCATCGTCATCTTCGGCCTCTTGCTCGGCAGGCGGTGTGTGCTGACGATGGCGCGATAAGTCGACGCCTGGGGTATTTTCCTCCATACTCTCATCATCGGCCATCTCATCATCAGAACTTGGGTCCTCGGTCGACTGACCACCCAAGCTCGCCTCATCGTCGGAAGCCGCGAGCGAGGCGTGATGATCATCGGCGATCTCGTCGTCAGAACTCGGGTCCTCAGTCAACTCACCACCCAAGCTCGCCTCATCATCAGAAGTTGCGAGCGACTTGTTAGGTTCATATTCCATGGCCGATTCACCACCGAGAGAGGCATCGGAGCCACTGGCTGAACCGGCTAACGGCTGAGCCGATGCTTGTCCGATGGCCAATTTCTTACCTACAATGCTTGACGATGTCCCTCCAAGGCTCTGGAAAGAGTCATTGTCGCTTTCCAGAACGTCCATGACAGGTATTATCGGAGGTTTCGGGGTATCGGAGCCAGATGGGACGTACTTGGGTGAATTGTGACGAGGAATAGTCGGCTCAGACCGGCGCAAGGATGACTGCACACGGTCAAGGGCTGCAAAGCCGGTCATTTCAGCCTTAGCATGGTGAGGAGTATATGAGTAGATATATGGAAAAGAGAAAAAGGAATCATACCAGTGGCTCTGAGAGTTTCGGTGTTCGGAACACCGACGCAAGCTGATCATGTGGATGATTCGCCGAGGTAATGTGAGGTATACTCCCATCATCTTTGGGTTCAATTGGCGTCAGTGGCTGGAGGTTGTAAATGAGCGGGAATTGCGCATCACGAATCTTCGATGCCTGGTCGAGCGTGTCGCCTGAGCGTTCGGACCCAGATGGCAAGGTCCTGAAGTATCCGTCGTGCGTTTCCGAAGGGCCGACATCGGAGTCCGGGCGAAACTCGGCGAATACCTCTTCCAACGATAAGTCCGGGCCCTCGCTCCAAAACGCGTTCGTCCGGTTCGGGATCGCCTTGAGCGACTGGCGAGCGACCTTGTTGATAAGGTCGATGAGGGCGTGATTTTTCCGCCGAAGGTCCTCCATGGCCTTCGTCGCCTTCTTTCGGTTCGTGTGCTCGGGAGCCGGCTGGTTGTTGTCCAAAATTCGCTGGATCTCAGCATCCAGCTCAGTGGCGGTTTGTTGCGTCTCGGCCTCGTCCGCGTTGTTGGCTTCCTTGTAAATTACGGCTTCGTAAATATCGAAGAGGGCGGCCGCCTCCTGCCTGTGAGCCGTGACGGACATCATTCTGTCGTTCGTCACGACCTCCAGTGTGGACATCATCTGCGTTATGATGTCAAGCCGCTTGATACATCGGTCACAAGGCGGTGACGTAATCGGAATGGTGGCTTGTGCCACGTACCGAACAATCAGTACGCTGAGTGGGCGGTGTACCCCATCTCCATCTTTGTACAAAGGGATATTTTTCTCGCCTTCGCTTTCGGATAGCTGTTCTCCCCATGCCTCCAGACATTGAATGATCGTCGCTGCGGATAGAATGTGGGGCGAAGGTGAGCTTCGGTCGGCCTCAGCTGCTCGGCGTGATGCCGCTGTTTCCCACCAAGCATGCCTATGAGCTAATGGTCGATTAGCTTGTTTCAGACGGTTGATTCGCGCGAGATTCAGCGCCTTTCCGAGTTCGCGGGAATCTTGGAATGACGCGGGGCGTGATCGAATCCTCCTCGAGGCCTTTGGCGAGCGCCCGAACAATTGGACCCGGCGTCACAATGTGTCCCAGGGCAACCGATGCACCGATTGTGCCGAGGATGTATTCCTAAGGGATCAAGGAATCAATGGTTTGTGAGCACTGACACCACGGCATCTTACAAGTTCTCTGCGCAACAGCGCGACGGGGACCGTGTCCCAGCTGCGCCTCATAGCGAGCAAAATATCCAGGAACCGATGATCAGCATAATCAACAATTAATTGCAATGGAATTCTTCGCTCCCATGCTGCGGCCTGGGGTCTCAGGGGTCCGGCATTGAGTTGATCGTATGAAAAAAGAGGGATCGCGTTCATCGGCATGGTGGTAGTGTGGTAGTGAAGATCAATCTGCTCAACTTAGGTTTGGGTAGCAATACAAGATTGTTGATTCACAGATACACGAAGGGCATGTGATGTTAATTAAATCATGTGACGAGGTGAAGCTGTGCTCGATTGTATTTGATGAATTCCCCTTCAGCCACCTGAGCCTGCCGCAAGTACTGGGCGGCCTTGCGTCGGGCATAAGCTTTTGCCCCCGGACTACTGTCGGAGCTCCGATCCACCCATATGTCATGGTTGTGCTTGAAATATCTAACAGTCCACTCCATTTCGTACTTTACCAATAGAAGTTCTTCCCGCCAGCGGGAGGCGAGTGCGCGCGATTTGAGATAAAGCACACGATTACCTAGTTCAATGATGCGGTCATTGACCACTGCCCATTGTCGTTAAAAATTACTCACTTTCTTGTAGGGCGGCCAGAGCCGATTCATCATCTCGGCCAACATGCCAAATCCAGGAAAGGTTCAAGGTTGTAGACCCAGGTTGGTTTGGGTTAATGACATATGTATTACTCTTGATGTCTGCTTTAGACAGCTCCTTGAACTTGCGGAGGATGGTATCATCAGCCTTCAGTGTCATCATCGCGTGCCGACATCGGGCATAAGCATACACAAGATCGCTTCGCTTCTTGTTCAGTGTGTTAATTCGATCGCGCGATCTCGTTTTTATGAGTTGCCGGCCAGCACCACGCAATGTATGACTGTATAACATTGACTTCTCGGCAATGATCTCGCGAAGCGACTTGAGCAATGCATCGGCCTGATGCTCTCGCAGTCCCAACTCATGTGACCTGAGTTGCGCTGCACACTGGGGCACTGTTGATGGCAAAGGAATGATGACATTTTCAGCAAGCAGGTGTGCGCCGGTATGACTCGGTGATGCCGTCATTGGATGCTCGGCCAGCGGAGGAGAAGCGACAGCCGCAATGAGAACCGTAGGAACATCGGCTTCATCAGAAGACTCCTCGTCATCAACATCAATCTCATTGTCTGGTGGCTCAAAGTCATTCAGGTTTGAAAATAATGCGTCCCCAGGAAGCGGCTCGGTCCCCGTCATTGATGCCAGTGGGTCAATGTTTCGAATGTCGGACCCATCAATGCCCAACACACGACTCTGCAAGGCGATGTCACTTATGCCCTTGGATATTTTCTCCCGCAAGTTAGCGATTTGCCTCGCCTCATCTGCTTGGCCGTTCTTCAATGCGCGCTTAGCCCGGCATAGGACGTGCCATCTTGACAATTCGAATATGAGAGGGCAATATTAATGTAACAATCAGAACTGAACTTACTGCAACTCTTGGACCTCTATCGCTTCTCGTATCCACTGGTATTCGCCATTCAACGGCTCATCCTCGGCAGGAACCGCCAGATGGTCTTCATAACTTGCAGACATCCCATAGATATCCATCACTGATAAATCAATGTAACGAGTGTTCTCTGCTTCAACAACGGCATCGGTCCATGCCGCGATGTTTCTCGCGCCGACACGCTCTGCGATTTCATCCCTTGTATCTTCTGCATCAGCTGCCCGCTTGTCGGCGAGAACATATCGTTTACAAAGCATTCTGACTGAATCTGGAGTCAATCTGTTTATTCATAGGACACAGGAAATGGATCACACCGATGTTCAATGCTTTCTTGTGGTTCGAATCACAGATATGGTCGTCCAACATTTCCGCTCGGTGAGCGAGTGTGGCCGTCCTCATCGCCGGTGTCACTGCATTGAGATTCGCCCATAGCGATTCCAAAATCTCGCCTATGACGATCCCGGATTGTGGGATGAACATAGACGAGAAGCGAAACAGACAATTTTCTTTGTGCCCATGGACGTGGAATTGGCCTATCGCAAAGTCTGTGTCAAGGCTGACGGGGAGCCGGTGGCCGATCCGCCTCTGGAAATGGACACTGTATTGACAGGCAATGTCATAGAAGAACAGAAGCCCCTGCTCTGGATCCATGTTGGAGTACTTTAATGACTGAAGTAACACCCAGTCAACATTTTTCTGCTGTTCACCTCTGTAGAGGTCGGCGACACCGCCTGGGGCGAAGCAGCCGTGCGCGGGCAGGTGATCGCCACAATGCCATTGATATCACATGTTTTGGCATACAGGAGAGTGTTCTCTATTGCTCGAAAGCTGTTCTCGCAAGGCACTTTCTGTCTCTCGGTTAGTCACGGTTGGCGCCGCGGTCAAGCCGCTACACACCGTCTTGATATTCTCTGCTGCCCGCAAAAACTCGGCATACTCTTCACGATGTGGTAACATGCTTGACCCAGGTGATAGCCATACATCCTTGTCTCCGGTGGATTGTCGGATATGGTCAGCCTTGAAGTTTCCGTCGGCCATGAGCGTTCGGCGGTACACCCACCTATGCAACAATCTGAGCAATCAGGATTCAGAAGCTAACCACATTACGCACTTGTTTTCATCCTCTTTCCAGTTGTCAGGTAGGTTCACACCTGGTTGCGGACAACATGGACAAAACAGCGCAAGCTCGGCTGTGCGAACTTCGCCGATGGTGTTGCCATCGCTCTCTCGCGTCTTGTTCCGACCACCCCATTTCAGTTTCTTCAGCCATCGCCAGCATCGAGACAAGCGCCGGAGTTCCGCATATCGCTCAACGACTACCTGAGGTGCCAAGGGCTCAGTCTTTCGCCTTAGTAGCTGATAGTATTGGTATGCCGATGTCTTACACTCCAGATTGGCCAAGCGGAAGTCCTCCAGAACGTCAAAGGTGAACATAGTCTTGAATATGGTGAAGCTTGCCGGCATCAGTCGCATCCGTACGGCACCAGCGATCCTCTCTTGCGGGCCCCCACATCCACATTGTATGTATGGCAACAAGTGAAGACCATTCGTGTGCACGAATAAAACATATGGATTTTGGTCAGGATCCATACTGGGAGCGATCGGGTGGTCAATCGGCGCCTCGGGAAGACCGGCCTTCCCCTCGTCCTCCTCGTCGGCACCATCCAGGTCCTCTTCTCCACCGTGTGCATGCCTGGCTTCCTCTTTCTCAAGCTCTTCAATGATTTCATCAATGTCAAAACGCTCCTCCACCCCACCATCGCGCTGCTCGAGGGTAATGTCGGTGTCCGCTCGCTGGTCTCGGTATGTATCTTCCACTTCTTCAACTTCATCCTCCCCTTCATCCTGACTATCGCATGTGGCTTGCAACCTTATTTGTTCGTCCGCTTTGTGCTTCAGCCATTCGCATCGCCGATCGGTGTTACCGTGATCGACGATCACGCACACGCCGACCTCCCAGAGGCTACCTGGACGAAAGTATTGGCCAGTCCATTTCTGGATCCGATGAAAGGGCATTTCTAGGTGTGCATTCCGCATACATTCGCGACAAAACATTGTTCTCTGATGACATTCCTTGCATCGCCAACTTGCTCTTCTGCGCTCGCATGCACAGCGTGTGCTAATCAAGGCCTCATGCTCCATCAAAGCATTCATCACAATGCCGGCACGCGCGACAAATTCCTCCAAATAGTCTCGTTGGCTCTATTGCAATTCTCTTTGTCTAGCTTTGGCAATCGTGCATGAATTAATTTGCTCACCTTTGTCTTCGATGCAGCAGATACTGCGATTTGTTCATCCTCCGTGTATTCATGGTCAAGTACCATTGGTGTGGTCCTGTCGGGGACAACAGTCGGTGCATTTGTGGCAAACCGAATTCCACTATCCTGGTGTGGGACATGATCATAAGCGGTGTATTCATGCTCAGTGCCATCAACAGAATCGGTCTCGAATTGAGTTGTTGCCCAAGTGGACTGAGAAAGCCTCGGATGGTCGAGATCCAACACTCGTTGTCGCTTTCTGGGAGGCATACTGTTGTTGGGGAGCAAGCAACCTTCTTGTAACATTCACACGTGTAATAAGTGACAGCTGCGATGCATGGTGGCACACCTCACGGTCAGGGCATGGTCCCATGATGTCCCTCACTGTGAACGCATGTATAAAGATGGGAAGTGTGGGTATTCATCACTCCGACTTTCACCCACTTTCACAATGGCGACGGTCACGCAACTAGCGAAATACAATCAAGGGGAGAGAGCAGTTCTGAAATTGTGGAAGCCAGGCTACCTTGCTGCGAAGACAACCTCAGAGCGCAAGACAGCCTTTGCCGTCGTGGCTGCAGAACTATTTAATTACTGGATTACACAAATGAAGACAGATGCGGAGAAGAAGAAGGGCTTCAGTCCAGAAGAGAAAAAACAGAGGGAGGGGGTAAATGTCATGGTTATCATCAATCAGATGGGTATCTAAATCTCACCCCTTGCACACTAGGAACTCCTTGCATGGGTTAGAAATAACTGGCGGGCCAAAAGACATCGCAAAAAGGTCACCGAAGATGGCGGTCGGCTGCTCTGCATCGGCTACCGAACGGTACTACCGAGAATGGACGCTTACAAGGAGCGCATTGAGGAGTATGCTAATCAATACTTGGAGGCCGCCGTGCTCGGTGAATTAGAAAAGGCGAAATCGGCTTACGCGGAGGGTCGTTCGGTGACCGAAAACATTGGTGAGATGGCGCAAGAGGAGGAGGAACCTGACTGGGTGGAGGTTGAGGCCAGGATACGGACAGCGGCCACAAAGCGAAATTCGCTTGGATACCGAAGCATGGCGATGCGGCAGATTTACTTTGCCATGGAACCATTGGAACACGATGCGGTGAAGGAAGAGATAGCAAAGCTCCAGGCGGAAAGGAATTCTGAGCCAGTGCGACGACAGTAAGCGACCGACGGCATTGACCACGGAATGACCGGCATTGACCTTGAATAGATATGCGATGCTTGGAGCACTCAAGGCATTGGATGCAAATTGCCGTGACATGTTCAAGAGGTTTGGAATGCTCACATACAGTATCGCCGTATTCTTGGACCCCGAAGGAAACCCGAAGTTCACAAGGTAATGTTGTTCAGATCCCATCGCTTCAACGCCGATCTAACCTTCGGCTAGTGCGGACGCAGGTCGGCTTATCTTTAAGGACAATTTAATCAAAGACAAGCGACTCGAGGACCAAGTCTGGTACCACTTTACACAACAAGTGGTGGCGCTGAACAAAAAGAGGTTTGGAAAGGCAGATGATCCGACCGCTGTGGACAACGATATCCCGGTCGATGCGTTGGACAGCCAAATCCAACTGTCCAAAAATGCCGGCGGTACACCGATACTACCATCGCATTTTGTCGCCAATGTGCCTGTACATTCAAAAATTGTCAAGCAAACACTGCGACTCTTTCTCAATGCGCATTACTGTGAGTAGGAACATCTTTAGCAATTCGCGGCTGACACCGATGCTGCCGATAGTCCTCGCTTCAGGCCGACATGACACGAAGGTGCCATGGACCGTGCTAAGTCAGCATTGTGAAGAGGCGGTCGCAGCCGACTATCTGCCGACTGCCCCGATGTTCAAGTTTGGGCAACCACATAACACGGTGGCGGAACTGGCAAACGAGTGGTACGACATACTGCTTGCTAAGCAGGAGACAGAACGACCATTCAAGTTCAGGGCGTATTACAACACGAAGGAGAAGCAGATGATGCCAGCAAGGTACAGTGCCGACCGGTTGGGACGCACTCGACCGGTCACAACCCCGGCACCTATCTGATGGAAGGTCAAGGCGACGAACATCATTACAAGTGATCAGTCAACGACGGTTGTAAACAGTAGTAGTCCAGCACAACCATCGACGGGTGATCGGTCTGTCCGCGCGGGAAGCGAGGCGAGCGACATGCTACCCAATGTGCCACCACCTGGAAGGGCGCGATTATCTCGCACATCCAGGCATGTAATTATCAGTGACAATGGGACTCGTTCACGATCGCCCGCACCGAGCTTCCCGACGCAAAGCGAATCTCCCCCGCCCACACCCGCGTCTCCGCTGAGGAAGATTAAGAAAGGAGGAAAGACAAAGCCTGGTAAAAAAACGATTGAAGGGAGCAAAAGCCGACGTATCGGCATCACTCGCCTCCCAGCCGATTGCTATTCGACCGAAGCCTCGCAGACTTCAACGCCCAGCCACAGAAGAAACGAATGATCCAGAGCTACAATATCCACCAGTACATTCAAACACGGCCGGCCGAGTTACAGATCGGTCCGAGGCACGTGCGATCAACACTGCGCAGCATACAAATACCCTTACGACCCAGCTGAGTGCAACCACAAGGAAGAGAGTAACAGAGGAAGAGAGGCTTGCAAGGGATGCAGAGCAGTATCGGGCAGCCGAGGGCAGCAAGCGGCAGTCCAAGAAGTCGAGTCGCGCTCTTAATCGATAATCTCTCTCATGTGAATTCGAAGTCAACAAAATGTATTATATTACAATAACAAACTTATTATATTAAAACTAAGAAAAACGATATTAAAATAAAGTTCATATTCTACTTCTTCAATCTCTTTGTCTTGGTCGAGGCACTTCCTGTAGCCTTTCGCTTCGCGGCCTTGCTATCATCGGGCGCGGGTGTCCGAGACGTCGAGCGAGTTGACCGACGAAGGGGTGTCTGTCGGTGTTGCTGACCGTGTTCTTGTCATCCGCGGGGGAGGCACTTGCAGCTGAGCAAGTGCATGGGTTAGGTTTTCAAGGGCGGTGTTCCCATGTGGAGTCGGCTCTTGCACGGTGATAATCGGTGCCGCCGCAGCAGGCGACGAGGCGAGGTCCATGTTGACATCCTCGCTGGCGGCTCGTGCCTGCGAGGGAGCGGGAGGCAAAGGGGCGGTCGGCAAATCGTGCGCCAATGACGGTGAATGTGTCGGGGATGGTGAATGCGGTGGCGGCGTGGAAGGGGATGCGGGGGCTTGCGACGGGGATAATGGATGATGCGATGCCGGGGGAGGGGTGCAGGGAGGCGCAATGGTCGGTGGGGGTGGGGGCATGTCGGGGAGCGGCGGAGGAGGAAGCGATGTGGCTGCTGGGGGGGCAGGCTCTGCAGGCTCTGCGACAATGGGGGCGATGGGTCTATTGGAATGGCGTTGTGCCCATTCGCCGACCAATGTTCTCTTGTCTGTTGAGCCCGCTGCCTGATATGCCGGCTCGCTCCTTTGCTCGACCGAGCCTTCCGCGTCGGCCAAGCCGTTTCGACCGAGCATGTCGAGGACCAGCTTGAGTCCCTGATCCACGCTGTCTAACTTGTTGGAGTTCGACTCCAACCTTCTGTTTACCTCTCGGCCCAACTCGCCTATTTGTCGGGCCATGTCGTCCATCCGCCGATTTGTCTCCTGCATGAAGGCTTGCCACTCGGCTGGCACCGGTGCGACCTCGTCCCTCTGTCTGCGCATTTGCGAGATGAGGCTGTTTGGGTCGTCGAGCTCCCGCACTCGTTCACACCGCACCTTCTTTTGTCGGCACCTTCGGCACGAGCCGACCGGGTTCCTCGCCAGGCGCTGACATGGGACCTCCGCCTTCATGCACCGGAGACATCCCGGTTCAAACTCACCGTTGGTCGGCCCAAGCGACGGCAACCGGGTCGTTCCACGCATGTTCCGCTCGACTATCTCGACCTTAGGCAGGGCCATCGAACCCTTTCTGGGTTTCGCCTGCCGACGAGGATTCCTTCGTTTGCCGGACTCGCTTTCTTCGTCATCATCGCTTGGCTCCGGGAACTCCTCGCCCTCATCGCTCGAGGGCTCACGCCGTCGGCGAGGCTGCTGCTCAGTCAGCATCATAGGCGGTTACAAGTGCAGCACTTACCTTGCTTGGGCCGGCTACTGGTCGCCCACCTTCGCCCGCCTCATCCGTCTCCGAACCGACCATCGACTTTGACTTGGCGGTGGCACGTTTCTTTGGCGCAACTATCTTACGCACCGTTATCTCATCCGTAGCCTTCCCCTTGCCCTTCTCCATCCGTCGCCTCATCGCCTCATCCAACGTCTCGATCCTCGGTCGGATGAGGGCGTCGAATTCCTCCTTCTTAACGATCTTCATCTCATCTTCATCCACTGTCGGCGATCGTCGCGGCCCCCTCGGCTTCGATTGCACCCCACCGTGTTCCCGAACCACTTTTCTCCCCTCATGATGCTCCACGTCGCGTCGCTTCGGAGCGGTCGGCGCTTTGTCCTTGGGCGCTGCTGCCTTCGGCACCCCCGATGGCCCTGTGCCATCCACCTCCATCGCGTCCTCGGCCTCGGCTACTTGCTCTCCTTCCTTTCTGATATCCACGCCAGACTGATCAGCCCGCCCACCTTCTGACTTTTGCCGCTTCCGTAGCTCCCGGGCGGCCTCGGCGACGGCGCAGGCCGTCTTCGTGCGGGGGTTTTCAAAAAAATCCCTTACCAAGTCGTCGGTCTTCTCCTTCAACGCGCTTAGTGTCCGCGTGATCAGCCACTTGGCTTCTATCTCCTGTTTGAATTTTCGGTTCGATGCCCTTTTCGCGAATGCGTACTGTAATGATGGTGGTCGCTCTGTCAGTCATGCAGGTGCCACAGAAAATACACTTACCATTTCCTTTCTGTTGTCCATGAACCATGTCAAACCTGTGCCGGCAGCGACCTGGGCAAGCAGCTGCTGCTGCAGCTCGGTGAATGTGGCGGTGACGGCCTGTTGCGAGGAGATGTCGTATGCGATGGTGGCGGACATTGTTTGAGATTTAGATTGCTGAGTGGTTGAGTCGGCTGAGCGTGCTGGTGGTGCGAAGTGAAGTGAAGTTGAAGAAAAGTTGCTGACGTGACAGATGAACCATTTGCGGATCACAAGATCACTTCACTCACGGTCACGTGATATTGATGATCAGCCGAATCCTTATCGGCCCTTCATCGACCACCACTACCACCAATATGCAGAACAACGACAGCACTGTCCGAGCCCAATCGACATTCGCCCTTGTAAGGCTACGCCTTGGTTTGAACGCGTACGCGCGACAAATCAGCTGACTTACCCCTAGGTCACGGGAATTGATCATCGTTCACACGACTCTGTTTATCACCTCTCCCTTTCATCCTTATTCCCCACGACGCTCCCCTTCATTGTACAACATGCCCTTTACACCCTTTCATATCCATACTTGTCTCCTTCCTCCCTTTCATCCCCCGGATTCTACCATACTTACCGGTAGCTCTATTTAAACCCCTCACATATACCAATAAATGATCAGTTAGTTTTCCTGCCCACAATCCGCCCTCAGCTAGTCCGAACTGCTATTTCATCTGCCCCAACCTGTCTTCGAGGTACCCAGCCCTCAGCTACAGTCTCTCAAGGTTCCAGCCCTCGGCTATCAGCCTCGCTTGCCCACAAGTCTCCGCCGCACCTGCACCTGTCTCACGCTTGCAACAACGACACTACTGCTCACTCAGAAGTCAACGACGACTTCGCAAACGGTCAATAATCATTATCTCAATTACTAACTAACTTCCCTCTATCAAAGGAACCAAGAACGGCTAGCCGGAGGCAGCCACTCTTGCATCACTTATACCTAACCACCCCATTTAGGATCACTACACCCTACGAGACGAAAGTACAAATGAAAGGATGGAGGTTCCATGGTCCCTCCTTGATCTTATCAGATATGAATATGAGAAGGAGAAGATCAAGGCTGCAATGGAAGTGGACACAACAAACGATGACGAGGTACGTGGTTTTAGCGGTGGATGGGAAAGACAGTTTGACTCAATTCATTGAGGTGTAGCTTCCCCCGGTTCACGGGGATACATCCTTCATTGGCGAACACGATATCCAGGTGCCGGCAAACCCGGTATGACATCGGTGTACCGACAGACAACAGCCACTAACAATGATTATTAGTTTCTCACAAAGGCACAAGTCACAGAACTACATGTATCAATCAAGGCAGCACAGGAGCGGTGGGGCATATCCTACAAGGATGCTGCCCACCGGCTCTACCTTCAAAAGATGGCGCAAGTTCAGGTGGAGATGGCCGAGGTCGAGCGACTGAAGGCGATGATGGCGCGATGTCGTCGGTTAATCAATGAGACAATCCGACGGCACTCAGGTCGGGCCGGCAGTACTTGATGTAGTAGCTGATGTGCTCGATTGTATAATATATCATACTACATGCCTGCTACTCACTGGCTGACAATTTTGCACTTGCTATTGTGTACTTAACAATTGGAAATACTGGATACTCACTGGCCCAGACCGTCGGCTTGTTTCGTGGGCTTGTGCTTTGGTCTTGGTATCATCCAAGAACATTGGAGCTACTCACCCACTAAGAATTTGGCCTGTTGCGCAGATCCTCGGCCTCCGTCGTACAGCCGATGTGGTGACGCTTTGCCTACATGCGCCGGTGCTTTGGTCTCGGTATTATGCACTTCATCCGTGAACATGCGAGCTACTCATCCGCTAACAATTTCAGCTGTTTCGCAAATCCTCGGCCTCCGTTGTACAGCCGATGTGGCGACGCTTTGCCTACATGGGCTTGTGCTTTGGTCTCAGTATCATCCAAGAACATTGGAGCTACTCACCCACTAAGAATTTGGCCTGTTGCGCAGATCCTCGGCCTCCGTCGTACAGCCGATGTGGCGACGCTTTGCCTACATGGGCTGGTAATTTGGTCTCGGTATCATGCACTTCATCCGTGAACATGCAAGCTACTCATCCGCTAACAATTTCAGCTATTTCGCAAATCCTCGGCCTCCGTTGTACAGCCGATGTGGCGACGCTTTGCCTACATGGGCTTGTGCTTTGGTCTCAGTATCATCCAAGAACATTGGAGCTACTCACCCACTAAGAATTTGGCCTGTTGCGCAGATCCTCGGCCTCCGTCGTACAGCCGATGTGGCGACGCTTTGCCTACATGGGCTGGTAATTTGGTCTCGGTATCATGCACTTCATCCGTGAACATGCAAGCTACTCATCCGCTAACAATTTCAGCTGTTTCGCAAATCCTCGGCCTCCGTTGTACAGCCGATGTGGCGACGCTTTGCCTACATGGGCCGGTGCTTTGGTCTCGGTATTATGCACTGCATCCGTGAACATGCGAGCTACTCACCTGCTATGAGTTTCGGTCTGTTTCGCAGATCCTCGGCCTCCGTTGTACAGCCGATGTGGCGACACTTTGCCTACATGGGCCGCTGCCTTGGTCTCGGTATCATGCACTTCATCCATGAACATGCAAGCTACTCATCCGCTAACAATTTCGGCTGTTTCGCAAATCCTCGGCCTCCGTTGTACAGCCGATGTGGCGACGCTTTGCCTACATGGGCCGGTGCTTTGGTCTCGGTATTATGCACTGCATCCGTGAACATGCGAGCTACTCACCTGCTATGAGTCTCGGTCTGTTTCGCAGATCCTCGGCCTCTGTCGTACAGCCGATGTGGCGACGCTTTGCCTACATGGGCCGGTGCTTTGGTCTCGGTATCATGATGTATAACAATACAGTACATGCTCACTACCTACTACCTGAAAACATCGGCCTGTATCCCAAAACATCGGCCTGCACCGGACATCGGATGTACTGATTCTTTGCTTATTTGGGCCGACTTCTTTACTGATGCATCATATACATCATCCCAGTAGGTCTCGGCTACATGCTAGCTGAAACCATCAGCCGCAATAGCAAAAAATCGGCCTACATCGGTCGCCCGATGTTGGACCGATTTGCTGACATTTTATCCCTGCTGCCTCATTGTACCTGTATAGGAATGATTGGAAACAACCTAGCCACCTCACTAAACCGTTCCACAGCATTCTGCTGCATTGCCGGTCAATCCCTCGGCCCTTCCGATGTGCGAGCTGCTCCGCGCGGATGGTTGTTATTGCATACATTGTAGACTTACCATATTGGGCAATTTCCGCTGGGCTCCGCGCGGACTGTTCCTATCAATACAATGTATAACTCCGCTTTGATGTGTTTATTGATACATTGTAACTCCGCTATGTGACACCGGACAGGCTGAATAAGGTCTCACCGGAACAGACAACCCGGTTTCTACATTGACAAAGTTTATTTGAAGGGGTTTCTTGGGGGTTTCTCCGAGAAACCGGGTTCCCCAACTGTATTATCCCATTTCATTTCAGGACCTGTAACTGGACACCACGGGAGGGAAATGTATATTTTAAACTCCGACAACCCCAAACCTTCGGAAGTCGGGACTAACATCTCGACGAGTAGACGGGCCCTTAGGTTCCGAACCGGTTGTGTCGGTTATGAAGTGCCGATTGGAGTTCGACAAATGCCAGTAGGCCACTATCAACACGAACAGAGATATTTACAGAGGAATGCATAGAGCTGAGTACCTGCGTACCCGAATATATGTGCATGATGCTCAAAAGAAAGAACGAAGTACGCTAGTGCTACCAAGACCTCAATGAATGAACTTAAATACACGTTGAATCAACGTCTTCGGGATCGTATCCTTCAAGATGTCATTGTAATAATCCTGTTGGCTTGCAATCTGGCGGTCCATTAATATCTTACTGCACAAACAGCGCATCGTGGACGCTCACCTCGGAATGATACGCTAGATAATGCCCCTCCATTGCAATCCAACGCTGGCGAACCTGTTCGCTGATTTCTGGATGTTTTGCGTAGTATTCGATGGTGCCCTTCAAACGATCTACGTCGACCCGTAAGCTAGTCCACCAATTGACGAACTCCGTCACAATGTAAACGAAATGGTCAAGAATGGCTAAAGTCACGTCAGTCAGGCGGTTCTCGTCCATCTTTCGCAGTTCTGCCAATGAGTAACCCCTCTTAGGTCCTTGCTGGAGTCCCCTCGGAATGAGGACATACCTTGGAGGGTCACACGATGCGGGGCCTCATCCCCAGTATTTTCTCCTGGTGGTAGAGGTGTGTTATTTGGGCTTATCCCCCTCATCGTCTGAACAGCACAGTGAGTGCTTTGGATTGCTTTCTTCGACACCATAGGCTCACCTCATATAGTGATACTCGAATAGACCTGAATCTCTTCAAGATGCCTTGTACATCCTCGAGCGCCTGGTTTGCTGTGTCAAACATAGGTTGGACAATCCAATCAGCACGATCATCATTGAGTGCTAGTGCATCTGCGGCGTTCCTCGAAATGCCCATTCCCTTCTCGGCAATGCCAATACTGACATTGATCGTGCTCGTGTAAACGAGAGCTTGCTTTACGACAGATTTGTACATCTTTCTTTTCGCCTCGGCGGCCGACGAACAGAATATCCTCTTTTCCCTTCATTCGGTTCGTCAGAGACAACGCAGAACTATGACCACGAATATGCTTACTTGTACGGCTGATACTTCTCGCAGAAGACCTTTAGACATTCAAATGTCTGTCTGTTTGTGACAGTTAACAATTTGACTACGTCCGCCTGTGACGCTTTGTGGAGAATATCGCCACCTGGTGGTGTGGTACTGTCGTTTGTGCTCGAATCTGACGGGGGCAGTGGGGGCCGGCATCTGTCGCGGTGTCGGCACGCTGTGTCTACGCTCGTTCGTATGCTCTTGAATCCAGGCGCGTCAATGTTAGTCTTTTCTCTACATCTACAATGGGTAGACTTACTTTGCGAACCGTCTTTGGGGTCTATAGGCTGTTTCATCGAACAAAGGTGATGATATTATGGAAGGTGAGGCCACGCTTCGAGGGCCTTTCTACGCTTGCTACAGTCCACATGTCTACTGCGAGGTGAGTGTGCCGCTTGCGATGACCTGCTTTACAATTGATGGATCCGGACGATTCTTGCTTGATCCTCGCTAAGCGAGGGCATCTACCGAACGAACGACATGCCCTATGCCCTATGACAATTAATGTTCGCGCCACTACGCAATTTCCCAGTGAGTGGCAGAAATGTGTTCCGATCGTTTTGTCAGCGAAGGTCTTGCGATCGAATTGAATCGTCTACAGGCTTGCCCAAATATTCACACACCCGATCCATGATCTTCCCTCCGCACAAACCGTCTACTCGGTCCATTAATTCCCTTCCACTTGTGCACGTTTTTGGCGTGGTATGCTGCATGATGCCCGCGTTGGGATCTTACAACAGTAAGGCGGGCATTGTCTGAAACGCGTGCCAGCTGCTCGATGTATTGTAGCAGCAACTCGAGGTCCACCCTCACCTCCCCACGAGGTCCATTCCCCCGCTATGAATATAGTACCCTGAGCATATTGAAAGACTTCGTCGAACTCACCCCACCTACGTACACGCACGACACCATGGCCTTAGATTCTTCTCCGTCGAAGACGCAGGTAGTAAGTCTGGCGACACACTCCCATCTCAGTGGAAATCAACGAAGTGGTTATAGTTGCCCATAGACCTCGCGAGGCCGGTTATTTCCCTTGCAGAGAATGTCTCCACATCCATGTCGGCCCTTTACTCGCTCCATGCTGCGCTATTCAACGTCTACGAGGAGTCTTCTCCAGAAATACTCAAGTTTATCGACTTCAAACAGAAGATTACATCCGGTTGGGAACAATGGGCTACCTTATTGCAGCAATTTATGGGATTCGCTCGAGACTACGTCAGTGTTTGTCATTCCTTACAGTTGGACACCTTCGTGGAAAATAGTGCCTCTGCGAATGCCATTCTGTCGAGCGCCCAAAGAATCCGTCGAGAAATGGCCAACAACCAGCAAGCTTACGAAGGGTTGATTCAACAATTCTCGTCACTAGCTACAAGCTTTGGCCGGGGATTCTCGGATACGAATAGTGGAGTCAATGGCGGTGCGTATTCGATTTCTTGAGTTCGGCTTTGTACATTCTGACCATGTGGGCAGCTACTCCTGGACTCCAACGCCTCAGACTTTTTCAGGCCACCCCCCATCGTGGGATTAGTGAAGCCTATGTAGCGTCTGTTCGTGTGCTAAATGAATCCAACATCCCCATCCGCGATATCTCTATCTTCTGGGAAGATCTCACCGCGCACCTCTCCAAGATTGCTAGCTCCAGCAATTTAATCAGCAAGTTGAATCAAGAGCTCTATTTTCAAAGGCAAATATCGACTTGGACATCGTTCCATGACACCCTCTCCCGCGTCGTAGAATCTATATTATCATCATGCGACGCTTCCGTCGTCTCGCCGATTAACCAGTCTCACCAATGGAAGAAGCTGATTGGCCGCATGTGGCCAAAACGCAGACTGTCGCCAGGGCTGCCATCTCCGTGAGTTTGGTCTCTGTCCCACAGGTATTAAAGTGTTCGAAACCGCCTCCTTTTTATAGCGCTCAGCCTAATAGTATGACCCCTTCTGGGGTGTCATCTATCGAGGCAGCCGAGTCTCCACAAATCCTGATGAATCCAAACAAGTTCGATGTCCAAGCTATCACCGACACGATGTCGACGGTTCACGCTTGTCTCCATGCCCTCCTTGTTCGAGGCACACTCAGGCGCAACTTTAGGAAGGGCAGATTTCGAGTAAAGGACCGCCTTTTACGCCAGATATCTACCTATTTTGATTCCCTCCCTGACGTTGACGAAGCAGCATTCTGCGGAGTGGTGACTTGTCAGTACGTTCAGAAGTTATTGGAAGCTCCGGAACAACGGAGTGTCGTTGAAGAAATACGTGACTCGGCACTGCTCATGGCTGATACGACAGGAACGACACTTTTGCAATACGAGAGAATATATCCTATCCTGCGCGCCGTAAGTTGAACCCATCCTCTCATAATTATCGACACCTTAGTTAGAGCAGGAAATCTCTAGGAAACAGGCGGGGAAGAAGGCGAATAATAAGCTGCCGAAGGAAGGTATCCCATTGCATGGTGCGTAGAGCTTTGGAACTCTTCTGTCAATCTTATTCTTTTTCACTTAGACCTCGGGAGCGTACCGAGCCGAGTGCTTCTGGCCTACACGGGCGTTAAACTGAATCAGCTAATCCTCCAACAACAGCAATTTCGCATGTACTGGGGGCATCTGGCCCTGGACGCAGAACGCTTTAACAGCGAGTTAGACGTTGACACCAATGAGGTCTCCGACGGCTGGCGTATACAGGAACAACACCTACGCTCATACGATAAAGTATGTTCGTGAGATACAGTAGTTTGTCAACAGTCCGCTAAATACTATATATCTTTCCAGGCGCGCAGAGCGATGGAATTCGCGACTACTAACTCGTCACCCAAGCACGATTGGCTCCGTTCATTGAAGAGCTTCAGTTGGAAACGTCGAAAAACAGTGGACGATGTCGGTCCCGCTGCGAGCGAGAGTAATACCCATGGTTAACGCTGCCACTTCATATGTCCGCCATTCACTCTTCAGTATCTTATGTTTAGAATGGGATCGCATATGTAGCACCGGAAACAACGTAAAATCTTGATTATGAATATCTAAAAAAGGTACAGTATCTATAAAGGTTACACCTCATTCATGACTCCAACCATCACTCAAAGACCTACGCCTTAGGTGAATGCTTCGTACACTTGGAGGTCCATTGCTGAAAACGTTCCTTAAGGCTGTGGCCTTTATGGGCGTTCTCAGCACGAGGATCCCTGCCGAATAGAACATAGTGCGCATTAAATATTGAATACCTAATCGTACACGAGGAGTATGGCATAAAGGGCAACACTTACTCGCCCTTCCACTCGGAGAGAGGAATGCATTCGCCGGTTGGGAGCGGTACTCCGTCCGGGTAACGGCCGCCACCGACGTCAGCGCTCTCAAGGAGGTCGCGAATTTCCTTTACGTCTGATGGAGAAAGCTTCAATTCAGCGCCACGGGAGTTCTCTGCGAGGCGTTCAGCATTTCGTGTACCAGGGATAGGAATAACTGTAGTAAAGGCAAGCTTAGAAATGCATATCAACGAGAAGGGTAGAGGCACGTACAGTTGTCGTGGGAGGCAAGGATCCATGCCAAGGTAGCCTGACTGGGTGTGGCGTTGTGCTTGTTGGCGATGGCCTTGATCTTATCGACAGCCTCGAGATTCTTGGGGAAATTCTCCGCGGAGAAACGAGGAAGCCATCTTCTAATGTCATCTTGGTCGAAGTCGTCGGGAGACCTGAATCTATAGCACAACGCATTAGAACTCGATTCAAGAGAGTGGCGTGAACGATAGTACCTTCCGCTGACCAACCCCCGAGCCAAGGGAGAGTAACATACAACGGCTACTCCCGCCTCTTCGGCAGCTTTGGCGAAACCGTTCTTCTCGATTTCGAGCTCGAACGGGCTGAACTCCATCTGGACAGCAACGACCTTCTCACCGACCCCCTTCACGGCGCGCGCACGCTTCAAGGTATCGACATTGCACTCGCTCAGACCAAGCCATCGGATGGTACCACTCTCCACGTACGGCCTGAGAGTCTCCAACACGATCTCGATAGGTACTTCAGCGTCAACCCGATGTTGGTAGTATAGGTCAATGTAGTCAGTCTGGAGAGCTGCCAAGGAGGCCTTGACGCGTTCGCGAATGTAAGCGGGTTTGCTGTTTGCCTGGTGCTGCTTGGCCGGGTCTGTCTGCGAGAAGTCCATGCCCCCCCATTTGGTGGCGAGGAAAACGTCGGCTCGGCGCCCAGTTTTGACGAACCATTTACCCAAGATTGCTTCGCCTGAATATCGAGTGAGGGTGTGTAAGAGATCGAACAAGACAAAGGAAGGGGAACGTGGCTACGTACTCTCTCCGTACATGTCAGAGGTATCCCACATCGTAATACCACGGTCGACAGCGTATGTTAGGGCGTTATGGGCGGCGGTTTCATCGATTTTGCCGTAGTATGCACCGATTCCTGTATAATATGGGTCAGTGATGCGACGAACCGCAATGAGGACGTCTTGACTAACCCATTGCACCGAGGCCAATGGCACTAACCAGAGGGCCATTCTTGCCGAGACGACGAGTGGGATACGTAGACATTCTGTTTTGTTGAAAAGGCTGAGGACGCGGTGTTGCTAGTGTACGCTCCCCCTCCTCAGCTGCTTTTATAGCTATAGTCTTCCATCCTAGCTCGGTTTGTTGACTTACGAGTTCAGGGTCATGATCGGAGTGACGAATCGCCACGCCGGCGGCTAATTGACCCACAGCTGCCCATCCCAATCCCACTCCCTCCGCTTGCATAAATCTAACGCAATCCCCGCACAAAGTTATGGGTACCCAGTATACATCGTAATCCTCGTCCACCACGACAACTGACGGTAAGGCTTGGCTTGTTCCAATCGGCTCGTTGGGATGGCTAACAGTCAAACCGAGTCGAATGTCGAGAGAGGATATCAAGTCCACGGAATTGTGATGGATCGAAGCAACGAAGGAGAATGCAGTAAGACGGCTGTTGTGGGTTGGCAACGTGGTTAGCAATTGTCCGCATCTTCAGCGACGGATCAAGTAATTTCGACCTCAGTCAACAATTTCATTGTGTTGATCAGTGATCAAATCAGCGCCTCCATTCCAACGCCTTATCTGCGCGGATATAGGTTCCAATGCCTAGACGGCTGTATTAATCTGTACATACAGGCCTCCATATAGCGCTGATATGCTGCCGAGCATGAGGACTCACCTGTTGTAGATGAGACAAGCGTGAAACCGTAGCACCTGGAGGGTGAGTATCCCGAGGAGGGAAAGTACCATCGATGAGGGAAACAACGCGGACGCCGAGACATCGTGTTGGATAACAATCTAACCGTCAGTAATGGCATCTGCTCCGTGCTCGCAGTGTACATGCCGATCCGGTACTTGGGAAAATTAATGTTACCCGAGGGCCCACTCTTCCTTAGCTGTCACTCCACGCCGGTCGTCGATAACCCCATTCTATTAGAAAGCCGCCATCTCGCCACTGGGACCGAAACATTTGGCAAACCAGGACCATCAATGTATCATTATCAATGACAATCAATCTAAGCAGCATCGTAACGCACCCTCGGATCGTGATTGACGTGATGGGTCGGATAAAATGACACAATCCATCAGATATAGTAGAAGAGTGGTTGTGTTAGAGCGGATTTAAGATGGAAACGTACGTCGATATGCGATCACGAGTTTTGCATAGGTACATCTCAACAAGGAATGTTGATATGTATCGATGAAGAAGTGTAGCTGAAACGCAGCGCCTGCTGATAATGACGCCATGAAAAATTAACAATTAACGGATCCTACTATAAGCATAGATAGATAAGCTGGATGAAGCGAGGGCAAGCTCAGCGAGTGCTAGAGGGAAACGTGAAACAAACGGACCAGAGATATCAAGGTACGATAAATGTCTTAAACCAACTGCGTGAAATGGACGTGTGCGGACGACACCGAAGCGAGTTGAACAATCTGTCCGCCCACAGCACCAAACTCAGGGGTAGACACCAGACGTACGTGTTCCTGGAATACCCACACAAACGTCAATATCGATGGCTAGGTCAACGATACGAAACTTACATCAACGCTCTCCCAACCAACAAAGTCTTTCAGTTGCCCCTCTACTTCGACGACCTCACCCCAATGGCCCGCACCGAACTGCCCCGTGACGCCATCGAGCATGATCCTCAGTTCGTCGACTACAGGCGCCAGTTCTTCAAAGGTCTTTCCGGGGAGTAAGTCCATCGTGGTGATCTCTGTTAGAGGAGCGAAGAGGACGTCGGTGATGTTACCGTTGGGATGGGCCGTTCGCACTGTGATGGCGCTTGATGGAGACGCAGACGATTGGAGGAGACTTTTAAGGTTGGACGCAGTAATGGGAGCTTGACTGACATCATCATACACTACGAACGAAGTCAGTGAGCGGGAGGAGGGATACATAGATTTCCGGATGTCCGGATACATACATATCACCACATATCCAGTCTGCCCATCTTCAACCTGGACACCATAGTATGCACTAAACGGCGTCAATATATTGCGATAGGCGACGAAGATGTACGGCCCTCACGTAGCACCTTCAGTGGAAAGACGGGTGATAGTTGCAGCTGGGTCCTCGATAAAAGCTGTAGATGCGGTGAACGTGGCGACAGTCACAACAACAGGTGGAGAAGGTGTTGGGTCGCAATCGTCTCTGCGCAGCACGGAAATAGGCAATGCTAGTGTGGCGGCCGCCAACACAGCAAGAAATGTGGTAACTGCGTAATAGTAACATTAGTGTGCGTCGTTTTATCACGCAGATCTATGCACACCTTTGAATAGCATTCTTTCTTTCTTCTCTGGACACGTAGCGCGGCGGTAAGTACGTTCTCCCGATACGTCGAGCCTTGGCCGACTTTATACCGTTCCTTGACGTATGTCAAAGGTGTATTTGGGCGAGCTCGTCGGCACAGAAATCGTCACGCGATGTTGGCTGAGATTCATAACACGCGTAGACACTGTACGGAGCAGGCGCGATCTTTGTCAAGCCGAGACTTGACCAAAGACGGCTGGTTCTGCAGGAAAGACTGATAGGCGATTCAACGCGACCCTGTTAATTTAGTTACTGACCGGTAATCCAGACCTTTCTTCCGCAAGCTCGGGGGCCGAATAGGTGCTCTGGCGCGTTCATCAAGATTTTGGAACGTACCCGAAGGTCTGAGCAGTGGTGTAGTGTGCATCGGATCGATTCGCGTAAAGTAGCAGCCGCGTATGCCTTCGCTTCTACGAAGCTTTCTAGCACAAGGGGCATCTAGGCTGCAATTTCCCAGTATTAATACGACCGGCCGTAGAATGACCATGCCATGGATAATGTCATGGCCCGCTCGACGGTGGTTTGAAGAGAAATGGGACTTGATGGAAGCATGATTTCTTTATCTTGACGTGTTTAAAAAGTTCCAAACCCAAGTAGCAGTTGTTGCTAACAAATATAAAATTTCGCACAGTCAACAAATATTTCACACAGTCAGAATGCCTGCTAATAATCTGCCGTCGGACATTTCAAGCTCCAGTACTTCAGTCTGTGAGTAGGTCTCTTGTGTTGAAAGCGTTGCTAAGAAGGTGCCAGAAAGCGCTGATCATGTTCACATTTTGTATACATCCTCTAACTTGCTCCAAGACTCATCAAATATGCAAAAAAAAAGTGAATATAACAAATCCAACCTAAACACGACGACGGAAAGTTACAAAGGCGTTGGTGGGGAGCAGGGTCATCCTGGCGATCCACTGAGTCAAGAGCTTCTTCTGCTCGACGAAAGGCTTGGATCTTAGAGCAAATGGCACCCCCACTTCGTACCTCTTGATCACGTTGGCGAGGAAGCAAACACTCTCCGTCATGGCGAATCGCTCGCCCATGCACGACCTCGGTCCGGCCGAGAACGCAAGGACTACGGGACAGTTTTAACCAAACGTGACGATGCGCAGGATCCTAAGGAAGACTTACACGCATCACGCGGCCAGCGGTGAGTGTCGGTATCGATGAAGCGCTCGGGATTGAATTCATCAGCGTCGTCACCCCAGTGGATAGCTGATGGATGCGTCAGAATCAAGTCATCATCTATGCAATGTCTGCACTCACGGTTGTAATGAAGGCCTATGATGTCAATGACGGCGAGACTGCCTGCCGGAAGGGTGGCGGAGAATTCTTGCACGCCGCTGACTTTGCCTAACGCGTTTTGTGTGAAGGTACGCCCGGTGATTTCTGTGTCGACCGAAACCGGGGAAGCTACGCGAGGCACGGGCGGGAACAAGCGAAGTGATTCTTGGAACACGGCTGTGGTGTAAGGCTAAGATAAGCGCGTCAACGTTAATCTCCGGGAAGCTTGAAGTAGCACGAACCAATTTAGCCATGTAATTTTTGTATTCCTGTGTGATTGCCGTTAGGTCTGGCTCGATGGCTGGATGAGGGAAAGTGAGGGCTTACCGATGCGTTGACGTTATCGGCGTTGGGTGCTTCGCCTGGCCATAATCTATTGATTTCTTCGTAGACCTTCTGTTGTGCTTTGGGGTATAATGCGAGGAGGATTAACGTGAAGCAGAGGGAATGGGCGGAGGTTTCTGTCAAAGGATAACGTCAGGGGTATGATCCAGCAACAACATCCTCGATCGAACCGTGGCCAGCCAGCAGGAACATCTAGATCCCAAATCAACACGAGGATAAAGGATATCGCAAGCCTGGCTTACGAAAATATCTGACAGCATCTCGTCATCCGTGAGCTTGCGGCGCACAGCTGCGTCATCCTCCTGTGCCATGTTCGCCTGGACCAAGTTTTGCAACAGCGCAGCATCCAAAGAGGCAGCGTTTCCGCCAGACACCCAATCCCGTGCGTTGGAGATGAGGTCAAGCATATGCAACCTCAAAGCAGCGAAGGACTCCCTAGTCTCCTTCAGGACGGGGCTAACCTTAGGTACGGGGATGAGGCTGAACAGGGTGAACATCCAGTCAGGGGTAAGAATTTTGGGGACGAGGTTTTCGACGGCGGATTTGACGGCAGGGCGGAATGGGATGTGGCGAGCCTTCGAGTTTTCCAGGGCAGTGTCGTCTGTCCACGAGTTGTGTCTGCCAAAGGCTGCTGATGAAAGGATCAACAGTGCTACCTACTCGTCGGAGTCCTTAGTTCGATATCTCTACGGGAAATCGGAAAGAATATACCTCCGTTGCGTCCTTGAGAAGGTCAACCTCGAACTCTTTGTTTCCGGGGTTATGCGCGTCGAGCTGTGAAAACCAGTCGTAGACGACGCGAGTAGAATGGTGCCACACAAGGATATTATTCGCCTAAGTAAGGTCAGAAACGCGTCGCCCAGGAAGTGAATGAAGTGCTAACATCGTTGAATGCAGGCTTAGCGACAGCACGGTGCCGCTTCCAATCTGTCCCTTCGGTCGCAACCATGTTCGGGCCATACACGCTGACAACGTTGTACTAAGAACATCGTGAGTCCGAGCGCAAGTGGTAGGACACAGATTAATTCACCCCTTCTAAGTCGCGTCTGAACGTGTTCCGGTTGTTCGAGATAGTTTTGAGAGCGACCGCATCAGAAACCCAGAAGGTAGGCCTTGCGTTGGAGAATAAGGCAGAGCTAACGACCGTGCTTCCGTACTTCGCGTATGCTGCAACGGCGGCTTGTAAGTCTGTACCGCTCACTTGAGACTGTCGTCAATCGATTCACCTGAATACTTCGCGTAGTAATCACCAATTCGGCCGGCAAGGGGGAAGAAAGGGGCCAAAACAGGGGCCCCAGAGCGGAATGGATGAAGCCACGTAATGGCGCCGCCGGGGCAATCGCTGTTCAGATAATATGGATATTTATTACGAGCCATGGCGTAGAAGCGGCAACCTACCCTACTGTCTTCAGCGTTCGCCTCACCGCGATTGCCTTCTCCATGAGTGTCTTGACAATCCAGCATATCGTGAAGGTCGTCACCACTTTCACCGCATTTTGCGGGCTGAGTACGAGAGGGAACCTCAGGCCCGTGTCCGCCAATGGTAAACTCGACATCGTGTGGTAGGGAAGGCTGACGGCTCAATGAAGAGATATCGCTGGATGAACTGCATTAAATATTAACGGAAGTGGAGATACACCGGACCTCTCGTCAAAGGGATGATTCTTATCGTCATATCTCAGCGCGGAAATCTAACAGAGGAGTGAATCTTTGAAGCTGAAGCACCAAAGGAGAGCAACCTGACAAAGTGGTAATCATCTTTCAAACCATGGATATACGCCGCTTCGCGTATCCGACTTTCCGCTATGGGTAAAGGATCCCTGGGACGACAGTTCAAAAGTTCAATCATTATCAGTGGCCGTTCAAACGCCGTGCCGCTGGGCAGGAAAAATGGCACCTATACCAGCATCAAGCGCGTATTTGACCTTTCTTTCGCGGGCTCCTCGCGTGATTTTCTCGTCCTTCAGAGGGTTGGTTGTCCGAGACAACTCGGGTGACATGTGACATGTGACAGTCGCACTGGAAAGCTAGTACTACGCCTAGAACCAGAGCGACTCGTTCGCTCTGGTTCTAGGAGCCTGCTGTTAGCATTCAATGCACGCAGTGAAGCGCTGGCATCACACGTTTACTTTCCCTGTAAGCGATGTTTGAGCCTTGGTTATGATTGTCGACGGACACTATAAGGGGCGCGAGAAATGGTGAGCTACGACGCTTGGTTGGCTATCTCTGAAAGCTGAGCTGATGGTTTAAACGTTTATCGATTATCGTTCATCAGAGTACTGTCAATCCAACGCTAGTATGTCTTGACAGTCAGAGTCCCGACGTCCGACGCCCAGGTCTTATACGCTCCCCGTAATAGATTCCACTACAACTCGCGAGTACAACATAGACTTGTTGAATACAACTCGGAATTCATCAAAAACGACCCGTTCGAGGACAAAAGTGTACAAGTTTACTCAATTTATTCGTCGATTCACTGCGACGAAGGACGGACGAAATCGAAGCGCGTCAACCACAAGTACCGTAGAAGGCCACGAGCTGTTTGAGGTATTGGATGTTTAGATGGCCCAATCATCGGATGTTGAGAGTCCGGCGAAGGACAGAACCCCCTCCTGAAGCGGCCAACACGTTTCGGGTCGAGTAATTTGGAGGGGAAAGGGCTCGGAGTCTTCGACGACGTAGGAGTTCGTTGAGAAGAGGTGCGTCGCTTCAAACTTAGGCCTTACGCGGGGCATCACTTGACCCGTCGTAGATGAGTAAGTTTCTTGTGCTTGTGCCGAGGCTGCATAGATCTCAAGTCCTCCAACCACAATCCGCCAACGCGTATCATAGGCCTCGCATTTGCTTTATACACGCTACTCTTCCATAGTCTGCATTGCGCAACGGTGGTGTATCGCTCTTCTGGTGCGGCATTTGAAACCGTAGCGCTGCGATGCGCTAACAATGTCACTACAGCTTTTTACACAGTGCCCCTCGTCCCAGCTAGCAGCTCCATTCGCTGATTCACATTCTATCATAGCATCAAACACGATGAGACCACACGTGCCACAGTTATCTCATACAAGTGACCTCGTAGAATAATGTGATTATCGGGTTGTTAAGTATCTTCTCTGAATCTTCGGTATCACGAGAGCACACGCACATGGTTGTAGGAAAACATGATTTGGGACAAGGTACGGATGAATGGTTTTCGTAGTGGGTTTAAAAAATCGAATATCTCGAGTCGTTCAGCGCCTCCAGTTGAAGAACGACGACTTCTTGCGGAGCACCTCATTCAATTCGGGCCTATAATAATCTTGCTGTGCCGTGACCTATAGTGATGCGTGAGTCAATACTCTCTCGTCTAGGATGGCTTCTACTTACGTCTGCATTGTACGTCTTATATTCGCTTTCAATGCTCTTCCACAATTTAGCTATAAAAAGCCTATGACCTGAATCTTCTCTTCCAGGCTTTAAACGCTTCATGTAATCTTCAACGCCCGCGAGTTCAGACATTAAGCTACTCCACCATTCGATGAACTCAGTGACGGTCGCCAAGAATTGGTCAATGATCTGCGTAGTGAACGCAACGAAGTCCTCGTCTGCCATTGTCTCCAGCCCTAACAATCCATCAACCCGTGTCCATAGAGAATTTAGTAGTAGGCATACTATTTGTTTCCACAAAACTGTTTTCTGGCATCCGACCAAGAATCGGCGGAGACCTGGGATTCAATGCTCTATGGAACTATGATAGAGTTAGTGCTTCACGCCAGACTCATCGGGGTCAAGGGCTAACATTCATAAGGCTCCCGCGAAGTTGACGAAAATCTTCCTGAATGCGTTTCGCATCCTTAGCGTTCTCGGCTGCGCTCTGTTTTACCCCTGTAATCGTGCTAACCTCGAGGTCTTCCGAGGCCTCCACTACGGCGATAATCATTTTTGCTATGCGTACCCCGGCCGAAGTCACGGTGACACTGGTGTCCACAACGCGAAGGTAAACTTCTGCTCGATTCTTCATTACATCGCAGGCATTCGAAGCCGGAGATCCTCGGAATATTCCCTTCCACCCCCTATAACTTTGCCGTTAAAAGGGGTTCCAACAGAACCTGGGAAGGTGCGTACCGTCCGGGCTTATCCTTCTGGAAGAATATTTTGAGGCATTCGAATGTTATTCGATTGGATTTTGTCAATAATCGGACTACTTCATCTTGGGGGCCCGACAATGCACTAGTTTGATGATAACTACGATCTCCAGTAAGCCCCTTTTTTATGCGCTTGCGGCTCACCTTGCCACACTCATGACCCTTTCCGTTTGCTCTTTGAATGAAGCTGCAGGTTGTTGCCAGGCCTTGCGGTCGTTTGAAACCCGGGAGTCTGGTGCGAGCGAGTTGGCCTGGATGGCCTTTTGGTTTTTATACAAAGACCAGCGGGCTCCTGGTGTGTAATTTCGACCTTCGCTCGCTCTCCTTCCAATTCACATACAATCCAAACAACAGGCTGAAACCACGCCGACAAGTTCTTAGCGTCTATCATGCCACCGATTACATTCCGCTTCTACACGTGTAAGACACACGTTGACAATGTGGGCCTTTCAGGCGCCGAATGGTGCTCAACAGCTGTTTTTAATGAAGAACCCTTCGCACCCCCATCTCATTATCACATCGACATGCTGCAACCACGCCGGTAAGCACATATCATCACGGCCCGATTCTTCGTTTACATCCTACCCTTGCACACCTAGGATGCATGTCGGGACACTGGGCTTGAAAGCATCTTCAGACCATGTCAAAATCTTCCAACCAGCCGACGATGTCTACCGCATCTGCCCTTCTTGCCATCGAAGGGTCCACGCCAATTGGTGAAGTCGTGAGTACCCCCGCTGAGAACGTCTGTCCGCACACCTAGTGATAGATGTATCATTACCGGCGGCCAATCGAACTTTCTCGTCCTGTCACGGCCTTGGCGGACAACATAAGTAAGATAGTTTCAAGTCTATATTCGCTCCACGCGGCCTTGACCCAGGCCTACGGTGTTTCCTCTGTGCAAGTGCACTATCTAAATCGGACGAAGCTGCTGCCCTTGCAAGTTCGGCCCTGGCAACGGCTCAGTCAATCAAAGCGAGCGCCGGTCAGATAACAAATTCATACAAAGAGTTGCTGACACAGAGTAATTTTAACACCTCTCAGATCGAGGCTCCGACGCGTCCAAACGCAGACACCGTCTCAAGCATTCGTCATGCATTTACAAGCTCCCTGGAAGCGCTTCACGATTGTTCCAAATACCTTGACGAGATGGCTTCGTACTGGGACAGCCATCTACGTAAGATCGCCAACGCACCAACTGTGACGATAAGCGATCTGAAGAACGAGGTCGTCAAGCCATCCCGGACATAACCGCTAGGTGCGACGGGGTGACAGTATCAGCAATGGGAGCATTCAAGACTTTGGTGGAAGGCAGTCACCCGAGTAACCCGGAGAACAAATATGGTGCTTCTGCCCCCGCGCCAGCGAGGTAGGTCCCGTTCGTGAGCTTAAGATCAGATGCTCATAACACCTTTCTAGCCAGGAGCCTCGCCCATCTTCGCTAGTGTCTCCTCAGCAGACCTCAGCAGAAAAGTGACGGGGACGACGGATTCGCAGTGTTGACGTCGAAGCGCCACTTCGAGGTCCCCTCAATAATCCATTTGACTTCGCAAGTGACACAATGCATTTGTACAGTCTATCTAAGGAATATGTCAGCGCCCGGGGTGTATCTCAGATCTAAACCTTAGTACACAGGCAACACCAAGTCTTTATACGGAAACCATCGACGACGCGCAGGAAATTGCGGATACGGGGGAGGTTGTTTTACCAGAGCGCTCTGAAGCTATTTCGAATCCCTGAAGATACTGCTGTCGACGCTGTGCTCAATCAAGTGGGACGGATTCAGGTTGCCATCAAACGGATTAACTCCAAGTATGAAACACAGAGGATCTGCTCAGTAAGGTTTATCCTTAAATTGCTGCTCGGTGCTACGTTCTGAGTGGCAATCGGTCACTTAGGACGTAGAGGGTGAAGAAGAACCCAGTAGTCGGGTCAGCGTGCCTAGCGCTCTGACTGCCGCTAATGACATCAGCGCTGCCCGCCTCGGGGTCGAACGTATTCGAACCTCAAGCTTCGAGGCCGCGGGTTTGATCGCACGCGAGTCTGTTCGCAGAACGTGCAAAGCCCAAGCGTCACATTATCGGGCGTTAGTGGCACTTCGTCGCTCAGCGCTTTGTGGCTAAGCTTGGCTAGGGTGTAAATAGATTGTTGAAGTAAGGAATTAAACGACTCTTGCTCAATGTAAAGAAGCTTTCTTGCGTTGGAGATTCGACGAATTACGACTAAGTTTATGATTGGACACGTCACGTTGAGGATAGAAATCTCCGGCGCGCCGTTAATATTATGACTCTTCCGGGAGTGGCGTATACAAGTAGGCATTGACGACGACGCTGGCTCACACCGGTAGCACACCAATCGGGGTTTAGAGAACTTCTGAACTTCTCAAGCTCGCTCACTCGGACATCGCAGACGCATCCACCAGGAGTGCCACGAGGGTTGTTCAAACTACGCTTAATTAATATCCGTAGCAATAAGATACACTGGATTAACGGTGCCGCACGTCTACTGGTCCGGAAATTTCTACTTCCTCGACTTGGTGAGTAGAGGCATCTTGATTCCTTCCTGTAATTTATCCTTGATCATGGGGACCATGACGGCGCCCATAATCCTCATGACCTCTACTCCAGGGGGCATCGAGAACTCGAAAGACTCCATGAGTTGGAAAAGGACGGCTTGCATCTCAAGAACACTATATCTCAACGTCAGCGGTGCTGCGTCGCACTTTACCGCCGGAATGGAGGCTCACGCAAAGTTCCAACCAACGCAACCCTTGACGCCAGCGCCTTGCGGAAGATTGGACGTCAGAATAGACATCATGGCCATGCAAACGAATACTCACTGAAGGTTAATCTACGAGCGTGTAGGCTTCAGGAAGTGTGTCACGACGGATGAAAGGATCTGACTTACGTGTTTCCGTAAAGCCCGACTGGTATTTGCTTCTTCTGATTGAGAGTCAAGAATCGAGCGGGGTTCCATGAGTCGGCATCGGCGCCCCATACTTCCGGCAGCCTGAAATGCGAGATGGGTGCATTGTCATGTATAGTCCACCGGAGAGACTTACCTATTGTAGGATCCAATGCAGAAGATGATTCTCTGGCCCTTACGGACGGGGACTTCAGTAATTACGTCGCCGGAGCTGGAAGTGATGGGTTGGGACAGTGGAATGACGTCGTCGACTCCAGAGTTACGATAGAGCAAAGGGGAGATGGCATGGTACCGTAGCCCTTCCTACAAAGGGATCAGAGTCATCACCCTGTGCCGCGATTCAACGAACCTTGATGATTGCGTTCAAGAAAGGCATCGAGTCGTAGTCCGCCGGCGTCAATTCGCCATGGTTGAGGCTTCGGACGTGGGCGATCTCTTCCCAGACTTTGGCTTGTTCTTCGGGGCGTTTGGCAAGTTCATAAAGGATCCACGCGATAGAAGCAGCCGTGGTATCGTGTCCTGCCAAAATGACGGTACTGCGAAGGCGTCAGATCCGACGATGTTCGATTTTATCTATACATACGCCATCTGAGAAAGAACTTCGTCTTCGTCCATCTTTTTCTTCGGGTCGTCGATAGCAGGGGATCGGGCTGCGTTGGGATCAGAACGATGGACAAGGGAGATGAACACAAGATACGAACCGAGTAAGCTGAGAATATCTTTCTTTGCAGCGTAGTCGGCGGAGGCGGCCATGTGTTCGTTCAAGAGTCCGCGAGCAATGCCTTTGGAGAATTTCTGGAAATTGGCAAAACGAGCGTCTTCTTTCGAAGGGAACCATGTTGCGTAGTAGTCACATAAATCACCGATCCAGTTGGGCATGGAGCGACGGAATGCACGGAAAAGGATGGTGCGTTCTGTGGGCATTTTTGTGTCCGTGCTACGAATCGATGTAAGATGAGGGTGAGACACATTTTGAAGAGTCTTACAAGAGTGTTTCTAAGATATGCGAGAAATCATCAGATTTGTTATCCAAAGCGCCGAAGCGGTAATTGAAGGCGCCTGTAAGCTAGGCATTTAGACCGGTATAGCAATAGAAGGAAGACACATACCCTCGCCAATTATATCTAGAGTAAGCCTGGACAACCAGTCGTAGACATTGATTACCTTGGTCTCTCCTTGGAGAGCAGCCTCCCATCGGCCCCGCAACTAAAGATGATTCATTAGGACGATCGGGTGAAGGACAAAGCCAAACATACGCGATCAGTGCAATTTTGGAAGAGAGGTAAGAAGCCACGAGATTGAGCGGCGGAGAAGGCAGGGTTGAGGGTCTTTCTATGACGCGAGTGGTCGTCACCTTCAGCCCAAAGGATACCTCTGCCAAGTAGTTTCTTGAAAGCACGCTGGTTATCCTTGGATCGAGGGTACTTGTAGTTCATCTCGTAAATATGTTGAAGCGCGCGAGGATCGGCAACCATGAGAATTTGTTCCTGATGATCGGTAAGTAAAATGAGATGTCAGCGATGGGGAGAGCGTACGCCATAGCAGCCAGCGGACCGGAAGACGGTACCGTAGCGCTTAGTCCACTCTAGTTCCAAGGTGCACGCTTCGGCATTAAGAAGATCAAACTCATGACCTATGGGAAGGAAATGTGAGTCTCAAGCTGTCAGGCGGCTCTTTAAACACACCGAGCAAGGTCGATTTGGCAGGAGGGCCTCTTAGAAACCCGAGAGCGCGTTTTTTGCGGAAGAACAGAGTAACGCTCACGAACGCGAGCGCTAAAATAACGTAGACTGCGTCAAGCTGGGGGGACATGTAGAAATTGATCCCTAACGCTTGTGGCATACCGGAATATATAGATATCGGAGGTTATATCTTCAACGCAGCAAGAACGGAGTCCTAGGGCATATGAGATCGACGCTCGTTGTATTTCTCTGCCTAGAACACAGGGCCTTCGGGCTGCGTATCTGTTAACAATCACTTAATTCCGCGCAAAGACCATCCTTACTAGCAGGGTTGAATTGATGAACCACGCAAGCCACAAAGGTTGATTATAATAAGCGATAACTGAGCTGGCACTATTGTCGCTTCGGTTGGTTGATCCGTCTCCCAAGGTGTCTGACGACGTAGGTCGAGATATTGTCCTCGGAGGGCACTGGGGGGACGAGGACATGGCTGATTATCATCTCCAGTGGTGTATCTGTCCATCAGGCAGGGCCATCGTGAGTTTCCCGTTGAGTTGCTCATTTTGTCTCGAATTGATAACGAAGTTTTCCAGACTGTCGTGGTCCGCACTTGAATTGCAAGCGCCCATTTAGTTTGCGGAAGACCGCTGACGTAAGCTCTCGACTTCGACGTTCTGCGTCACGTCGAAGGCTGTCGAAGGTCGTAATCTCAGATTTTGCTTCCAGGATCGCCGCCTTCATCACCTTGCTCCAAAATGATAACCATCCGGCTTGACACCTCGCTTATAGGAAATTTGGATGTCGCCTATCGTCCGCTTTCACGCCGATGCACCTCTGAAGCTCCAGCACTCGCAGAGATTCCAGGCCAGTAGCTACTCTCCGGGTCCCGCTATATAAGCACCGACAAAGAACCATATGCTTCCCCCTTTTCCATAATTCACGATGTGGCAGAAGGCCTGGTCAACTGCGGTAGATGCCGCTCTCCTCCTTTCTGGTGCCATAGTTGGGACGGATATACCCGAGTGTAAACTCCTGCCCGGCGACGTAGCGTGGCCGAGTATAGATGCTTGGTCGACATTGAATAGCTCCATCGACGGTCGCCTCATCAAGCCCATTCCCATCGGGGCCCCATGCCACCACCCCAATTACGACGCAGAGCAATGTGAGATTGTCCGCAAAAATTGGCGTCAACCAGCCTTCCAGTGAGATCCAATCTTTTTCATGGTGTATGTCCTTTTTAGCTCAACGGAACTATAGTGAACTTCATCCGTCCTCTATTATGGATCCTATTTTCCTGAACAAAACGTGTGATCCCTTCACAGATCCGTCTATCCCATGTAGTAGGGGTCCATACGTGGAGTACACTGTCAATGTCACCAAACCAGAACATGTCATCAAGAGTCTGAAATTCGTCGAAGAACACAACCTTCGCTTCGTAATCAAGAACACAGGCCATGAGTAGGTCCTGTGTCTTCGCGGCAATAGGACGCGCGTACCTAACGTCGCCTTCTAGTTACATGGGTAGGTCAACTGGAGCCGGCGCCGTGTCCGTTTGGATGCATCACCTCAAGGATATAACGATAATCAATAATTACGACTCTCCGTCTAGCCCGTATAACGGTGCAGCAGTCAAAGTCAGCGCCGGAGTAACCGGAGAGGAACTCGTCGGTGCAGTCGACAAGCGTGGCCTTGCCATTGTTAGTGGTGAATGTCCAGTACGTCTCCCTATTAGGTTTCCGGCTGGAAGCTTCTCAGATCCCAGACGTTCGTCAGACGGTTGGCTTCGCCGGCGGATACATTCAAGGAGGAGGTCACTCTGTGCTTAGTTCGAAATACGGCATGGGAGCAGATCAGGCACTATCATACGAGGTCATCACCCCTGGAGGCGAGTTCGTGACCGCTTCGCCTACCGAAAACGAAGACCTGTATTGGGCTTTAAGCGGTGGGGTATGTGTCCTAATTATATATGACGACGTGGGGGCTAATGGTAAATCCAGGGAGGTGGAACGTACGGAATTCTTTGGTCTGTCACCATCAAAGCGTACCCAGATGTTCCCGTCACCATCGCATCTTTGGCATTCGCCACTCAGGGTATCTCACACGAGACTTTTTGGAAAGCAATTGCCGCTTACCAGCGCAACACTCCTCGCCTCACTGACGCGAAGGTCTTCTCCTTTGCTGTCTACTCTCTTGCCGGATTCAGTCTCGATCCCGTCTTCGCCCCAGGTCTCACTGTTGACGAAGTCAACGCACTCTTGAAGCCATTCATCGATGACCTCAACGAGCTTGGCATTCAGTACATGCATTCCGTCAGCAACCACCCCGGGTATCTCGCTGCGTTCTCGAACGTGCCGGCCTTCCAAGGCGCCGAAATCGCCAACTTCCAGATCGGTAATAGGTTGTTACCCCGGCGGTTGTGGGAGGACGAATCGAGCTTCGAAGATTTGATGAATACGTTGAAGTCTATCGCAAACCAGGGTGGTGCTTTGCTGGACATCGCTGTGAGGCCGACACTGGAGGTAGCTGGGTATCCAAACAATGCTGTCCTCCCAGCATGGAGGAACGCTGAGCGTACCATGGGTGTCATCACGTATGTCGAACATTGCGTTCGCAACGTAATTTCGCGCATTAACTCTACTTCTTAGATTACTGGATGATCACCAAAACCTTGAGAGCATCTTCAACGACCAACAGAAGGTCACACACGAATTCGCTGAAGCTTTACGCAGACTTGCCCCGGAGGCGGGCTCCTATCTGAACGAGGTAAGAAGTAAAGTTCCTTCGTAGACGTAAGTTGCTGACAGTTCCTGTCAACAGGCCTCTCCTATCGAACCCAACGTCAAGCATGCGTTTTACGGCGCCAATTATGATCGTCTTCTGCAGATCAAGGATAAGTACGATCCTCATCAACTGCTGTATGGATCTATCTCGGTGGGCGGAGACCGTTGGGAAGAGACCGACGAAGGGCGACTGTGCAGGAGAGATACCCCCGGTGGCATGATTATTCAATTCAGGCGTTACTTAGAGTCGATGAAAGGGGAACTATGAGGACTTCGGCTATTTAGAACCAGTAAACACTTCTCGTACATATGTAACGAATTCGAATGTAGTCCTTGATTTTCTGGCCTATAATTCCTCTCTTAGGTACTGGAATTCAGATCACAATCTTTGCCATCTGGTGAATAACTAGCTTCTTCATAGCTCACCTCTCTCAAACCCTTCGGCAACACGCAAAACAATCGTATGAGATGAATTAGTAAGTTCATGGAGCGTCTCTTCGTCCCGAGGGAAGTTATCTTGTCATCTGAAGCACCGGCACGGACCAAAAGCGACTGCACTTGGCGAATCTAGGAACTCGAACAGTTAGAACACCTCCAACTCAACGAGTATTAACTATTTGCCTCTTTGATGCATTCGCTGTAATGAGATACTTGGAGGTTCCACACATTTGTAGGAAGCTTGACATGGTCGTCGCGCAAGAGATCCTGGATGTGACTCTCATTCAACTCAAGAGTCATCTCGTCCCAAAATATGAGGAATCCCCTCAGCTTCTCGATCAGAGATTCTACCGCTTCTCGGGTGTGCGGGTCGTTGTCTAATATGTGATAGTGAGTCGCAACCGAAAGAGACCTTGGGATTAATCACCTTCAACGTTCAATTTGGTCTTCCGACCCTCCAAATCGGTGGACCCATACCCGTGGCCTGCCTGAAGCATCGATTTGAGCGATCATTGTGACCCGTATGCTAACAAGGGCGTACTTCTAAATTTCTGGCGTCCGATTCGTGCCACAAGGCAAGAGCCTTATCAAGAGTTGCTCTAGCCCGGGCAGCTGATTCGTGCATAGCCTCCCGAGTTCCTTGAACTCGAAGTAGATTTCTGGCGTTAAGGTAAAATATTTCCCCGGATTCTGCAACTTCAACCACGCATTCGAATGTTTGGATATATTGGCCTGGAACTAACCTACAAATATAATATCAGGGTGGTAGTAATATTTATGCGCCTATACGACTTACTTGTCGCCGTATAACTTTTGAAGGCAGCGTGCCACTCGCATGGAAGCTCGCGAGACTGAGGGGACGTCGAATTGTTCCTTCGAAAGTAACAGGTATTCCCCTTGGCGAGGGTGAGGAGACGGCGGGGGAAGCATGAGCAATTTTGGACCGTTCCTAGAGTACCACATACTTGGTCAGCATCATCGACATATGGTCCTCTAATGAACCCTACTTGAATGCGGGAGCTACAGTCAGCATTCTCGTCACTGAAGGGAGCTTCTTCGATCGAATGGGGGGGTCTACCGTGAGCGCGTCACAACTGGTAGTTATATCGGATGCTGCCTGGCGGACAATGTCGTGGTATTTGGTCCACATCCTGACCGTTGTCTCCTCTGTAATTATCAGCGTGTTGACGCCCAATTCGGCTTCGGAAATGGCGTGCAACGTTGCGTGATGTTTGGCCCAATATAAAGCAATACCCTCGAGACACTTGACGGATGATTGCAGCGCGCCTAAGAGTGACATGAATTCGTGCATGATATCTGGAACTCGACCTTGGCTGTCGGTGGGCTCTTGAGTACGAGAGTTCGAGGCTTCCTGTGCTTTGACCAGCAGTGAGCTTAGTGTCGCCTTGTATGACACCGGCAATCTAGACGCTCGCTTCATAATGGAAGCGGCAATGGAAAGCGTAGAGCTTGCAATCGCTTGAACTTGAGATATTTCACCGCTCTGCAGAACCTCGTAAAGGCGCCTGCAAGTCCGGAGATGGCCAAGACATTCTCGGAAGAATTCCAGCCATGCCTCCCATTGCTGGCCAAGTTCTTTCTTCGTTACGGATAACAGCTGGACATGATTAAAAGACGCGTCGCCCAGGGTTCCCGACACGGCATGAAGGGAGTATAGGTGTGAAACCACAGTCGATGTATTCTCTGCCAAAGATTCCACAGGGTCGATTTGTATGATTCGCTGCTGCAAGAACGGAGGTGAATTTAGACTGGATAATTTAGAGGGGATTAACCCACAGCTTCTTCGGTAGCGTCGTGAGCTTCGTAAGTGAGTTTGTTCGCCATCATAGAATTGAAGAGTATGCTGCTGTGACTTTTGAAGTCACCTATTACCAAACCGCTTATGAGGCTCCTTTCGCCAGACCATGCGTCGACGGCAAGTTCCCCCTTTAACTCTGGCTGCGTGTAAACCTCATGTACCCTCCGCTGTTAATAAATGCAAAACATTAAGTCACTTGCCTCTTTCGAGCGTCTATATTGAGAGTTCGGAACACGCCACACCAACGCCACACACAGCCCGGTGACTTCACGAGATAAGGGATTCGACGAAACCGAGTGAAACGAGAGATTAAAAAATCGAGGCCAGCGCGAGGGGATACAGGCTGGTGATATGGAGCCCGCGGCATATATTACGGACACACATATGCTGCACCAAGGATGAGATACATGACATCGATTGGAGTATAAACTCAGCGCAGAGGTGAGACCCCTATGTAACGGTTTCCCCTGGCTCCTCTTAGAAGCCAACGCCAACAAACGACAATCTGCGAAAATCGCACCCACCGATGAACCCTCGACGCAGAGAGGCAGATCCAGCCAACGTGCCTAGAGAGAGGTAAGCAGTATCCGCATATCCAAGTGGGTAATCGAACCTCAGTCATTGTTGTCCGGCAGGAAAATGCAAGAACAAGCGGAAGTCGTCGCATTATTGACGAAATCCAATCATAATATGTTCTTGTGCTTGAAATTGTTCTCCGAGAATCATAAGTACATTGATTTTGCACGATCGATGTCAATACAACACTCACGAGCTTGCGCAGGAAAGTAGGGTGGGTCAAGAAAATGAAGGGACTCACCCCACGGGAGAAGGCGTACGAAGAAGTGACCGGTCAAGTTGCCAACTACCTTAAGGTTGTGGAGTCGAGTTTGAGAGTTTCTTCCGCGGGGATATCAATCACAAAGGCAGCAATATCCGTTCTAGAGACTCCGACGCGCAATCCGGTCCAGCTTATGGCGGGGTTGAGGTCGCATGCAGAAGAATGCCGATCGGAAGCGCAAAAACATGGAAAAGGAATTTAGAAAGGTCCGAACACAAATCTGGACCGTGAGTCGGAACCTACGAGACCATGTCTAACGTCTAACGCATCCATAGATTAGCCAAAAGGTGGGAATCAATTACAAGACTGGCGGCAAAGATGAATTTCACACCGTAGACATAGAGAGTGAGTAGGATCCAACGCTCATGAGAATGAATGCTTGTACTGACGGGGACTCGAGAGCTGCGTGGTATGGGTGATGTGGACCTCTTCGATGTGTTTACCGAAGTCATCAACCAGTTAACGGGTACAATTACAAGATTCGTGGCTTGGTGGGACGACGCGACGATCAACTGGAAAAATGTCAAAGAAC
Organism: Pleurotus eryngii var. eryngii; assembly: GCA_029467805.1. Lineage (NCBI taxonomy): Eukaryota > Fungi > Basidiomycota > Agaricomycetes > Agaricales > Pleurotaceae > Pleurotus > Pleurotus eryngii. Next base: position 764,990 of record SZVJ01000007.1, on the reverse strand, counting down.
ACATGATAACTTTCAAGCATGGGAGTGGGACAGACTTCTTGATTAAAGAATGGAGGGATCTCCAGCTTCAGTATCAACTATACAGAGAGGAGGTTAGTTTGATAATACGCGCCAAGAAGCAAATGACTCACTGTACCGCAGATTATGGCGCAACAGGATTATTATACTTCGAAGTTCTAACACTCAACGGGCAATGTAGTTCTTCGAATGACAACGTTATTATCCTTCATCCTTCATTAACTGCCTGACGACGATGAGTATGTCCGCTAGTCATCATACTTTGCGCGCCGACGCCCTTCGGAGAGATGTAGGGCTTATGCGTGCTATGGGGTCCATTAAGATATCGCTGAGTTGTACGCAACCCGAACAGACGCAGTACTGAGCTTCGTTGGCAAACAAGAGCGGTAAGTCCCACTCCAGAATCGACAAACGAAGACAACGCGAACGTAGAAGAGCTCACTCACCTGGTAGTGTGTCACCGAGCGTCTTGACCCCTCTGTTACCCATCCGATGTGGAGTTGAGCTGGAGGTCCATCGTCGGCCTCGCGAGCATCTATCCACAATGGAAGCCTGGCGTCTGGTCTTCATAGAACCCGGACAGCCCGCGTGTGTACGCCTGGCCACAGGCGGTCCCTGTCTCAACGGCGCCTCGCGGAAGGAGCGTGCATCTGGGATGCTAAGATTAAATCCAAGTTTCCGAACGAACTTGCCTTGCTGCAGCCGCAGCGAATGCTGTGGCGTATCAATGGTACACCAGCGCTTGTGCCGATAATGAATCAGTGTAACGGATGTCGATGAGTAGCAAGAAATAATCATATTCCAAGTCAAAATGACCATGATGGTGAGGAGCAAGCAAGGTAGATTGAGGCCGTGGGAATCGACCGAGTCACTACTAGCACTTGAACACCACCTCGAACTGAACTACTAAATTCTGGCCCCTTGTAGGAGTCTAAAGCACCGACACACGCTGACTACTGTACGACGTATTGATGTATAGATGCTCCTGCCTTTAGCAGTTCTTGTCCTCCGAGAGAAACGCCAACTGCGGCACCTCTTTCACGCTACAGACCCTGGATGTGCCTCTATACCGCTTCAAGTACTACTTGAGGTGTTAGGAAGCCATGCTCTGAAGGTGAGTTCCACCTGAGCGTCTATGTTAATGATTCGGTTGTTTTATAATATTATATTCATCTAATGCGGCTTCTGACAGGCGTACAATCGTCCTTGTGACTTCATAATATGGAAACCGCGATGAACCGAGGCCTGGGTGAAGGGCAAGAGAAATTGCAGCGTGTTCACACTTGTCGCCACTCGTATGTTAGTACGTCGTGGGTGGGGGTTATGGATTCGGCTTACTACGATCAGTATCAGTTAAATCGACAATCTTCCATACGCCCTTAGCCAATGGAATCGCAAAATGCAGAGGCAGAGCCCAATGGCACGACCGCTAGCAGGTGAGTAGCACCGTTACTCACGAGCCGGTGTCTAATCGACGCCCATGAAGCCTCGTGTTAGACCATAAGAACACTATCTATGAATTGACAAAGTCCAACCATATCATGTTCTTGTGCTAATCTTTATTCTTCGAACGACATAAGTACGTTGTTTTGTGCGACTCGACCAACTTGGCACTGATGGAGGAACAACAGAAAAGGGAGCTGGTTCAAGAACCTTATAACCCCCTCGAGTTCATCGAAAAAGATATACAACGGAGTACACCAACACGCTGGAGATTTCTTTCACCTCGTAGAGTCCAGCCTGAAGGTCTCGTCGGCTGGGATAGCAATTACGAATGTAGCAATATCTCTTCAAAGCACTCGGACTCGTTCTAAAGTTCAAACGATTCGGTTCATGAGGCGGTTAGAACAACAAGCAAAAGAATGTCGTTCGGAGGCTCACAAAATGCAGAAAGACTTCAGAGAACTTCGTGGGCAGATGATGAATGTGAGTTAGAGCCCGTAACGTCAAAGCGGGCGACTATTGACTCGTTCATAGACTTATAAACAGGCAGGAATCACAGCGAAAGGCTACACCAACCAAGACGTGACATATGACAACATAGACGGTGAGCGTATAGCGATATTCATGGACAATGGGTACAAATCTGAGAATTTTGGGAAAGCACTGCGCAATATGACGAACATTGATCTTTCCAAGCTGCTCATCGCAACCACTACCCAGGTGGTTAAAACAATTAGGAAACTAGTGGCTTGGTGGGACAACGCCGTGATCGACTGGGACAATATCCTCCGTTTCATGGTATGTGGAGAACTGGGGTCTATGATCGCAGAGTAGAAAGCCCTCCAGCTTGGATATCAGCTGTACAACGAGGAAGTCAGTTTGAGTGCGCGCTGGGGAACATCTATATACTTACATCATCGTAGATTATGGTACAGCAAGATTATTATAAATCGGAATTGCAACACGCACTCCCAAGCCGTGGATTTCTTTCGCGGTTCAAGAAATGAGGAAGGGTGATCCCCCTTGTAAACTACTCCATGTACATCGTTTTGTAATTCTTCGTTCCAAGTTGCTACTTGATGTACGACGTATAAATTACCATAAACAAGCGCCGGAACATCGGGCAACGCCTTGTTTAGCGCTAAAGATGGTTCTCATTTGTGCCAGGCGTCGACTCTTCGATGAGGGGTTGCCATTATCGCAGCGACGGTGTAACTTTACAGTGGATACCCGATGCCCACCAGTGAACTAAAGATCCTCGTAAGTCTTGAAATTTCCTTGTACGGTCGCTGCAGCTCGCTGACCAGCCACAGTGTCACCGAATGAATGACGAATGCCATTGGATTATTGCGAGACTCGTGTTCGGTCGGGCGACTTTGCCACACCGTCGCCTTTTCTTTCTGCCCTGCGCATCCCTATCGATTACAACCCCCGGGTACGCGTAATCACACAACATCTACAAGGCGCTGAGCATACTTTTCATCCCAGACGACTGTCTTCAACTATGAGCGCTGCAACATCTTTGAACTTTGAAACACTCTACAATGGTGAATCGTCCATCTCCTTATCCTTAAGATCACTGGTTATCTAGAAGCAACACTCACCCAGAGTTCAGCGCGTGCTCCATGACTGGTGACCACTTATCTTTCTTCTGAGGTCCAAATAACCCCTTCCCCGTGTCATCACCCGCTCTTGGAACGCTCCATCGAAGTAGTAACCCACTCTCTGTCTTGGAGTGGCAAATCGCTGCCTCACTGTACCTCATTCGCCAAGGTGCCGTACCACACAACCTCGACGGCACGACCGTGCTACGGGCGCAGTCCATGCTTCGAAAGTTTAGTCTGCCTCCTACTTATAAATAAACTCGTTCAGGGTCCTAAGATCCATCCTTCGCACACCATGGGCGTCGTGTTCCCAATCACCCTGGCGGTTCTGGCCACGTTAGCCATTCGCCTCACACAAGGGAGAAAGCGGGATAGTTCGCTTCCGCTACCTCCGTCTCCTAAAGGCCCGCCGTTTCTAGGTCACATCCTAGAAGTACAGCGAGTGGTCAAAACAACTTGATGAGTTGCGACATTCCGCTGGTAATGATCTGACAACATCTCAATTATTCCCGTTTTATTGTCTGATGTCATCAGCTTGAATATGCTGGGATCAACCGTTATCGTGCTGGATTCGTCGAAAGCTGCTGAAGATCTGTTGGCAAAACGGTCTTCATTCTATTCCAGCAGGCAAGCCCGCATTTGCTGATTGATGGACGCCTGGTTACTGACCGTGCACAGGCCAAGTATAGTCATGCTACGTGACTTGTACCCCCAGTTCAACCCCGCCGTTGTTGATTTCGGCTGACTCCTCGATTCCTGTTACTTAGGATGAAATGCGACTGATTACTTACGGTCCTTCCCTATGACGAACGCTGGAAAGTGCGTCGCAAGATGCTTCAATCCGAGTTCAATCACGCCGGGACGATGCGATATCAACCACACGAGTCGAGATACGCAAGGGAGTTGCTGCAACGATTGCTAGACACGCCAGATCGGTTCATGGAGCACATCAAATAGTATGTGACTTCATGTTGCCATTTCGCCACATTCTAAGTTATTCGCAACGCGACCGGCGCGAATATCCTCTCTATATCCTACGGTATCGATGCCAAGCATACCAACGACCCCAATATCTCTCTCGTAGGTGAAGCTGTTGATGTCATTAACAGGGCTGCTATTCCCGGCTAGTATTTGGTCGGGTTTCTCCCTTCCCTACAGTTTGTGCCTGGTTGGATGCCAGGAGCTGGCTGGAAGCGAATGGCGAAGAAGTGGAAGAAATCCCCGAAATGCTGGAGAAGACGTACATGCGACGAAGGCTCGGATGTCAAACCTTCGTTCATGTCCTATTGTCTGGAAAGATGGACCGGGCGAAGAACACGGAAGAGCAGGAACAAGTGATCAAAGAAACCACCACTACCCTTTATGCAGGTACGTGTTCTCGACTGAATTACCGGGATCGGTCCGTGTTGCAACTGATTACCCACAGGCGGCGCGGATACGACAGTCTCGGGCTTATACACGTCTTCCTCGCCATGCTTTTGTATCATGAAACTCAAGCTCGCGCACAAGCAGAGTTAGATGAGGTTCTCGGTCGCAGTAGGCTTCCTGACTTTGGTAATGATGAATATGAACTGCCGTACATCAAGGTGATAGTGTTGGAGGTGTTAAGGTGGATGCCTGTTACGCCCTTAGGTTCTTCTTCTCACAGTATTTCGGCGGAGTCGATGACTAACAACGCAACAGGTGTACCACATCTCGTTACGCAAGAAGATGAATACAAAGGCTATCGAATTCCGGCCGGTTCTATTGTATTCGCGAATACGTGGTATGTTCACCTAGACTATCCCTTTCTGCTGCGTCTTATTCCATTTCTCCATTCGCAGGTCGATCCTACATGATGCGGCCGTCTTCACGGACCCAGAAGTGTTCAAACCTGAAAGGTGGCTCCACAAAGGTACCGACGCAAATGGCAATGCGAAATGGACGATCGATGCGGTACGTCGTTTGTCGAGGCGTTTAATAGATAATCTTGCTGAGTGCGAGCTACTTTAGCATAAGTATGCCCAGGCCGGCATTTGGCTGTTTCATCCCTTTGGATCGCAGCGGCTACCATTCTATCCGTGTTCAACATCACCGAGGAGGTAGGCTATGACGGAAAAGAGGTGGAGCCCAGGATGGAGTACAACAGCGCGCTGATATGGTGCGTTTTTCATTCTTGTTTCCCTCCGCAGAATGCCGTCTCAAAGCAAGCCGTTGATGGTTTCACACTTCAAATGAATAGCTGCCCTAAACAGTTCAAATGTTCGATTAAACCACGGTTCCCTGAAGCGGAAGACCTTATTCGCGCTTCTATACACGAGTATTAACGAATTGGTGTCTCTGAATTCCCAAGAATATTTCATTTCCTTGTTCAGCGGCGCGAGGTCCACAAGAGTCGAGAAGCATACATACGGCATGCTGACAGGTATGGGGCAACGTAACAGTCCCAGGATAGTCTTCCTGCACGGTTGCGGAGCGAGTCAATGTAACTTCTGCGACCGCAATGTGACCGGCCGCCCGTGTCGTCGCGGGTTGTTGGCGCAGAGCAAGGACACGAGTACAGCTACGTGCTGCTGGCACTGCTGCAAGGCAGATCCCCTTTCGTCCCAGTTTCAGTTTGGTCTAGCGCTTCTTGATTGACTCCGTCTCCCTCAACATCCTAAGTCTCGGTGAGCCTAGGTCTAGGTAGTTATAGGCCTCCTGATCTCTGGTATTTGCAGTCGAGACGTGCGCAACCTCTGTTGAGGGGTTTATCCCCATCATCACCAGGTTATACCTTCATTATAAACGCGAGACACATCGACGATGATGGGTATCACCGTGGATCGGCGATTCAAATCGTGGTACATGTGCTTATTCAGCTCCTTCCAACTTGCTTGTATCGCGCTGATGTATATTTCTCCATCTCAATCTCGCATAGATTAGGTATGGTTTCATTGCTTCGGCCCGCCGTGTATCGCTTGACTCATAGTCCATAGGGCCCTCTTCTTCTCCTTGCACTCACGACGCAGACACACCTAATTTTCTACCTGGAAATACACATGTCCACAAACGTGGCATTTGCGTTTGGACTACATGCTGTAACATCGTGGAGACCTATACTTATAGCTCTCTGCAATGTTCAGCATCCAGCTTGAAAATTGTCTTAAATGTCGTCTCAAAAAATGGTCACAGCTGCGCCTGCTCAAAATGCCCAAATAGTGCGTTCACATGCTCACGCATAGAATACTAATAACTGATCAAGAGATAGCACCCAATCGAGCTCGCTCGACCTCTCACGTCGCTCGCGGAAAGTGTGTCCAACTCGATTGCGCCGCTGTATTCGTTCCATATTGCGCTGGCGCAAGCATACGGAGAGAAGTCACAACAAGTCCAGTTATTTTCCAAATTCAAGAAGATCGTTGGCGTCGAGTGGGAGTCCTGGCTGTCGTTTCTGCGGGAGTGCATAGGGTATGCTCGAAATTACATCGCTTTATGCCAATCTGTGCAGACTGGCAACCCCATGCATCACGAGAGCCTCACTCATGCGATTATCTCGCACCTTCAAAAAATATGTAGCGAGATTGAGCGCTTGAGAAAATCGTATGCGGTGGCTGTCGAACAATTCGCTTCTTTGGCCCAGACCTACAATCCACGAAGTCGGTCCACGACCACCCATGGTCGTTCTAAAACTCGGAGAGGCCCCCCTCGGACGAACTTGCCCGTTATTCTCCAAGCCTTCGCGGCTACGATGAAAACCCTTCGAACATCGTCAACACATCTTGGTGATCTGTCCGCGTTTTGGGCGGATCACTCTTCTCGATTGTCGAAGATGTCAGCGACCACAAATTCGCTGAAGGCTTTGGCCCAAAGCGGGCGTCTGCCCTCAGAACTCGCCACGTGGACGAAGTTCCATGAAACTCTTCGTCAGGCGTCCTCCAATATCACCTCTTATTGCGATGCTGCCACAGTCACGCCTATCATACCCTCCGAAAGCTAGGAAAGGCGACAATGAACGTCAGGTTAGAGCCCGTATGTTTCTCTCGTGGCGTGGATATCGTTTGCTCACTCCTTTCTATTTAGGTTCAGCATGGACTGTAATGCGACACCTCTGGATGACTCGGAGAGATCAAAGATTCAAGAAGCAGGCTACTACGAAGTCTTGACGGCTTCATCTCCATACGATATGTCTGACCTCATCAAACTCACAATGGAAATCCACAAGAGGGTGGAAAGGTTCGTATCGGAAGCTCGGTACGCCTTATCTGTTTATTGCCAGGCGTTGACCGACAAATCCTGTCAGCCAGATTCCCAAAAGCTCTTCGTATTCTCTCCAGCCCCAGGTAGATAAGTACTACTCTACTGTGCCGGAGATCGAGAAGATCGCCGCCATTGGTGCAGATTTCTATTCCCTCACTCAAGAGTTAGGGAAAAGCAACGACGCAGCGATTGCATCTACGTTGCTGAGCCACGCGACGGCAGTTCGTACCTCCCTGCGTATTGTACTTCAAGAATACGATGGGATCCATAGCCGAATAGCCAAGGTAAGGCCGCCGCCTTAACGAAGTTTCTCTCTATTGCGACGCCCGCAGGATATTGCAAGTCGCTCGGGCAGGGAAGATCGCTCGACCACAGAAAAGCAAGGTTACTAAATTCTCACTTAGTTCCTTACTTTGTCCCAATAACCACTTATGCTTTGCGCAGGACCAAACGTGAAGGTGCTCCAGGACTTTGCCAACCGTCTACAGCAACTTGTACAGAAGCTGGTTGATCTCGACCACTTCTGGTTTGGATTGCTCGCTGGCGTTGAGTATCTCAACGTCAAAGGTTTGATTGATGTAGCCGACAGAAAAGGTCAAAATGTCGTTTGGGACAGGCAAAAGGCCGATTATGAACGGTATAGACACGAGGTATCCATAAACGCCATTACGATTAAAATGGCGGACTCATTAACTATAAACAGGTGCAAACTCGCGGACCGTCCTCGGGAGACGACATTCGTTCTTCGAAAGGCTGGCGGAGATTTCTCTGGTGCGTATATACTTTCGAGTCAAACGAGTTACCAGCATTGATCACTTTCCATATAGCCTGGCTTGATTTCATTGTTCATGTGCTACTCTATGTAGTTTGTAGGCCTCGTTGCTCCGGGACGCCTAGATCTTCCGTTGTGACGCAGTCGTTGATCTTAGTATACCTTAGACTCTATGTATCTATCACATATTTATTTTCATACACCCTATCGTACACCCGACCGCTTCCGCCACCATGCTACTCGATGTTATTCGTTGAGATCACTGTACGCTCTTTGCTATTGAATTGGATCATCATATTCATGTCTTGCTGGTAGTGCCTCTTGTTAGCGGCGCCGTAGTCGGGTAGCAGGGGGGTAAGTGCCTATAAGGCGAGACGTTAGTGGTAGGAATACAGTCTTACAGAGGTTCAGACCTGGGACTGCGATGTGAGTCCCCCGTGGGCAACATATTGGACGACGAATTCATCTGAAATAGGTTGGATATTAGATAGAGATATTTAGTTGTGGCGAAAGGTGCTGACTGATCAACAATTTACTCTTCGGGCCTGCAGACTTCCTTACATTCTTCAAGATCTTGAGACAATCGTCGTCGGCCCAATCATGGCTATGGCGCCCTGGTGAGTGGTTAAAGTCGAACTGACATCGATACTCACAGGACGTGTCGCGGCTGGGCACCGTCCGGGGGTGGACCTCAGGGAAAACAGAAATGCGAGGTGTCAAAGACGTACATAGTATATCGTGCCGTTTGTCACGGGGGTTTCCGCGAGGAAGTCAAACCCGATAAAGTCGACTTTCTTTTCTGAAATCACAATCGGATACTCTTTCTCCCAATACTAATGATTGTTTCAATACTTATGTAGGCCCTTGGGGGATGGGAGTACCTCTCTGCCCTGTACAGAGACCGCACGAGTATCCTAGACGATGATCTTGAGAGATGGAAAGGCTTTGAGTAAGTTAAGTGTAGCATGGCCGCTGCCGCCGCCGACATCGACTACGATCGAACCAGCAGGAAGGCTACCCCAGGGATATACTGCGGGATGTGCGTTAAAAGCGTGTCCATGAACCCACGGAATGCTTACTCTTTGGAAGCATTGCCCTTCCCGTAACCTGGGCCCAGCCGATCATGGCCTGCCCGATCGTCTAACAACGGATGAATATTTATCGTCTGTGAAGAATGTAAGGGAAGCTGGCACCTCGAAAATCTCTGTTCGCTCGGGCAGCGTAATTTGCAGGTGAGCGGAGAAGCCATACTTGGGAAAGTGATACTTTTACGGCGCCATAGTAATCGAACGCAGAGACTCCGTGGGCACAGTGGAAAGCGCAATCTTCTTGGCTATACGACTTCCTTGTCGTAGGATCCTTGAAAACATCGCCCAAAATGGCGCCACATTTCAAACCTTCATCCGTCCTGAGATAGAATGTCAGTGTGAATGGAAGCAAAATATGGCGTACTTGCATTTGGCGAGCAAGACTAGAGACAGGATCGGTCGAAAGTAATTTCATAGACAGGCGGTTGTTAGCAAAGACATTGGGCACCACTATCCAGGCTGTTCGTGTTAACTGATCAGTACAATAATCCGTCGATGAGGGATGCTAGCCTTCGGTGTAAACATGGTTCGTAGCTAGCGTTCTGAGCACACGTCCCAGTTTTCCGGGATCCTGGTCGCTCAGACGCCCCAGTTCGTCGACATGTAGTCCTTTAGGGTTGTCAAGTAGGTGATCCGTAATTCTTGCATCCAGGACTACGCGCACGCAGACTGGCTCCACCAACTAAGTTGATTCGTATGAACGGCAAGAAATGCAACGCGCATTGAGAACGTACGCTGTACGCTTTCTGTGCAGAGAAATGGATAAGTAGCCAGCTGCGCTCAAACGTAGCTCGCCCACATTCGTTACAACATGACCAGCACTTGTGACCGTAGCGCTCAACTTTGCGCAGGCAGCTTCAGTGATCTTTATCGCGGTTTTCAGTTGTTCTGAAACGAGTTCGGGGGAATAAAATGGATCCAGGGCCGTCGAATCTAAAGCTGACGGTGGGTGTCCAACCTTTGCGTACTCGGATGTCAGGATGGCCACGGAATCAGAAATCAACTTGGGGCTGTGGCCACTGCAGAGCATGGCATGTACGGGTCCTTTTTCCTTGAGATCATAATATATGTTTAGTCAGTTCATACAATGATACAATACATACAAATACAATCAAATACAAGCTGACCATCATTGTGTCTTTGTGCTATCAACCAGTGGCAAGGTGTACTTTTGATGACCTTACATATATTGCTGCAATTGCATCCATTGATCTACATGCTGAAAAATCATTATCTACATGTTGTTTATCATACTCCATGAAGCCTCCATTTGACATGCCATCATAAATCCAAGTGCGATGTCTATGATCAATGTATCTACCAATAAAATGTGATCTTCCATAATACACAATGCATTTCAGAAAATAAGGAATGGTATTGTTCTGAACAGTTAGGTTTATCTTACGGTCCAAATACATTGGTCTTCCAGAGAACTCAAATGCTAAGAAATAAGGCGGTACTTCATAAACATGTTTGCAAATGATAGGCTCTGAGCATACTAAACATAAACGTCTTGTAGCTGTACCCATGTTGGAAACCCATGCTTTCACAGAGTCATGAGTATCTGCACCCAGAGAAATGATAAAACTACATTTTGCTGTCTGTAATCGAGTGCCTAAATGGCCTGCACCACACTCATACTGTAAATTGACAACATTATCCTTTGCAGTGAACAAAACATTCAAGAGGGATGTAATTGAGGCATATCTACCATATTCAAATTCATCGGGATGCTGAATCTGCAAACATTGACGCATGTACTCTCTTAAGTCTGTAAGTCTTGCTTGGTTATATTGTACATTTTGGAAAGATTTGATGAGAGTCACAAACAAAGGATCTGACATTTCCAGAAATTCAGTCAGTGAAGATGGCCTATCCAACCACATATTGTATAACAGGGTAATGACTGTATCATATGCACAGCTATTGTCATTCCATTCACAACCAACAGGTATGAACTGATCGATACTAGTAGCCTGACATGTATTCTGAAAGTTAGCAGACTTCAAGCGTTTTCTGGCTTGTATATTTCCATCATTCTCATCACCTTTATGTTTGCGGTCACCTTTAGAAGTTAGTTTACTCTCTATGATAGTAGAGGAAGGTGATATGACTTGATGTGGAACACTACTTGAATTCAGGGAAACATCACCATTTGTATCAGAAGATGATGGATTTTTCCATTTCTCAGCTTTTTCATTCATCCCGTGGACATAGTCAGTAGGCAAGAATCGATTTACTTGCTGATTGGGAATAACACTCCAGTCCATGTCATTGAAGTCAGGTTCAGTATAAGGTTGTTTTTTATTCCAGCGGATTGCAGCATGCATATGGGTGTGGAATGTAGGAGTCAGACTTATGTTTTCTAAAAGATTGTATCAATGTTCGTCTTGTATCACCAACAACAGCACTTGGCAGTTTGCTTTCAAACTGAAGTCTAGTTATATCATCCAATAGTTCCAAGTCTCTAAATTCTTGTCTCAATGCACCTGAACATTTACGGTCTGAGATAAGAGTTGCATTGAAACCTTGCAATATCAATGTTCCTGCAGCACTAGCACTCCGTGATAAAGCTGTGTAATACCCTTGATGGGTTGTTGTATCATTCAGGTGAACAACATTGTTGATTCGTGTTTTTCCCTGTGATGCAAAATCTGTCATTGCATAATTCACTGTAATCTCCACTTGACTACGTGAGACATGCAAACGTTTACCAGAAGGCAAATCACACCAAGTAGGTGTTGCAGTTCTCATGATAGGCACAACATTGGTTGGAAGGTCTTTGAAATTAACATCAGTAGGTGGGTTTGTCAACTTTACAAAAAGAACTTCAAGCACTGGCTGCCGAAATGCACCAACTGAAGCTATCCAATCATATACAGTACCTTCTTGACCATTTGTCATGCATAATTCTGTAGCACTATTGTTGCGGAGCATTACAGGAAGACCTTTGCAAAGGTTCAGCTTTCCAGGAATTTTCTTTTCTACAGAACATGCTGGTTGTTCCCACAGAAGACGCTGAAGATTTTCATCAAGTCTCACTTTTGCTGCTCGTTTTTTCCCTTTAACTTCCTCAGAATCTCCAAGTGGAGCAACAGAATCCTCACAGTAAAAAGTGGACAGATGCACACCATGCTCAGAAGCAAACCTTTGCTCTCCAAGATCATTGATGGCATCTTTGTTGATATGCCTAGCAGTGATTATTGAGACATTTCTAAAGTTTGCATCACATACAGATGGCTGCCCTTGAATAGTGGTAGAAATACGGCTACGTAAGAATTGAATATCAGCAGCTGTGCAAGCTCTGTATCTCATATTCTCTAATGCTGTGCGGAATTGAGCATCATCTTCTGACTGAGTTTTCTGCCGCATGTTTTGACGCAAAATGACAACTGTCACAACCTGATGCCACAGAGCTTTACCAAAGGCCTCTTCTTGCTGTTTTAACTTTCCAAGAGATCTCCCAATCAAGTGACTGTACAAAGACACATTCTCACCACCAATTGGTGGAGGTAGTTGCGCAAAATCCCCAGCAAAAATCATGTTGAGGCCTCCAAATGGTAAGCCAGGTGGCGCATTTAAGGCCAGGCACATTCTAACACTTATGTTATGTAGGTCACGAGCTGAACACATAGATATTTCATCAAAAAAGACATAAGAGACACCCTCAAGCCTTTCTTTGGTAGCCTTCAAAGAACTTTTGGAAACTGCAAAGTTCATGGCAAATGCAGAGTGATAAGTGACTCCTCCAGGCAGTAAGCATGCTGCACTTGCAGTTGGGGCAACAACAAGTAGTTTCTCTGATTCATTTCGGGCTGAAAATAAATGGACTAGTGCCTTAAGAACTTGGGACTTACCTGTGCCACCCATGCCACCAATATACATTTTGAGTTGACCACTATTCTCAGTAACAGAGTGGTTTGCTACAATTGAAAAGGCTCGGTTTTTGTTCCTTATTCAAAGAAAATATTGTTGAACAGTCAACTACTAGTTGCTTGTGGATCTTTGGAATGTATGATGATTTGAGATAGGACTTATCAACAACTTTAACATTGTCAAAATCATGAGAATGTGATGAAACCGCTGGATTCCCTGAGAAGCCAGTTTGCTTGCGTGCATCAATTGTCTCTTGACGCAATGTCATTACAAGTTGGCGCCATTCACGTGCACTTTTAAAAGGTATCTCCACTGGTGTGTCACCATCAGAAAGGCCCTTGCTAATGGGTAAAGGCTTTGACCAATTTGAATTTTGCATCAATGCCTTCATATCCTTGATTCCCTTTTGTCTTTTGATGGCACTACTACTCATCTTCTCAGATTCCAGTTGAATCATCATATCATCAGCATTTGGTAACACACCTTCAAGATTGTTACTTTTTTTCTCCTGAAGTCATGTAGTCATCATCAAAAGGAAAGGACACATTTGCATTGGCGTTTGTCTTCATTTCAGTTCTAAAATCATCTTTGGCATCAAGACACTCATATCGTAAATTGAAATTATTCATAATCCGTGAGTGCTCTTCACTAAATGTGTGTTTCAAAAAAGCCTCATCCCATGTCTCTTCTGAACTCTTTAATTCTTTCCCAGATCGCCATGGCACAAACAAAGCAAGCATTGCACTGCAATAATACTCTCTATCTCCTTGATCTCTTCTTGGAGGGATACCCATAAAGTTTGGTACCATAAACTTAGCCCTCTTATTTGTTGGCAGTAATAAAGAGCATTTATGTGTTGAAGCCAGTGGATGATCAGCCTGATAATCAAGCAAGACTTGCTTCAATCTCTTTGATGTCACCAAGAAATTGTCTGTATCATCAGGTTCTTCATCTAAGTCATCCTCACTACTAACATAGTCATCACAGTCTGTAGAGTTGTTGGAGTTTTTCTTCTTTGAGGCAGTAGGCTTTACTCTCTTACATCGAGTGACCCAATCATACAGACACATTGTGTCCAGTGTTTCTGGACGGTAAACATAATCAAAAACTGGGGACAAGCCTATAACTCTGTTATTTTTCTTAATTAATGCAACTTTCTCTGTGGTTTTGTATGCATCATCTGGGTGCCAATAGCTACGTGCTTCTGACACATATGTTGACCAGTAAAAGGTGACAAAGTCATGACTTGTGTAGTGATCATCATAGCCTAGCAAATATGTACATATCATGGGTGATCCAAGTTCAAGTTTTGCACCCATCAAATTGACAACCTTAGTCATTATTTGGCGTGCCTTGGTAGCTGCCTCAACACCAGTGTTGTTCAATATTTCAGGATTTCGACTCAATACAGCCTGAATACATTCAAAGACAACATGAGTTTTTAATCCACATTTTGTGATGTAATCAGAAACATATGCTACAACTGCTTTAACTGCAGTGCCTGAAAGCATAGATGTTACATCAGTATTTGATCTAATTATATATGATATTAGAGGAGTAAAGGTATTAATCCATGCCTCATGTTTTTTTCAGAGTGATTGATCCTGTCTCATCATTCACAGTTGTTTGTTGAACAACAGGCCTGGGAAATCGAGCTTTACATTTTCCCCATTTATTATCTTTGCATCCTTTGTAGACATGAGCTTTATTCTGAGTACCATCCTTCTTGAGATACCGGTCACAACTGTGCACATTGGATTGCAATATAATATCATCAGTAACTTGTGAGAATTCTGACCACCAATTATTCAATGTAATACATGATGAACATGTTTCATCAACACATGAACATTCAGAAGTATAAGGAGGCACATCTGGTACTTGTAGTGTAGGATCCACGTATGTGTTATTTTCCTTTCGTTGATTGACTGATGTAGTAATGTCATTTTGTGAGCCAGTCAGGAATTCACCAACATGGCAATTCTCTAACCATTTAATTAGCTTTTGTTTCCAGCTACCTTCTGGGTTTAGGATGTTATCTCTAATTTCCTGGGGAGACAAAGATCCTCTAATCCACACCATAGCATGAAGATGTAAAGTCAGTCTACCTTGTTGCTCAACAGTGCCATAATAACCTTCAACATCTCCATATATTCCCTTACACTGATCATTATCAAACCCCAATATGTCAGAGATAAACATGTCTACCATGAACTTAAAAAACCTAGCACATGCTACAGGATTTGATGTGACAGTACGCATACGCTTGTCTGCTGGCATGGCAGGTTGGAAGATTTCATCAGAGCCAGCATAGTAAATACAAATTGGATGTTTAATATCAACTGGTGATAGAGTGATATACCACAATGGACTTCCTATCCGGTATATTAAAGACCAAATTTCATTACGTTGGTATTTCTTTGATGTTGATGAGCCATTGACACCAGCAGCAACGTGGTCAAGATCCTTGACTATTTCAAAGCAGTTCTTTTCTTCCTCACTCTCAGGCTTTATGTGCTCACCACTGGCCATTCTAGTAGCAATAGATGCTAGTACATCTTCATCTAAGTTCATAATGCGCTGTGTAATAGCAGTGAACTTCGACTTCTCTGTTAATAACAAAGCACGGTTTGAACTCTTCATTATTTGTTCATGGCTGAATGCAATGAATGGAAATGCAACATCTCTTTGGAAACGTTTGTCATGATACATCAGAAGCCATTTTTTATGAGCTGTTGGTGACATCCGATATACAGAACCAATTCCGCCTACACCATATGGGAACAACCAAGGAAACATAGAAGGATAAAGTTGAGGATTGTTCCATATGGACTCAAAATTGGATGATTGCCCAATGGCAAGTACTTTTCCTGATTGGCTAAAATATTGCAGTGCTAATGTTTTCAATGCATTATTAGACATTTCTTCCATTTGACCACCAGTGAGACCATGCATAATGAAAGGGCATGGACCTTCTTCAGTACCATCTTCTTCATCCATGTCATTGACAGCGGGTGTTCCACTCATTTTAGCAGATAAAGTCTCTTTGTATTGAATTGTTACTGGTATGTCATTATCATCATACTCTGCCAAGTTTTTCTCATCAATGGTAACTTGAGCATAGTCTGAGTGGTTTAATATCAACCAGTCAAGTGCATCTTTGATATTTTTCTTGCGGACCAAGAACGGAGTACGTTTAAGGTCATCTTGCACAGGCCTCTTTGGACCTGTGAACAATACAACCAAGACTTCATCTAACTCTGCTTTTGAGATTGGCAGGAAATTATATATTTTCGGAACTGGAGATTCAAAGCACAATGCGTTTGCAGTCATTTTTCTAAATCCACTGGACACACGGACAAAGCAGTTGCTATAACGTATACGAGCAATTACTAGTTTCTCAACAAAACGTAAGTCTTGCAGGACAGCTGGTACAGCACCCAACCAAAGACCACGAGCAAGTGCCTTCTTCGGCACTTTTTCATTACGTAATGAAGACCTACATTGTTGACACACCATGTTCAAAGAATGATCTATTACTGGACCAGAAATGAACTTAATTGGATCTGTAGGTTTTTTTCTCAGAGCTCGTGTCACTCCAGGGGCCTCCAATACATGTAGCAAATTCTTTATAGCTTTTATTCTTGATAACTCAGTGTTAGGAATGAGTTGGCCACAAACTGCACATCCATTTTCTGCTATTGCTGATGCCTCCATCTTTTTAGCACATGCAGTTACTATATTTTTAATTGCATATTTCGATAACGGTGATGGTGGAAAGATAGTAGGCTCAGTATCCTGATCAGTCTCATTTTCTTTTGCTTTATTTTTCTCCTTGGCATCTTGTTTTTGTTTATCAGCAAATTTCCGAGTAGTCTTCAACTCAAACACATATGTTAGTAAATAACATACGACACATGAATGATCTTGAGCCATATCCATAACAATAGCTTTTGAACACTTGAATCCACACACAATCCCATGCTTGCGGGCAACAGAAACACATTGGCCAGCAGTTAGAAAGGGTAAAATAGAGGTGATATCTGCCTTGATATGAATATAAACACTTGCTGGGAACTGAAGAACTTCAACATCAGAATAAACGCCTTTGAACACAAGACCTGTTCTCTTATTATCTAAGATAGCAGGACCATCAACAATGAAATCTTGTAATTCCTGATAGGAAGCAATAAAAGCATGATGCCCACCATATACTTGGTGCTGAGATCTGCTCTCTTCATGTGAGGAGATAAACATATGTGGAATTGAGACAAAGTACAGAACAGCCACTACACAGGTAATGAACAACATTGACAGGAGATGCCAAGACACCAAGACATCAACAGAGAAAACATATGTAAACATTGAACCGGCATCGCAGAGTTCATAACAACGACGGATGTACATGCCCGCAGAGAGAAAAAACATAAGGCCATTGCAGGCCATGAAAAGTACTGCCAAATGTGAGTAAAACATTGCATTGACTAGAGGAGACCACATACCTTCTTGCAAAATATATTCATACTTAAATACAATCTGTAAGGCTGGAATAGAGCTACATTAGCAGGTGAAGCATAACAATCACGGACAATAGTGCTGAATCAGTGAAAATGGCAAGGAAAGAAGGTAGTACAGATGATATTTCACAAAAGGAAGTATGAACAAGATGGAGTGACGAAGATGCATACAAAGAGTGCATAAACGGTGGGGCGTAATACAACGAAAACGGCGACGAAGGTGCGTGCCACGCTCGGCCAACGGCGGGGGGTAATACAATGAAAACGGCAATGGAGGAGAATGGTGCACGAATGGCGGGGCGTAATACAACGAAAACGGCGACGAAGGTGCGCGCCACGCTCGGCCAACGAAAAGAACCGGGAAGGGATGGAGGGGAATGGTGCACGAACGGCGGGGCGTAATACAATGAAAACGGCGACGGAGGTGCGTACGAAAAGAGCCGCAAAGGGATGGAGGAGAATGGTGCATGAACAGCGGGGTGGTGATACAACAAGAACGGCGACGAAGGTGCGTGCTACGCTCAGCCCACGAAAAGAGCCGCAAAGTGATGAAGGAGAATGGTGCACGAACGGCGGGGCGTAATACAACAAAAACGGCGACGAAGGTGCGCGCCACGCTCGGCCAACGAAAAGAACTGGGAAGGGATGGAGTGGAATGGTGCACGAACAGCGGGGCGTAATACAGCGAAAACGGCGACGAAGGTGCGCACCATGCTCGGCCAACGAAAAGAACCGGGAAGGGATGGAGGGGAATGGCGCACGAACGGCGGGGCGTAATACAATGGAAACGGCGATGAAGGAGAACGGTGCATGAACGGCGGGGCATAATACAACGAAAACAGCGACGAAGGTGCGCGCCACGCTCGGCCAACGAAAAGAACCAGGAAGGGATGGAGGGAAAATGGTGCATGTCCAGTGGAAACGAGAGTCGAGGCCATACCAGTTTGAGATTCAGAATAGCCTGCAAGGCTCATGAGGCTCCGGAACAACGAAGTTCCATGTTCAACTAAAGGGGTCGTGTTACTGAATATCATGTGCATGGGAGGCGACGTACCAGTAGAGTATTGCATAGGTATGAGCTCCATCCCTGCGCGCAGCTGTGAAGTAAGGAGATATTGTGTAGCTAACAATGAAAAGGTGAGCATTCAGTGCGAGCAGGTGAATGCGAGCGGACCTGCAGCCAGGAAGAGAGCGCAAATAATCCGCGAGGTGACAGGCATTAGAGGGAAAGCAAGTTGCGACAGCGGTGGAAGAGGTTGCGAGACAAGTAGTGCACCACGCAAGTTGAACTTTGAGCAAATGGGAACAAACAATATGGTTCACACAGTCACACAGTAAACTCAAACAGGGGGAAATCACATGACATACTTAGAAACGACTAGAAACAGCTATTGTGCGCGTACGATATTCGACTGTGTGCTACGCTCGACTACTGTATACACCCCTTCACCCCATGGTAGCACGAATGTGATCAATGTACCCCTTCGTCACCTTGCGCGGAGTATCAAGTGCCTTGTATAGGCCGAGGAGGATGGAGAATTGAAGGTTGAAAGACACCGCCGTGGCCGTGGGGTTCTCCTTGGGATTGAATGTACCAATGGTAAAGCCAACAAGGGCAACAACGAACTTGTTGCCCTTGCTAGAGGGTAACTCTTGGGCGTGGCTGTTATCTGGGAGCTCGCTGGCCGCAGGGGTTGGAACACCGTAACGAATCATTGAAGGTAGTCGATCCCAATCTTCATTATTGAAACGGAAGTTTCCGCGCCCGAGACGGCCGTCATAAATAGGAACTACCGTAGCCGTAATGAGTTTGCATCATAGGTATAACCCAGAAAACTCACTGGTATCTGTGGCTGCGAGGGAAGACGGATACCGGATGGTGAGAGCAGATGCGGAAAGATCTTGTCGCGCCTTGTTCCTTGAGCTACCGACAACCTTGAAGGCCGCCGATGCCTTCGACGTGCGCTGAGGAGTGCTCGGAGCAGATCCACCGGGGTATGAATTGTTTTGAGCTTCCAAAACCATTAGCTGGGCAGATCGGGTGAGATATATGAGACTTACAGTCAGCCTTGTGGAATCGAGAGCTGAATTGGAGACAGCAATTGTTCATGTACGCGTAGATAAGATCCGAATTGAAAAGGCTGCCAACGAAGCAGGAGAAGAGGCCAAACATTTCGTCAAACATCCAGCCATTGAGGCGGAGGTGCATGTCATCTCGATTGACCGGAACCATGTTGAGTAGCGCGCAACTTTCAACGACGACTGGCATGACGAAAACGGCAGGCGCCCGGCTTCCCGAAGCAAAAATGACTCGTTTGGCGAAGATAGTGAAGTCGCGTGGATTCGCGATTAGGGGATTGACATACATGCCTCTTCCACGAAAGAGCAAGGCATCATAAATAGATCTAATAAGAACAGGGTGAGAAGGTTAACCAGTAGTAAAGAAAATAGGACTTACACCGCCGCGTATTCATCAACCATGCAGCCCATGACATGGAGCACGTCCGGCACAAGCCCCTCTTCGGAATCTTGAGCCGTATACTTTGGAACGAGTTCGCTGGTTCTACAAAACAGTGAGGCCCGGAGAAAGCTTGGTGGAAGCTGCGACATACCGCAATTGGCGTAATATGCCCGATGACTTCAACGCCGAAACGATCCCGTCGAAGAGGGAAGGGATCTCAGGAAAGGTAGGTTGGTCGTGGGTATCGACAGCAGACCCAGCAGTCTTCTTGTCTTCCTCGTCATCGGACATGTCCAGTAAAATAGGGTTGTCGCTATACTAAAGTCAGCATATATACAAGGAATATAGGGAAGGGCGTACACATGGCCTATGCGGACGACCTTGCCTTGAGGGCTCGCTTTGCCTTTGCGCTCCACACTACGTTCTACGGATTTTGCGGGCAACCCGGCGAGTGATTGAGAGGGAGATGGGGACGGTGAGTTCCAGTCGTCCGCAATATCGTTGTCTTCCTCTGCCTCATTGTCCATGAAGAGCACAAGATCTCGCTCGATCGCGGCTCGGGTCGGTGTTTCAGGGGGGACTGGAGAGTCTTGAGAAGTGGCCGTAGCTTGCATACGTGAGGGATATTCATCATCGGAGTCGATTCGATCAATTGCTTTTCGCCGTTTAGCGGGATTGGCCATCCGTGCGGCCTTGCGTTCATCTGGGGATAAAATGACTGGCTTCTTTGCACCTGTGGCAGGCCTATTTGGAGAGGGAGAGGCAGTTGAGGCAGCTCGCCTGGCGATCACCAATGAGAATCGACACCATAGCATAATGGCATCCCATACTCACTTGCGTTTGGCATCCGACGCTTTTTGGTGTCGCTTGTGTCGGCGTCGTTTCGGTATCCTCTTCAATGTCGAGTGCCGCATCCACGGTTTCAACCACCTTTCCAAGAGCCGATGGTTGATCGACATCGTTATCGTCGTCGAAGAGCGCAGCACTGCTGGAGAGTGGTGCATCGACGACCGTTTGGGAGGAAACAGGCGTAGGATCAGCCTCAGTGTTTGACGCAGTGCCAAACGAAAGGCGACGCCCGACGGGAGGGATGTGAAGCGAACCGCTGTAGATACAAGCAACACAGTTAGCAACGACCGTTTGATAATGAGAAAGACAGACCTGATCTGAACGGCTGGGGCGTCAGAGGGCGTGGCGAGCTTCTTCGGTGAGACCCTTTTGGGGCGAGGTGTGGGCGGAACAGTGACTGCAACACTGTGCGAAGACGTTAGCACAAAAATAAGGTGGAACGAGCCCATACATACACAGAGGTTGGGGGGGTCACATTGGTTGGAACATCGGGCGCGGGGACGGCAACCTTCTTGGCCGATCGAGGAGTCCTGCGGCCACCACAAGGGAATCAGAGGAAGCACACAATGGGAGGGGGCGACGTACGTAGATTTCGAAGTTTTGGTAGCTTTGCGAGGCATTGAGAAAGATGGTAAGGTGCAGAAGAAAGACAAGCAAGTAGCTGGAAGTATAGCAAGGTGCGAAGGAATCAGCACCCAGCAAATAGAGTACTTATACAGTACATGTAGTATAGCATGCGTCACAAGCTCTGGCAGGGGGAGGGGGAGTGAATACAGCAAAGATCGCATGCGGAAGCCAGCGGGAGGCGGGAGCGTCTGCATGAGGCAGATGGAAGCCGAATGAATGCAAGATTGAATGGTGAAAAATCAAAGACAAGGTGATATCCGAGTGGTAAATGGACACCGAGGTAGCAGTTGCGAGGGATGCAGTAGGAAGGAGGCCCAAGGAAGCGAAGAAAATGTTGGGAGGACACAAAAGAAGCGGGAATGTATGAGAATGCTAAACGTACCACAGCCGCCAAGTCAAGCAACAAGGCGGCGCAATATGTTGAAAGAAGTGGAAATCAGGTAGAGAATGCAAGTTAATTGAAGAGATTCAGTAGATCGAGCATGAGATGAAGACGAAGGCCCGGGAGATGACTGTCAAAGAAAGAAAGATGGTGAGCGGGAAGAAAGCGGGAAGGAGCTGACAAACGCAAACCGTTATCGCCTGTCACATATTCTTGTCACACGCCACCTGCACTAAGCTGCGAGACACTGGACGATGTTGCAGCCAGAATCCTATAAAGGCTGGGGCAGCTACACCATGGCGGATATTCAGCACACTCACCATGGATATATTCTACAACAAGACTGCCGCAGGTAAGGCAAAACCATCCCGCCTTATCCACTACTCATAATTGAGAACGTAGCGCAAGTACTCGATGAACTTATTGCCGAACGCGTAAACACCGCATCAAGCCCACAGATGTATGGGATGAATAGTGTAAGCTACGGCATTGCGATGGTTACAATCTGCGTGCTAATGCAGAGAAAACTCACAGGAAGGGGTGGAGAGATTTGGCCTGACAATCTTGAAAGAAGGTACCGACGTTGCCTCGAAACTGACCCAGCACAATGAGGCTACCGGCGACGCGGAAGAAGCTTCGATAGCTATACAAGGAATTATTAGCGGATGCCAACTTCCGCCGTTTGACCTCAAAGCGAAGTGAGTAACTTAATAGTGTTTTATAATTGATCTTACTTCGTTCACAGTCGACCCGATGAAATCAGGCGCTTGGCTCACGTCAGACAGAGCGTAACCATCACAGGGCTCGGCTCGACTTCCTTCAAGAGTATAGCAGCAAATTGCCGCCACATGCACACAATGTTTGGGCGCTACACGCCCAATGCCTTGCTACAATCGCTCCCAGAGTACATGGGGAAGCTTCGAAACGAGAATGGTTGTGACGACGACTACCCAACCATCACCGCCAGCACCCGTTTCTTCACGCCTGCCAAACAAGCCCAAGGTTTCGCTACCGTCGACGTAAATCCTGAACTCGACCCCCCGCGGAGTACTCGGCAAGGTGGACGCAGCGAAGTGGGTTCATACGGAAGATAACGAAGTCGGCTATTATATTCTGGCTTGCTCTGATACCGAGGCCAGGTAAGTGTATTTACTACAGGAGCGGAAGAGTTCTGACACCTTATTTAGCTATAAACCTACCACGCCGGTAGTTTTTCCAGATCGGCGATATCGTAGAGCTTCAAACTTCGATGTTAAGTGTCCCGACGAAAGGAAAATACTCCGTCAAACTCATTCTCAGAAGCATCGTGCTGCTGAACGGCCATTTCACCACGGTAAGTGCCTGCAACGGATACCGAGTAGTGGAGCTAAATTCAATACAGGAAGCTATATCAGCACGAACATTGGCCGCGGAAGCCTCTCGATCGGTACCTGTGCCTCGTCGATTGAAGCGACGAAATCCTTACGATGGTCGGATCTGCCAGTCCGTCGAAAATCGTCTTATGCAGCTCAATACACCCATTGCTATGGACACCGATTTCGATCTTGACCAAGATGTTGAAGTCGAGCAGGAAGTTGAATTTCAACCCGAAATTGAGGAGTAGTTCAACGGAAACAGCATGTGATGATTTCAAATTATAGACTAAACAGCACCAAGGTAGCTACAGTAGTAGATCAATTCAGTAGACAGTTTTGTGTGACTGCGAGATTAGGAAAGTAAGAAATGTCGGACATGCTCTAAGAATCTGGTTAGTTTTTATTGGGGGATGCAAGCAGTGAGCGCACCAAGTACGAGGCTTAAGATAGCATATCGGATCGTAGCGGACTCCATTGCGACGTGGTATTGATACTTTACAGTCATGAGTGAGGACATAAAACAGATCGGGGGACAATACTTGCCACGATCAGCCAACGAATCTGGGCAACGAGCCCGCGCCCTTCTTGCGAGTCGAGGGAGTGTTGGGACCAGTTGAGGTAGTATTCAACGCGTCGACGGAGCGACTCGTCGCTCATGGTGCTGAGGAAATTTTAGATTTGTGTGGAACGGGAACGGGACGGACTCACGAGAACGCCCCAGAAGTGTACGCTTCGATTAGGACATTCGCCGCCATATGCTGAACCTGGCGCGCTTGGAAGGGAGTCAAGGCCATCGTGCGAGTGGGTTGAGACGACATGATGAGTTCGAAGGTGTTTTGGGTTGAAACGACGGCCGAGAAAGCTGTTCAGCAAAGGGCCACGAAACAAGCACATTTATAGAGTAGAGAGTGAATGAAGAAGGGAGCGGGATGTGTTTGCGTTTGTAGCAATAGCAACAGGAATCGTAAGAGGTTTGAATATTTGAATGGTTTTGAATTGCTAGGAAGAGTTGAATTGAAAGGTAAAAGGCGAGAATAAGAAGGAAGACGGAGAATGGGAGATAAGCGCGGAACCGTCATTTATTTAACTAATTCAATTAATTTGAATGAGATTCCCGATGACCGGCAGTCGGCTACAACAGTAGCTGTCCACTTAGCGAAGCGCCCAAAGGTCCCACCCAAGTAAAGAACGGAATCCTTACATTTCATTTCAGGACCCGTAACTTCACGAGAGCGGTTAGCTCGGACGTGCGAGGAGGGCTACACTGGCCTAATCACTCTGGCAGTCTAGAATATGGAGTGAACCTGCGTGCAGCGTGAGAAATATATCGACCAACCACTTCAATTCATATATTACCTTAATCTTGGTCTTGTGTCTCACGATGGATGGTTCATCTCAGTGCCGATTGGGTCTACTATTATAACGCCTGACTCCCATTTTGCGTCAAGCAGCAGCAAGCTACATATGCTCCGAAGGGTTTCCCCACTGGTAGTATAGTTTGCGCGGCATCACAAAATATGCTTTACACAACATGCCTATTTCAATAGTTTTAGACTTCCAGGTTTAAACTTATGTTAAAACTATTCTAAATAAATTAAAAATAGTTCACCACATATTATGACAAAGTTATTTGAATAATATATTCAATTATATCACAGGAACTATGATAAACATATTTGAATACTATTCTTTCTGATTCACTCAAATAAGATATTAATAATCAACAAGTAACTTCAGCACAGTTTGTGTAATACTAAATTGAAACTATTGAATGCCTGGTTTACATAAACTGCCAGATATTATCAAAACATTATTCAGTCTAATAATCAACTTTAGGATTTACATAGTCTTCATCATAGAATCAAAATAATTTCAATGAACATATTTATAAATTATTGAAATGGAAATATGAATTATGGATTGATTAGATTCAGAATAAGATGAAGTGAATTATAGTGAATGTATGCCTAAATAATCAAGAAGGCCTATGATAAAACTATGGAAAGGGATAATGGAGAATATAATAAATGGAACAATCAAAGTAGCATGAATCATTATAATTGAAACTAATGAAGAAGAAACATTTGCATAATTTAAGCTATATTATTGAAATCATAACAATATGGATATCAAATGGAAACAGATTTTCAAACAAAGGGCTTTGATGTTCAACAATTGCATGATATTTGCCTTAGCTAGTCTAACTGGGTTCAGCTCAAATGAATAGAAAATATTTTTCTACAAGGATATCAGTTCTGAAGCTAATTAGAGGGGAGGAATATATAAATGTTGAATCTGGGCTTTGTAATACCCATGAAATTCTGAATTTCCATGAAGTCCCTGTATTTCCATGAATTTCCATAAATTTCCATAAATTTCCTCGGAATTCCCTGTATTTCCATGGCATTCTTTTGGAATTCCTTGTATTTTGGTGGATTCTTTCAGATTTGCTTGGATTTTAGGGGATTTCTTTGAAATTGCTCAGATTTTGTGTAATTCTTCATTGTTTTGAGACATTTCTCTGGACTTGCCTGGATTTTGCAGCATTGCCTGGAGCCCACTTGGTATTTGGGCATCTTCCCCACTTTCCTATCAGCGTACTTCTTCATCTCCTCCCCTGCTCTTACTAATGCAGACCGCACCTCTTCCCAAGTTTGCTTCATTTGTTCGGCGAACTTGTCAACCACCTCCACCTTCGACTGCTTTCTTGGTTCCACCCCCATCCTTGGGTGTCTTCCGTAGTTTAGATAAAACAGACTCTGCCAGGAGCTCATCTGGTTTTTATTGTTAAGGAAAAACTCGCAAATGGCTAGCCATTCCGCCTAGTTGTCTTGTCAGTGGTTGATAAACATTCAGAGGTAGGTTTCGACTTCTCGATTTACTTGCTCCATTTGTCTGTCTGTTTGGGGGTGGAAGGCTGTTGACAGCCAAGTTTGAATTCCCAATAGATTATTGAGTTCCTTCATTACTTGGGAGGTGAACTGGGGGCCTCAATCTGAGATTATTGTATTCGGAAGTCCGAAATCTTTCCAGACGTGATCCCGATATAACTTAGCCAGTCCAAGTGACGATAGCTCTTCAGTTGTGGGTATCAGGTGGACCATTTTGGTAAATCTGTCGACTACTACTAGGATCACATCGTACCCTGACGATTTCAGGAGTTTGACCATGAAGTCTGCAGATATGTCTGTCCATGGTTTGGAGGGGATGGTGTTTGGTTGTAGTTTTCCTTGTGGTTGGTGTGAGTATGCTTTGCTTCATTGGCATTGGTCACATCCCTTGATGTATTCCACGATAAACCTATTCATTTCTGGCCACGAGTAGTTGCACGAGACCAGCTCTGTTGTTTTTCCACCTGCCTGGGTGTCCTGCTATCGTTGAGTCATGGTGTAGTTTTATGATTTCCCTTCTAATGTCTACGTCTTTGGGTACATACACCTTCCTGTGATATAATACGAGATCCTACTCTTCTGACCATTCTGCTTCCCTTAGCACCTTTGTTGGCGACCTCTTCAGCTCTTCTACCACTTTTACTACTGACTTGTCATAGTTTTTTATTTTTCCGATTTTTGACAGGATTGGTGTTTCTGCCCTGTCAATTAAGACATGCCCTTGTTGCATGGCCTTAATTCAGAAGTACGCAGGTTTCAAAAGCACCATTGTATTGTCGTCCTCCCCCCTGTCTAGATCTGGTCATCTCGACAGGACATCCACCTTCATGTTTGAAGCGCCTGGCTTGTGTTTTAGAATAAAGTTGAATCTTGATAGATACAGGGCCCAGCATGCCTGGCATCTGTTGAGTTTCTTGGTCATCATGAAGTATTCTAGGTTTTTGTGGTCCATCCAGATAGTAAATTGGTGGGTATTTCCTTCAAGGTAGTGTTGCCATGCCTCCAGGGCTCAAATGATGGCCAGCATTTCTTTGTCATGAATATCGTAGTTTCGTTCTGTTTCTGAGAACCCTTTTGAAAGGAATGCACAGGGTCTCCATCTTTCGTCATCACACAGCATGGAGAGCACTGCTCCTGAGGTGTAATTAGATGAGTCCACTTCTATTTTCATTTCTCAATCCGTATCTGGTAGGACTAGGATCGGTTTCTTCATGAATGCCTTCTTGAGTTTCTCAAAGGCCTTTTCCCTCCTCTTGTCCCATACAAATTCTTCTTCTTTTTTTGTGAGCTTGTGCAATGGTTTAGCAACGGTGGCAAAGTTCTTGATGAACTGTCAGTAATAATTGCTAAACCTTAGGAACTGTTGTACATGTTGTATGTTCTTCAGGACAGGCCAGTTTTTTTACTGCTTCTATTTTCACCTCCTTCATCTGCACTTTGCCATCTTTCACTACTACTACTAGGAATTCTACCTCATTGACTTCAAAGGAACATTTTTCTGGCTTTACATATAGATTGTTGTTCTCCATGATCTTCAGTGCTCTTCATACTGCCTCTCTGTGCTTTTCTACATTATTGTCCATGAATATAAGTAAATCATCCAGATATATGACTACTAGTCCTTCATCAATTAGGTCTTTAAAAAGTTCATTCATCATGGTTTGAAAGGTGGATGGGGAGTTACTGAGTCCGAAGTACATGACCATCTGTAATGCAGCTGTATGTAAATATACCCATACCTTACCCATTAGACACAACTGTTACAAGTTGTACACATGTACTAAGTTAGTATCTGACTAAGTAATTATCTTCCACTACTTACTTCCACCTCGAGCCTTGGGCACTTAGTTGTAAAGGGCGACGACCCCCTCCCTGCTCGGGTTACCAGCCCTAAGTCTTAGGCATAGACTCTCCCCGGCCAGGACATCGGCCCTCCCACCCTCGCGAGAGTAGCGCGAGCCCTGGTCCCTACGACGGCGCAGCCTCGCACACGGACACTTCACAATGGTAGCATCTCCGTGGAGGTCCCCATGCTGTCTACTCACTTCCCAAAGCCCCGGAGCATCTCTTATCCATGGGAAGTCCCCGCAAGGCCATATACGCTTCGAGCGCGAACTACACTACACCAACTGAGTCCAACTTGGTGGTATTAGCGTTCTCGCCCCAGGATTACTCCGACGAATCAACGAGTTTGCTCTCTTCGCGAAGTACCCAGGATCATTCTAGGATCTCTCTTCGTACGCCTTTCCGTGATTACTCCGCTCAGGAACGGCTACTCCCTCATCCGTGGGCCTCATAAACGACACCCCCTCTATTCCAGAAAAGTCGGATGCCTCCCGTTTATGAGTAACTCTGACTTGTCCTCGCCAGACGATTCAGACGTCTACAAACCCCCTCGTTCCTGGGGTAAGGACAAGGGTTCATCTGCACTGAGGTCCATACAGATGCAAGCCTCCTCCTCCTTCTCTCCCTCATCCTCTGCTGCTATTGATCATAGCAACAAGGCCACTTCGTCGTCCAAAAGGCGTACCCGTTGTCGGAAGAACATCCTCGAATTTCCATCTTTAATACTGAGGACCATGCCTAACGAAGTATCCCCTTCCCCTGCAGGGTCGTCGCCTGTCAACATACCATCATCCTCTCGACTCCCTGATGTGAACCTCACACACTCACCGACGACCTCAAAAGCTCCCTTCAATAGCTTCCCGCTCGTCTCACCCACCCCATCTCTCTCCTCTCTTACTTGCGCCCAGTCAGAGACACCTGACGATCCGGACGATCGTCTATTCACTTGATCCGCTCGATCTCTAGACCTGTTCGTCGAAGACCTGGAGATTTCGCTCAAACGTTACCACTCGGTGAACTTCGACGCACGATTGTTATTGAAGGACTACGGGTTCCAAGAAGGGACACTACACCAGTGCTCCCCTGATTTCCAAGCGGGACTCCTCGCCATCTTAGGACGATGGGAAACCCCTCACGTAGAAGGCTTCTGGCTCACCAGTCTAAACGAAGAACTGGAGGTATACTATGAACAGCCCGCATGCCCCGAAGTCTTAACTATATCACATCACGGGGAGGACTTGTTCACCTTTTCGCATGCCTACCTCCTTCAACTAGGCCATGTAGTTCTCGTGCTACATCAGATCTTGAGCGAACTGTCGGTACTCAAGGAAGACCTGAAAAGTTTTGTCTTTGACCCCAGCTTCAAGTCTCTACGGAGCCTTGAAGGCATACCCGACTCCTACCTCTTACAAGCCACATGGGGCGTGCTGATGTTTCGCGCCAGACGAGCTCGCGAAAGAATTAATAACGAACTACGAACTCTACGTGTCATCCTCGGCCAACATGACGATCTATCCATACACTCCAATGACTCGACTCTATCAGATATATGATGAGAGTACCGCCAAAATTCCCCTCACACCAACGTATTTCAGTTACTGCAACGGGACGACTACCGAAATGGGATTCCTCCCTCAGTTCAAGGGCCAGTTAAACACTGGCTGCAGCAATTACCAGCCCCGCTTCCCTTTGTACCTGCACATAGCTACCGTTCAGAAACTGAAAAGTCCATGGTTGCTCCATCTGTCCTTCTGTCTATCACCACTCCGCACCCTGTACAAGTTCATTTCGCTATGACCCTGTCATTGTCATCGGTATATGTCCCTGGATATGGAGCTGTAGAGGACTCCCATGGAGTAGGCCTCTCGTCTGTGCGTGCATGACACGCTGTTTCAAATTCTTCGACGACCAGACGTTCGGATGTTGGGGGGCCATTGAAGTGTCCTCAGGACCCAAACCTTAACCTCCCTCCGTCTCCCAGATCCGACAGTCCTACAGGGCTACATCCCCTCATTCTCCCCTCTAGAACTCACTCAATGGATCGCCCTCTTCCCGGCTCATCCTATCTTCAGAGTGCCAACTGGTCCGCCCCCGCGAAGGAAGCGACTCAATATGGCAACTATCCGTCTTCAACACGCTCCTCGAACAAGTGTACCGATGACGATAATCGAGGCCGACTCCCCACACGTTCTCAAAGCAAAACATCAGCCCCATACCGACGTGATCCGAACGACTCTTCAAATGATAACTCAGGAAGACGAGGAGGATCTGGAGGTGGGCCCGGGGGCAATGGTGGTGGAGGACCAGGTGGTAACGGTGGAGGATTTGGAGGATTTGGAGGAGGTCCAGGTGGCAACCAAGGTCTAGGAGGCCCTCCTCCCCCTGGGGGGCCATTCAACCCTCAGGGAGGTAGATACGATCCTCCCCTGCCCCCAGGTCCCAACAACCCAGATGGTGGAGGAAATCCCCCCGATCCACCTCCTCCCGCGGGCAATATGCCTGTCTTCTTCCCAAGACCCCCTGCCAATTTTCGCTGGCAATTAAGTTCGAAAATCCCTCTCTCGTCTCTCCCAGAATGAAACGGCAGCCCAACTACGGTAATACAATACGTGAGTGAACTATCGTATTATCAACAACTCGGCGACGAGGTCACCAACCACCTCGCACGGGTAGCTCCGTTTCGATTCACGGGGCTCGCAAAGACATGGTTCAACAGCCTCTCCTTGACGGATTGATTAGCGTGCACCACCAACATGCCTAATTTCTTAATATTCATATGCGAACAGTTCATGCATGACGAGTGGAAGTACGAAAGAGGACTTGAGTTTGACAGGATGTATTTTCGTCGGGGCAAGAAATACAGGAATGAACTCCCAATCGAATGGGTCCTACGCCACATTAGCTATGCGCGGCTTCTCTATCCTGAAGAAGCAGAAGTGGAGCCCCTGGTCTGCAGCAGAGTTCTCGCGCGGTGCCCGAGATCATGGGGAACTTACATCCTCAGTGAACACTCCCAGACTATCAGAGAATTACTCGAGCGAGTCAACTCCGAACAGCCTCGCCTCCTGTATGCCTGGGAACGCGAAAGGAAGGAAGCCATTGAGAACGACAAGGTTACCTGCCCCGCCAACTCTCGCCAACAGTCCGCTCTTCTCATCATGACCTCCCTCAACGACGATATTGACTCCGTCTCTCCCCATCTGCACAAATTCCTTGAATCAGAAGCAGAACCTGCTGAAGCGTTAGCTGTTGATTGCAGACGGAAACAGTCCAAGCAATCACAACCCACGACACGGAAGACACGCTACAACTGGCCAAACGGCAAAACCTTTGAAGGCCATTCATTCAGCCGCGATGACTTGCAACACAGTCGCTCTAAACCCCTGGGAGAGTGTCGACTGTGCTCCAGCCCATTTCATTTCTATTGTGAATGCCCGCACTTCCCCATGTGGGCAACTATCACCAAACGTCTCCATGTGCAAGGTCAACATGATCCTAAAGACCTCCGTAAATTAGAACGTGAATATGAAGCCCATGTAGCATCCCTACAGATTGATGAATCCGATGACAGCAGTTCCAACTATGCTGCATCTGAAATAAATGAGTACTGTCAACTTGCCCGAAGCTCGTTTAACACTGCTAAAACATTCCACGCTAACTCCCCTGTCACACTGAACTGCGCCTATCGACGACAATTCGACAGGAAGGACGTGAACAAAGGGAAGGAAGTTATAAAGGCCTCCCAAGTCTCCAGCCATGCAGTGCAGGATCCTTCATCGCCGTTGACAAGTCTCATAAAGACTCAGTCCGCGAAGGGGAGCCCCTCATTGGGATTAGAGACCCTAGAGAATCACATACTTCCTCTCCCTCGAAGTCAATCGACAGAAGCGACAATGACAGAAGAACTGACCTTAACGGTCGCCACCAAGGTTAGATCACGGGCATCAGGACTCAATGCGCAGGGCATTCGTTCTCTTCACATCAAGGCTTCAGTAGTGTCCCCTGACGAAACTACTATATATGCCCGCCTCGACTCAGGAGCTGACATCACGCTCATGTCACAAAACTATTGGGAGACGATCCCCCAAATACTGCGACCCCCTCTGCGCACAGGTTCCAAGGTGCGATTACAACAACTCACTTGTTCTGCTACTATCCTCGGCTACATAAACACTCTCCTATATGTTCGGTCAATGACGGACCAGATAGTCCAGTTCGATGTGGAAGCGTACATCGTAAAAAGACATGCAAGTCCCTCTATTGTTGGGGGAGGACTTCATGACCTCCTACGAAATGAGTGTTACATGCAAGGCCTCTGGAAAATGCACTGTCTACGCTTCAGACGGGACTATTCCTATTCCTGCGTCTACGACGAGTAGCTACAAATTAGGGTTATACATTCGAAAGGCATATATAGGCTCGAAATCCCTTCAGCGAAAACGAGCTAAGAAAGCACGACGACAGTCCCCTCTTTCCTACCTTCCGGATACACCTATCGCCATTATTGCCTCCAAATCGTCCACGATCGCAGCTGGCCACTGTTTTAACCAACCAGTGATCCTCCCAAACGAAGCCAAAGAGGCGTGGTTTGTAGAAAGCTCAGTAATCACGGAAGACGGGCTCGACCTACTTGCTGCTCCCCCCACACTTTTGACTTCTTCCATGCCCTATCTTCCTATAGCTAACCCCTCCACGCGGCCCCTCCATATCAACAAGGGCGACATAGTTGGCTACGCCTTTGATCCTGCATCCCATTTCGATACTCCTTCAACCATGGACCGATGGGACCTGCTACATGCACACACCCTGACAGTTCGCAACCTAATTGACTCCTGTCAAGATACTCATCCACCCCCTGCCGTTCCTCAGCGACCTCCGCCCTCCCCCACTCCATCGAACTCATCCGAACGCTGGGGCCCTAAAACCACAGTGACTCCTGAGGATGATTCGCCAGATGATATAATGAATGCCGTCCATCTAGGACCAGACATACCTGCAGAATTTCGACTGGCCCTCAAAGACGTCTTGCGAAAACGATCTAAAGCTTTTGGCTTAAAGGGTCGTCTAGGACGTGTAGATAAGAAGGCCACCATCCCCCTCAAACCAGGAGTTCAGCCTATATCACTCCCCATGTATGGGACATCTCCTGCAAAAAGAGAAGTCCTTGACGCGCAGCTAATGAAATGGTTCACACAAGAAGTAATTGAGCCTTCAAAAAGCCCATGGGGTTCTCCCTGCATGATCGTATATTGTAATGGGAAACCACGACTTGTCATAGACTATCGTAAACTGAACGCACAAACGATACCGGACAAATTTCCTATCCCCCGACAATCCGAAATCATTCAGTCTTTATCAGGATCACAAGTAATCTCCTCCTTCGATGCACTGGCCGGATTCCAACAACTGGAAATGGACGAAGAATCTAAACCCATCACCGCCTTTCGCTGCCACCGCGGATTGTTTCAATTTCGAAGAATGCCTCTAGGACTCCGAAACGGCCCATCCATCTTTCAGCGGCTCATGCAAGAAGTACTGTCCCCCTTCCTGTGGATTTTCGCCCTTGTATACATAGACGACATTGTAGTATACTCACGCTCGTGGGCTGATCATATTCAACACCTCGACACTGTCCTAAAGGCTATAGAAGATGTCGGGTTAACACTATCCCCGCCCAAATGCTTCATAGGGTTTTCATCCATACTATTACTTGGGCAAAAAGTATCTCGCCTTGGTCTGTCTACGCATAAGGAAAAGGTAGCCGCCGTCACTGAATTCGCCCGTCCTACATCTGTCCTCGAACTACAACGGTTTCTAGGCATGGTTGTGTATTTTTCAGCCTACATACCTCATTATGCGCACATCGTGTCCCCCCTCTTCGCTCTTCTAAAGAAAGGCATATGTTGGTCCTAGACTGCAGAACATGAAACGGCATTCATGCACACACAAGATGCCCTGGCCAAAGCCCCCATCCTTGGTCACCCTATTCAGGGATCCCCTTATCGTTTGTACACAGATGCGTCAGACTACGCCCTAGGAGCAAGTCTCCAACAGGTCCAGTCTATTAAAGTCGGCGACCTACAAGGAACAAAAACGTATGAATGACTCTCCAAGGCCTTTCAAACCCAAGCTCCTATCCCAAGCCTGGTTAAATCGTACACAGGAGGTCACGACGATTGTGGACCCCCTCAATGCTGGCAGGAGTCGTTGGATGAATCGGTTGTCCGTGTCGAACGAGTCATAGCCTATTGGAGTAGGACTCTGAAACCGGCTGAACGTAACTACAGCGCCACTGAACGTGAAGCACTAGGTGCTAAGGAGGCGTTAGTCAAGTTTCAACCGTTCATCGAGGGGGAGGACATCACCCTCATCACTGACCATTCAGCCCTAACATGGGTGAGAACTCGAATCGACGACTAGCCGCATGGGGAGCTGTCTTTGCGGCCTACCCCGGACTCAGAATTATTCATCGCCCAGGTCAAGTTCATTCGAATGTCGACCCCTTATCGCGACTACCGCATTGACCATCTCACCAGTCCCCCATGCAAGATCACATCGAGGCCATCATCCCTGACGAAGAAAAACGACGCATAGCTAAAGACGTTGAGAGCAGAAAGTATGAAGCAACTCGTTCAGCCTTCTCTGTATGGTGGTGATATGAAGAAGCGGTTATCGAGAAACATCAATCCAGCGCACTAGCCGTTGAAACACGAAATCAATGACAGAAGAGAGACGATGCCAAAAGGAACTCCCCAACAGGCGCCTGTAAGGGGACACTCCTATTTTCTCCTATTCCCCTGTCCCTGTCCCCTTCCTCCTCGTTCCTTTCTCCTTTCCTTCATCCCACGGACTCTTACCTACATCCCCTTCATTCCCTTTCGTCCCCTTTTCCTTTCCATCCACTCCTTTCGCATCCGAGTCACGTCCGGTGACTCCGAAGTCTTCCCGCGCTTCGGACTCGCTCGGACTCGTATATACACTTCGGGGCTCGTCCGGGCTACCCCTATCCTCTTTCCCCACTTCATTACTCTTTGCTCTTACTCCCCCAGGTCGCTGGCACGACTCCTGTACATTCCCCTTCCACTTCATTATCACATGCCCCCTTGTACCTTGTGATATTCGTTCGGACTTGTGGCTGGTGTACTGTACAGTTATCCTTCATTCCTCCCACGCTACTACAGTATATACTTCGCTTCCTAGCATGGAGAATCCCTATCCTGTTCTCTTTGGATTCTCCCTCTGCTAGGTGAGCAGCTCTCTCATGTATTGTAGTTAGACTTATTCATACTTTGGATTCTCCCTCTGCTAGGCCTGCGCTGTGCGGCCATCTTGAGGTTGCCCTTACAGCAGAACAGGATCTCCCATCCTGGCACCAGAGCCCTACGGAAAACGTCCTGCGCCACTCCGGACTCGTTCCCGACGTCTCTCCGGTTTTGCGGACATTCCGGACGCTCTCCTGCTACTCCCACCCACCTCTGAGGACACAAGGAACTCCATCCCTCGCTCCCCTGACGACTCCGAAATGACGGGCGGTTCTAGCCAGATCCCGCCATCCGAGCCAGCCGACTCAGGACCGGACTCCGAGACTTTGCAGACCTTGTGGGCTCAGACGTACGAACACCAAACCCAAATCCGTTCCATCCATGATACACTTGCCCGAATCGAAGAACTCCTCCTAACACCCCGTCCGACTACTCCGAAAACGACTCCGGACTCCGAGCTGAGGGGCACCGAAGCCTCCCAGCACGCCCCGGGTCGATCCGAAAACACTCAGCGTTCCCGTCTGAAGCCTGCCTCTCCCCCAATCTTCGACGGAAACCGCAAGGATGGCCGTGCATTCTACAATGCGTGCTCCATCTACTTCCAGCTCTGTCCGGACCACTTTCCGAACGAGCAGGCCAAAATCCTCTGGTGTCTCTCCTTCTTTCAGAAGGATCGTGCCAAGGAGTACGCGGACATGGTGCTCCGGAGTCCGAAGGATCCGTACTTCGAGTCCTGGGCCGCCTTCGCAACCGAGTTCCGGACTCGCTTCCTTCCGGATCGGGAACGCGAAGCCACCATGCTAAAGCTGGAGTCCACCCGGTACCACCAAGGCCGTCGGACCTTCCAAGAGTACCTCGATGAGTTCCGGGATCTCGTAGACCAATCCGGATACACCGAGGGCTCCAACATCACGATGAAGTTCCGGCGCGGATTGGACTCCATCATCCAGAGCCGCGTTGCCGAGTCCGCAGACTGTCCGGACGAAGATGACTTCGAGGAATGGTACAGAGCAGCGCAGCGGGTTGCTGACAATCGTGCTGCTAACCAGTCCTTCCACTTTGGCATGCACTCCGGTAACTCCGGACACTCCGGACCCCTCGTCCGACCAGCAGCCAATTCCGGAGTCGCTCGGACTCCTGCGGGTGTACTTCCCGTGCCTCGGACTCTGCTCCCACCTCTGCAATCGCGTTTCCAACCCCCGCCTCCTCCGAAGGCTCTCTCACCGGGCGTCCCTATGGACGTCGACCACACCCGCTCCCGACCTGCCACTTCACAGCTCTGTTACCGATGCGGCAAGCCCGGCCACATGTCCCGCGAGTGCCCACTCCGGTACGATGTCCGGTTCATGACCACCGAGGAGCGGATGTCCGCCATTGAAGATCTCTTGACCGCGGCCGATGTTGTAGAAAGTGCGGAAACTTCGGAAGGAATAGATGGTGAGGGAACGGCCCCGGTTGAGGAATCGGGCACGGCGGATTTTGTCCGGACCAACGAGTGATCAGTGCGACCTCGTTGGTAAATAACCGATTTGCTTGTCTTAGCGTAGACGAAATACGAGATGATGACTCCAATCAATCCGATGATTCATCCGACGTTAAGCAAGCGACTCCGGTTTACAATCCGCACACTCCGAAGGTTTCGCCCGCAGTGGGAACGGCGGCTACCCAGTAGCTATAAGATCTCCGCGCTGCCCGGCAAGCTTTCCTTAGATATACCCGTTGAAGTGCAGAGCACGGATACACAACACAGATGCACCCTTCAGGCCCTGGTGGACTGCGGGGCCACCGGAGTCTTCATGCATCCGCGCTTCGCTGATGCCCATGGTTTCACCCGACGCAAGCTGTCCGCTCCGATTCCGGTCTTCAATGTCGACGGATCACCAAACGAAAACGGATCCATCTCTGAAGTCGTGGACCTTGTACTCCGGTTCAAGGATCACACAGAACGGATGCTTTTCGCAGTCACTAACATCGGACGGCAGGACATCATCCTCGGATACACCTGGCTTCGGAAGCACAACCCCGAGATCGACTGGCAGACGAAGGATGTGACCATGAGCCGTTGTCCGTCCGGATGCGACACCTGTCGCAAGGAGTTCCGCCATGACAAGCTGACCCGACGCAAGGAGTCCGTGCGACTACGGGAGTGTCGTACGGGTCCGATGCCAAGGGTTGAGGAACTGCACTCGGATGATCTCCCGCAGCTTCAGGACTGCGAGGACGACGACGATGATGACGAGACTACAACTCCGGACGACTCCGGACTTGAGAAGGGTGACCGTATCTTTGCAGCCATTCCTCCTCCGACTCCGAAGTACCTTCGGAGTCTTCAGGAAGAACACATCCGGGCTTCGGAGACGGTCTCGCAGCGCCTCGCATTGGCTTTCCAGCGCAACAAACCCCACGATCATCGGAACAGCGCAGTCCCAGACTTCCTTCAGGAATTCGAGGACGTCTTCGCAAAGGAGTCCTTTGATGAACTGCCCATGCCGCGTCCGTGGGACCACGCCATTGAGCTACTGGACGGAGCGGAACCGACCTCTACCAAGTGCTACCCGCTGTCCCCTGCGGAGCAGAAACAGCTGGACGAATTTCTGGAAGAAAATCTTCGGACTGGTCGGATCCGCCCAGCAAGTCACCTATGGCCGCCCCAGTGTTTCTTTGTCAAGAAAAAGGACGGATCGCTCCGCTTGGTCCA
Source organism: Pleurotus eryngii var. eryngii (assembly GCA_029467805.1). NCBI lineage: Eukaryota > Fungi > Basidiomycota > Agaricomycetes > Agaricales > Pleurotaceae > Pleurotus > Pleurotus eryngii. The sequence goes on along the minus strand of SZVJ01000007.1, from coordinate 727,084 downwards.
GGACTACCGCAAGCTCAACAACATGACGGTCAAGAATCGGTACCCGCTCCCACTCATCTCGGACTTGGTGGACAAACTCCGGAACGCTCGATACTTCTCCAAGCTCGACGTCCGATGGGGTTTCAAACAACGTCCGGATCAAGGAGGGTGACGAGTGGAAGGCCGCATTTCGGACTACGCGCAGACTCTTCGAACCCTTGGTGATGTTCTTCGGACTGACCAACAGCCCATCTACCTTCCAGACCATGATGAACGACCTCTTCCGGGAGCTCATTACGGAAGGTGTGGTCATTATCTATCTGGATGACATTCTGATCTACACCAAGACACGCGAAAGAGCATCGCCGGGTTCTCAAGCGAGTCCTAGAGATCCTCCAGCGGAACAAGCTCTTCCTCCGAGCAGACAAGTGCGATTTCGAACAGACCAAGGTGGAGTATCTCGGAGTCGTCATCTCCGAGGGTAAGATCGAGATGGACCCCGTAAAGGTTTCCGGAGTCGCGGACTGGCCGACCCCTCGGACTCGGACTGAACTCCAATCCTTCCTCGGCTTCGTCAACTTCTACCGCCCGCTTCATCAAGGACTACTCGCATATTGCTCGGCCTCTCTTCGACCTCACCTGCACAAAAGAATGGCAGTGGAACGACTCCGCTCAATCCGCATTTCTTCGGATCAAGGAGCTGATCACTTCGGAACCTGTTTCTGGTCTTTCCGAAGGAGGATCGGCCGTACCGGGTTGAAGCGGACTCGTCGGACTACGCTACGGGTGCAGTCTTGTCGCAGCTGGATCCGGATGATGGTAAATGGCATCCTGTCGCATTCTACTCTAAAAGTCTACAGGCTGCAGAGCGGAACTACGAAATACACGACAAGGAGATGCTTTCAATCATCCGGGCACTCGAAGAATGGCGGCACTACCTTGAAGGCGCGGAGACTCCATTCGAGATCTGGACGGACCACAAGAACCTGGAGTACTTCATCAAGGCCCAGAAACTCAACCGTCGCCAGGCCCGCTGGTCCCTATACCTCTCCCGCTTCGACTTCACTCTCCTGCATCGTCCGGGTCGGACTATGGGTAAACCGGATGCTCTCTCGCGTCGCTCGGATCACTCGGACGGTAAGGACGACAACAAGGATGTGGTTTTACTTAAGCCGTCCTACTTTGCCGTCCGTGCCACGGGTGTCACTCTTGAAGGGGAGGAGAAGGATATCCTCACGGCTATCCGGACTGGAGTGCGAGATGCGAAGTTCGAAGACGCAGTGGCAAAGGCAGCAGAGGAGTTGAAGAAGGCCCAGGGCAGTCGCAAGACAGTCCGGAGTGCGGAATGGTCTCAATCGGACGGACTCCTGATGTTCCGGGGTAAGATCTATGTTCCGGACTCACCGGACTTGCGTCGGACTATTGTAGCCCAGCACCATGACACCAAGGTTGCAGGACACGCCGGCAGATGGAAGACCCTTGAGCTCATTTCGCGCAGCTACTGGTGGCCAAACATGTCCCGGTACGTCGGATCCTACACCCGCCATTGCGACCTCTGTCTCCGGACGAAGGCCCAGAGGCATCCGCCCATGGGTGAACTCCATCCGCTTCCTATTCCGGATGAACGCTGGGATCGTCTGAGTGTCGACTTCATTGTCGAGCTTCCAGAGTCCGATGGATTTGACGCTGTCATGAATGTGGTCGACTCCGTAAGCAAACGCGCCCACTTCATTCCGACTCACACCCACAGTGTCCGCCCTCAGATCCGCGAACTTGTACCTGCAGAACGTCTGGAAGCTGCACGGACTCCCTCGGTCCGTAGGTCTGACCGGGGTCCGCAATTCGTCGCAGAGTTCACCCGAGAAGTCTACAGGATGCTCGGAATCAAGCTGGCTGCCTCCACTGCATATCACCCTCAGTCCGACGGACAGACAGAGCGGACTAACCAGGAACTCGAGTCTTATCTCCGGATCTTCGTCGGAGAGCGTCAGGATGACTGGGCCCGACTTCTACCTATCGCAGAGTTCGCGTACAACAACCGGGTCCATGCGTCCACTCAGCAGTCGCCCTTCCTCCTAGATACCGGCCGTCACCCTCGTCTCGGGTTCGAACCTCATCAGCCGCCGTCTCGGATGGAGTCCGCAAACGAGTTTGTAGACCGGATGAAGTCCGCAGTTGATGAAGCTCAGTCCGCATTGGTCAAAGCTCAGGACGACATGAAGCGCTACTACGATCAGCGTCGGACTCCTGCTCCGGAGTACCAACCGGGTGACAAGGTTTGGCTGGACTCATCGGACATCAACCTTGCGCGACCTTCCCGGAAACTCGGACACGCACGACTTGGTCCTTACAAGGTCGTCCGGAAGGTTGGCAAGGCAGCATACCGACTCCAGCTCCCTCCGGGCCTATCCCGTCTCCATCCCGTCTTCCCCGTGGTCAAACTCTCTCCCTTCGTTCCAGACCCCATTCCGGGTAGACGCCCTGTCACTCCGCCACCTCCGCAGCTCGTTGATGGAGAAGAGGAACACGAGGTAGAAGAGGTCCGGAATAGCAGACGTTTTGGTCGGGTCCTGAAGTATCTGGTGCGCTGGCGAGGCTATGGTATCGAGCACGACTCCTGGGAGCCCGCGAGCAACCTCCAGCATGCTGCCCAGAAGGTCAAGGACTTCCATGATCGTCATCCGGACGCAGTACGCTTACTCCGCACGAGTCCAATGACTCCAACGACTCCTCTACCACTCCGGATGACTCCTACAGCACTGGACCAGTCCTGGGAGCGCTGGCGCAGTCGGAAGGCTCCGGGCTCTGCGCAATCGTACTTCGACATCTTCTCGCAGCAATCCGGAGTTTCGGGTCTAGTGAATTCATGGCGTGGCAGGCAGGAATCTTCGCGTCGGGTCGCCGCAACCTTAAAGGGGGGGTGATGTAAGGGGACACTCCTATTTTCTCCTATTCCCCTGTCCCTGTCCCCTTCCTCCTCGTTCCTTTCTCCTTTCCTTCATCCCACGGACTCTTACCTACATCCCCTTCATTCCCTTTCGTCCCCTTTTCCTTTCCATCCACTCCTTTCGCATCCGAGTCACGTCCGGTGTCACACTCAGTGGGGTTTTCACTAAATGCTTTGGATGTAGTCGGATCAGTCTAGATAGATCGGACAGTCACCCAAGTTGTTGCAGGCTAGAGGTGTGTTATCGATAGTGATGGCTTTTGGGGGGGATTATACTACGAAGTAGTACAAATAGGGGAAATAGGAGTGAAAAGGGGAAAAAGATCGGAGGTAAGAACAAGAAGTTAAGATAAACTTCCCAACGCAACAATACAGACTACTCAACAAGTGAATAATGTGTAGGTAGACACAAACAAATAGTAAACTGACTGGGACAAGTAATACTGAGACGAAGGATAATCCTGACTGAGTATACTAGCAATGGCTCCAATAATACAAAACTGCAATATGACAATTCAACTGATTGAAGCTCTAGATCAGACGTTTCTGCTAGATCACTTCCAATATTTACTAAACACCTATAGAATCGTTCTATAGTCTAATGCTTAGCCAGCAACGGTCTATACGAAATCAATATAACTGGGGAGCAATCACTAAAGTATAAAGACTTAGAGGTGTACACAAGACACTTAATCTTATTTCTCTAGCAAGGGTTTTCACAGGTCAAAAGTACTCAATTATCAACTAATCAAGTCTATTCTTTACTATGTAACCTAACAGTAATATTCTACTTAATAAAAAGTAGGTACTGCAAAAGGAATGGAGGAAAGAGGATGAGGAATGAAGGAAGGGGAAGGGAATGAAAGTAGAATTCTACAATTCTTCAAATTTCTACAATGCCTATCTACTACAATTTGGGGGTTTATATAGACTACAAGGGGAGGGAGGCTGTGCAGTGCCAAACATCTCAAGGCTATGCTAAATGACTCTATATGACTCCATATGACTCTACATGACTCATATTATCATATGACTCATATTGCCATATGACTCTATATGACTCATATTGCCATATGACTCTATATGACTCATATTGTCATATGACTCATGTTGTCATATGACTCATGTTGTCATATGACTCCATACTTTTGGCAGAGTAGATCCTTAATTTATAATAGCTAAGCCTAATAAATGATGACTCACTGCCTATTGGGGTCTAATCTATACATTCTAGCTTATTCTTCAAATTCCTATGACATCATAGATTATATGAAGTTATTTAACTTAAGCAGAATGTTAGAATAATAATTAGGGGTCCCAGGAGTTGATAGGGGAATAGGGGAAAGAAAGAAATAATGTCTATATCATAATGGGAGGTCCATTTGATTTGATTCAACTTGCCAAAATATGTCTTGGTTTTATAGTAGCATATGAAATAGCTACAAAACACAATATTCATAGTAGCATATGAAATAGCTATAAAACACCAATATTCATGTCACTTACTTCAAATTCCAATTTGAAGTATGACATCTGCAGGCAACATTAAATCAATCGTCCTCGATTGCCAACTACTCATATTTATCTTGTCCACAAGATGAAATGAGTACAATAGCAATCTATAAAAACAAAATGGATGAAAGAAAAAAATGTACAACTACTCGTCGGTTGTTAGGACTACATCAACTTTGTACTCTGTATTGGTAACTCTAGCAACTAGACTTCTTGCAAGCTCGAAGTCTGTCTCCGGAGCATCGTCTACTCCTACCTTTACAAATAAGGCAGTAATATCATGAAAGACGACATGAGAGTAGTGAATCCATACTGCAACAAAAGTTATAAGTCCACCTTTGTCTTCGTGACTTCGAAACGAAATCAATAGCTGGACAAAATGACCAAGCTGATTGATTATTCCCTGAGCGATTCCTACACCTAAACGAGGATGGAAGAGAAGGTCGCTAGCGGATATTGGGGTTCGTTTTGCTTCGATGATGACTTTATAAATCGATCGAGTGGTGACATTTTGCATGGTTTCGATAAGAATGGTGTTTAGATGAGGTGGTGGATTTACCAACTGCACCCACTTTTCCCTATTGACATCATATTGGATATCAAAATTGGGAGGAAGATTGTCGAGGCGTGTGAAGTCGCAATAATTTCTGAGTTCAGAAAGGAGAGCGTCATCGGAATTAAGGGAAAATGGATTTGACGAGAGGCTGGAGTCGTAGGTGATGATATAGCGTGATCTGAAGAAAGCTCCATTTCTGGTGAGGACGGCAGGAATAATAGCAAGTGGAATGTTTTGCATGATTGGTGTGGTAGCCATATTTTTCACAAGTAGTATCGTGGTTTTATTTTATGAACACGTTTGTTCAACATGCATATGACGCAAAAGTTATCACGTGAAAAACATGTGGAACTTCTATTTGTGAAAAGGGGTCATATCAATAATCAAACCACAACTATTCGTTTTCTATATTCTGAGTCAAATGAATGTGACTCATATTCTTTGCAACTGATTTGACAGTATTCAACATATTATCCTGACATGCAGGCAACATTGAATTAATGGTAGGCACAATAAATCTTCTTCATGTTCCAATACCAATTCATATTCATTTGTTATGAAATACTATCTTCTGCCTTGGAATGATTCATGACAATTTTCTTCTATATCTTTTTGCAAAGCCGTAGAGTCGGAAAGTAGTTAGATATAAGATTCCTATCACTGGATATTTTATCCAAGTATGAATCGAAGACATACACCTTTAAGGTGTGACCATTTGGTACAGAATGACTCGAGGAGATGAAAGGGAGAATCTAGAAGCATGCCAGGCTAGGGTACTTTAATGTCTTACTATATGACTATTGGCATTCCATAGTCCTATAATGACAAGGGCAATTTCCATCTTCCTTTACTATTTATTTATCTCGGTCATTTATGTCTTTTCTCTGACTAGACTAGCCGTATTTTTGATTGATGTTTCTCTACTAACTTCTGCACAACGACATTTCAATTATATCATTATCTTTCTAGACTGACTGATAGATTTAATATTCCAAATGCAGGCAACATTAAAATGACACTATCTATAATCAAGTTTGAACAGAAAAGAATATAATGAATGAGGTATTACGTGGAAATATGATGTGGAGATATCAATCTATACATCATAAAGCGTAAATTTCCTACGTAAGACACATTCCTTGAAACTTTCCCAACGAGCACGCCATGGTAAGATCAGGTGCCAAGTAATAAACCATACTTGTAACTCTATAACCGAGTTTTCATGGTCTTCATGTAATGACCGATGAAGGCGAACAGCGACTGACACATATTTTCCACACATCACCTTATGTCTGATGATATGACCTATTCCCATTCCTTCCACCCAAATCGTATCTCCAATTCTGACTCTTCTATCAGGAATAAAGAGATGTTGATGTTCACCGTTTCGTATTGCTACCACTTGTTGGGGGTATACGGTGGTGAGGGACTTGGGTACTTTCCTTAAGGTTGGAGGAAAGGTATGTGAGGAAGTTGGAATATCAGGAATAATAGGGTCGTCCATCTTCTGAGGATGTCTCAGTGTGGTTCGATATACTGGTGGAGGTGGCGGTGGAATTGTTGGTGCAGGTGGTATCGATATTAAATGAGTGCGGTTGAAACGAGAGGGCGGTATATCTTTAAGATGGGTAGTGGTGATTATAGTGATATCCGTTTCACTAATTGAGTCGTGCGAGGAGGATGACATGGCTGGTATAAGAACAAGCGGCGTAATATGTTGGCGGTGGGAAGAATTTGAAGTAGTTTCTTTGCATAACCAAACAGATTCTGGTACACTTTTCACAGGCTACCAATTTGGAAGGCAGTCTGGTAGTGCTTGTACTATGCATATCCCAATGTCAAATCATAATTTAAGACTGGGACTGCTTAGTCTTCAGAAGATTATCGTAGAATTTTGTAAGGCGCAAAAGGTAAGAATAACTTCTGGTTCACTTTGAGACTATCGTCTTTATATATGTAAAGTTGATGGTCTCTAAATGATAATGAGCGGTAAATCCACGGAGTCTTTCAATAGCAGAACATTTCGGCTTAATGACGGACTATTCCAGGATCAATAATGGCAGCTGAGTATCAACTTGAATATAAGTCTCTATCAATAATGACATATACTATTCAATTAATATCTCACTGAGATATCAATATCAATCTTCTGTCATCTGACTTCAAACATTATCCAATCAAAACTCATACTATTAATGAACTAAGACATGATATCTAAGTTCGATAATAAGTAGACAAGATGGAAACAAAAGGTGACTACAAAACTAAGTCCAACATGGTACGTAGCATGCTGTATATGTAGGGGTAACCAAGAAAGAAATAGTCCGTACAAAATATAAGTAGAAAGAAGGGAAATAGTCCATTTAGAAAAGTAGGAAAGGATTGAGTACAAGGTTGTATAAAGTCGAAACCAATGTCCACGCTGAGCGTAATATAGGTAATAAAAGTGAGAAATAATGATGGGGAATAAAAGAAGGAAAGTCCAAATATAAAGGTGTTTTGTGGGGTTTATATAAGTACGAAAGTGCGAAAGGTAGGAGTGACAAAAGAAAAGGAATCAAGGTATAATGAGTTCCTAAATTATAAGGAACTTAAGACAGTCTTGAAGCCATGATGCGACGATGACTTACATTAATAGGCAGCAGAAGGATCTCTGCACCAAACGATGGCGCGGCGATTATTCTGTCCATCAAACATATAGTCGGGATCGAGGTATCCATGGTTGAAAAGGCTGCGAACATGTGATGAGAGGAAGTATGAGATTTCGCGTAAATGGCGACAGGTATTTGCCATTCGGATAACCTCTTGATATTCGAAGTATTCGCCGATATGATGTAGGAATTCGTCTTCCTCGGCAGTGAGGAGAGGATTTCGTGGTGGGTTCGATTGGCGTTCCGTCCACGATCGAGACGTTCCAATATCAGGGTGGATACAGTCGCAGGAGAATCCTTGGAGGAATAGGGGAATATGATAGTCAAGAAATCGAAAGAAGGCGCAGTGATGGTAGAAGTAGTGACGCATATCGCCAGGTGCACGTGGACTATCAATAAAATGGCGGAAGCTTGGTGTGAAGACGTAGTAGATGAGATCACGAAAGAATTGAAGGAGATCCATACGAATTCGTCGTAAATAAATCACCTTTACGTTCCATGGGTTAAAAGCGACGGCGTGATTGTCTGAGATCCAAGGGTTCTTGTAGTGATCAACGTAGTAATCGTAAGGCGCAAGTCGTCCGTAGCTTTCTGGTAGAATGCTGACATTAAAGAAGAGAAGTCGGTTGCCTTCAACGGACTCAAGCGGTTCTTCGTCGTGATTAACGCTACAGAGTTCGCATTCGTTTAATTCGTGGAGGTGTCCTTGTAAGTTCGCGTAAACGTGTCCGATAGTATCCTGAGCTTTCACGATGTATTCTGGCGGTCCTTCGATATTGTGCCACGATTCAGGAAGTAAGATTCCTTGCCTGGATGCTTCGCAAATATCTACGACATACTGCGCAATGTCAGTATCGCCGTCATCCTTCCAGTAGTCGTGGTAGTCGGTAGGTGTTTCGAATCGATTATGCCAATTACGCAGCGGATGGTTATCATAGGTACCTTTATATTTAACCATAGTTCGTACTCGTTCGAAATGAGATCGATTGTCGTGCCAGTATGGATGATTATCCGGAGGTTCGACCATATATTTCGCCTGAGTAGTCGTATAGGTTGGAGCGTTGCTCATGCGTCGAATAACTGTGGTTCCAGCGTCGTTATAATCCCAAGGGTCAGGAGCGTCCGTAATTAGTTCGTACATGAGTTCGCCGGGGTAGATCTGTTGCGTAGTGGAGAAGATACTGGTTGGAATAATATTACGAGTAGGTGGTACACTTGGCGGGTGGTGATAGTCGATAACTGGTGTGTCGAACGATTCGTGGAGTCGTGCCTGCGCTTGAATGGGTGGGTGGAGTATGGGAGAATGAGTCGTAGTCGTCCTCATCTTCATCGTCCTTACATTCGTCCGAAGGTTCTATTATTGATAGTGGGGAGTCTGAGGCATATAGGCTGCGGTCAGATTCGTCTACTGACATGTAATCCTGGTCCGATTTAACTGGATCGAAATCGTCGGCCATCATAATGAGTGAGGGGGGGTACTTGAGGCCTGTCCAGTTCGTTTGGATTGCTTTCGCTTCGAGTTCTCGCTCCGGCGTAGGGTATGGAGTCGATGTACGGTAGGTACCATCTGCGATCTGAGTTCCTCGTAGCGCAGCTTCAGTAGGGGGGTGTAAGACGAGTTCGAACGAGCTAGATGATGAGGCTAGGGTATCACCATGATTATAAGGACCATGCAGACGAGGTAGCGGTTTCGGTTCGATAAATTGATTGATAACGATGCGAGGGGGAGTGTGGTCGGTGAATAGTGACATGACCTTAACTGGTTCTTCAGTTTGAACGGACACCTCTACTAATTGAGTACGATCGTCGCCAGATTGTGCAGGAGCGATGTCGAGGGACACCACGCTCGACTGCGAGCCTAAGGTAGCAGAGTCTGAGGAGGGTGAGTCCATTGCGGCATCAAGGGCAGCAGCGTACTCACTCAGTTCTTCCTCAGTAAATCGAGGTAACGGAGGAGGTTGTTCCAGAGGTTGCGGCGGCGTTTCCAGATTGAGCGTGCGCAGATAGTCGTTTAGTTCATACTCGTTCATGTCATCGACTTCAGCGAGTGTAAGTCCGCTTTCTTGCAAGGCATAATGTTGCGCATGCGTTAGATTATGTCGTAGGCATGTAAGTAGGTCGTGTGGGGGATGTAGACAGTCTTCGGGGTCATAATTTCGATTAGTCCTATCCAATTTGATGAGTTTCAACGGTGTGGGTTGTATAAGGAGTGCTGGATTAATTGTAGAACTTGTAGCGGGTCCAGTAGCTTCGATATCGTGTGGGGGAGTGATCGGCCTACCCAGGAACCTATAAGCTTGCTCTCGAAGCTCCTGGATACGTTTCGACGAAAGCTTTAACGAGTTAGAGCTGTTATAAACTATTATCTGGGTCTTCTAAGTGTTCGACACTCTCCAGATCGGGTAGTGAGTGAATCGAATCGGCGTTGAGTGGTATAATGGCTGGTCCAGCAATTTGAGATGCAGCGAGGGGAAGATCGAAAGGTTGGGAAGGAACGGTTGAAGTACTGAAGATGGAGGCGAGGAAACGTTCCTCGATAGTGGTGGGGGGTCGCGCATCGTGCGTTCGTGGTTCACGAGGATCGTCGTCGAGCTCAATGCTCATATCACTGCTAATAGAGTCGCGTCGACTACCAGAATGCGTAGGCGAATATACAGCAGAGGTAGAGTCTGCCATAGATATTTCATCGTCATTAGCTTTCTCCTTTCCATTCTTCCTAGCTATAATAGACGGATAATCTGGTAATTCACCACGGATTAGACGATCTACAGGCATATCAAAAATAGGCCACTGACTGAGATCGATCTCCTCCTGACTATCAGGCACTTCGTCGTCATCAGAATCTTCGAGAATAATGGGCCTAGAGATACGTAGACGAGGGCTTCCAATTCCGAGTCGAGTAGCAACGGGGTTAGCAGCGTGCTGATATCCTTCGGAGGGATGCTCCATACGAGGTGCGACGAATGTATAGAATAGATGTCCACGTTGGATGGGTATTCGTTGTTCATTGCGAAGTGTTTGAGAGACGACGGCCGTGTTGAGCATCACCCCCTGTTGTACTAGGAGGGAATCCATGCCCATACTAGATAGTTCGATCGTGTTGTTCGATGACGCAATTGAGATCACTCGATCGATCAAGGGTCGGTTGGTATGTGCTTGGGCGGCTTCGTCGATAAGTTGCGCATGGTGATGTGCGTCTCGAAACGACGTACGCATGCTGGGAAGGTCGGTAGAGTTCCAATATCGAAATAAATGGTTGGGAGAGGGTGGCCATTGAGTAACGGTAGCTGCGAGACGAGTAAGAGCTTCAGACGAAGGTGTATCGATTGTGGGGTCGATCATGGGGTAATCTTCATGTCCGGGGACAGCGTGAAGCGATCCAGTATACAAAACGACTGGTAGATCTGGCATACCAAATCGATTGCGAAATGGTGTAGTATAAGATTTACGAGACGATTTATGATGTGAGGAGCAGGATGAGGTCTTCTTGCTATCTCTACTTCGTTTATATACAGAATATAAGCCTATAACTTCTAGAAACTTCATGAGTAGTCGTATAGCTGCGTACACAAGCTGCGGAAGGCTTGGTAATGCAAATGCAACGGTTAAAAATAAAGCTAGAGCTGGTTGACACCATAATACTACCTTATGGAATAATTCCATTGAAGTTCTGAGTGAATTAAACCAATTCTGAAGCATACCATATGGATTACAGTTGTACAGGTTTACTTCCATTATGTCGAAGTAGTTCTGTAAAGGATACAGAAGTCGATGGGTATCGCTATACCAAATTCCGTTGTCGTCTCGACCTCCTAGGGATGAAAAAGGTTCTGATTTTCTAGAAACTTCGTCATAAGCCTGGACATTGAATGTATAAGCTTCTGAATGAGTCTCAGAATTTTCTATCTCGTCCTCAATCTCAGATTCTGTATCAGAATCGAAAAATGAGTCATAGGGGTCCTCCTGATAGGGGAAAGGAGTCATTGAAGCTAGTAGTGAAGTCTCTACACGTGCTGGGCGAGTTGCTGTTGGCAATTCTAACTTTCTACCAGGTCTCCCCTGTGTAGGAAAAACTAGGTAGGCACCTGTATCTCGTTGTTCAATGCTGACTTGATTTTCTACTTGCCATGGTCTGCCTAATAATGCTTGGAATGGTACATTTTCACCAATATAAAAATCTGCAATGGTTTCTATATCACCATTTCGTAACCGAACTCCACGGATAAGTCCTTTAAGTTCTTTTGCACCGCTACTAGCCACAATAATTTGTCTTACTGTGTCTGGTTCAATAGGCGATCTAATAAAATCAGGTACAAGATCTGCATTAATAATATTAAGCTGTGATCCAGTGTCTATAATTGATTCTATTGGCGTGGTACTACCATCACAACTCCATTGAGTATAGATCAAATTACCAGCGGTGGTAATATTACTATTTTGTAAATGTACCTGACTAGGTAATGAAGGTGGCGCAACTGAGGTGCTAGATCCAACTAAATGAGCTTTAGCGTTTTGAGTTGCTGATGATCGAACTTGATTCCTAATTTGTGATATTTTAGGTTTGCTTCCGTTTAGGTCCTGATTTGGGAGATTTTCCATTGGCGGTGTTACTAGGTTAGATCCGGTTCCAGATTTGGGATTCTTTCTTTTTAACTGTTCCGAAAAAGCATCTGAGAGTTCCCTTGATGCACCCAATAACTTACTAAGAGGTACATGGACTGTCATATCTAGTACGTCTCGTATCATTTTCTGAATGTCTGTTTGAATAGATAACTCTGATTGCCGGGGTTGTGCTTTCTGTCGTGGAGGATCTTGAGATGTTGGTTTTGATTCTACCGGTGTGCTTTCTATTTGAGTCAGATCTTTCATAATAATATCCTCATTGGAAGGTGGATGTATACGAGGTGTTCTGACATCAATAGGCTTAATTACTGGTAAATTTGCTGGCCGAAATGTTTGTTTGTGTTCTTGATTGATTTATACTTGGCGGTCTTGATCGAGTATTCATGGGTGGTGTGTTCTCCTTATTCACATGTGGTGAGGCTGTTGGCTCTTCAATAGACTGACGTCTAGTAGAAGTAGTCTTTTTCTCTACCCTTTGTGCAGGATAGACGGCTGAAGATTGGACTGGGTAAGATTCATCAAAATCATAATCATCCAAATAGTCTTCTGACATATATTCTTCAGAGTCTAATGCTACGAAGTGTGACTGTAAAGGTTGCTGACGTCTTTTCAAGACATCCACAAGAGGATCGTGGGGTCCAAATGAAAGAACTGTTCCATCTCGAAGTGCGATTTTTCCATTTCCATTTCTAATTATTGTACCTGCTCTGAATAACTCAGTAGCTTTGGAACATCCTCTAATAGTATGTCCAAATTCTCCGCATACATAACACTTCAATGGTTCTGCATTGCCACCTGTAAGAATAGGGGGTCGTGCATTAACTGGAGTAGATGAACGTGGTGCAGAATAATTATAACTTTGTGGTTGATCTGCAAATGAAACTCTAGTCTGTGGTCTTCTGGAAGTAGAACGATTAAGTGCTGGTGGGCTCATAATATCCACAACCATTGGGTCTAATTTAATAGCCTTATAATAGACTACTGCATATCCGGGATCTGAAATGTCCATATTGCTCATTTGTGAAATAAGCTGTTCTACTTCATCCTGATTTTCAGTGTCTTTATAGGATTTAGAATAGCGACCATGTCTTCTGATTTTAGAAGACCTATTCTTCTTCTTATTATCTGCTTCAGAATCACTATCATCTTTTCTAGATGATCTGGAATGGAATTTACGGTGTTCTCGATGTTTCCTAGATTTTCGACGACGGTCGCTATCTGTAGAGTCATCATCAGAGTCATCAGACTCTGTCTGTATATACCAATCTGGTCTCTCAGTATTGATTCCCATAAGACTATACTCAAATCGATTTCGTTCAAGCAAGCCTTCAGCTATACTAGATACTAAATCAATAGGATAAGCTTTTTTAGGAGTCAGAGTCGGATTAGTAGCAAATAACCGTATTTCTATATCCTGTCTGAATTTGCGATGAATTCCTTGCCAAAAATATCCAGCTTCCATTTCTTTGGTAACTTTATCTCTGGACCTAAGCCATCCGGCTTTCGTAAGGAATTCACGTTGATATTCTTTCCATGTAGCAAGATCAATGATTTTGATATGCTGCCATTCTTCAGCTAGTTCTGCTAACTGATCTGGTATATATCTAGTCTCGTCAAGATCTGCATCATAGTACTTGAGTACATCCTTCTCTAATTGTGCCCATTGTCCACGTTGATAACTAGGCAGTGATTCTATGAATAGTCTCACAGGTCTGCTACAATAATCAACCAGTCTTTCACACTTTTCTTGTGGATCAACTAGATTATAGGCTGCACAGAGACGGTTATACTTTCTGATAAATTGTTTGACCAAATCGAAATCTCCTTTAAAACGCTTAGGAGCAGCTTTCTCTCCTGGACCAGGCATCATGTCTGGTGATCTGCCTTTGGCATAATCATAACGTAAATGGGGAGGTTCATCACGGTGTAAACTAACATCAGATAGTTCTGTGAAGTTAGATTCCGGTGAGGAATCAATAGTACGAGTTGGTTCTCTCATCTGAGAGAAATCAATATTTTGACGGGGGGAAGGGAAATTATAAGGATTGGCGGATGTAGATGGAAGAGGGTTGGTGGACATAGTAATGTCTAATAGCGATGATGTGGTAGAAACAATAAGCCAATATTAACGAAGGTAATCCTCTGTCCTGCGGTGGTCACCAATTTTTTCTTGTCACACTCAGTGGGGTTTTCACTAAATGCTTTGGATGTAGTCGGATCAGTCTAGATAGATCGGACAGTCACCCAAGTTGTTGCAGGCTAGAGGTGTGTTATCGATAGTGATGGCTTTTGGGGGGGATTATACTACGAAGTAGTACAAATAGGGGAAATAGGAGTGAAAAGGGGAAAAAGATCGGAGGTAAGAACAAGAAGTTAAGATAAACTTCCCAACGCAACAATACAGACTACTCAACAAGTGAATAATGTGTAGGTAGACACAAACAAATAGTAAACTGACTGGGACAAGTAATACTGAGACGAAGGATAATCCTGACTGAGTATACTAGCAATGGCTCCAATAATACAAAACTGCAATATGACAATTCAACTGATTGAAGCTCTAGATCAGACGTTTCTGCTAGATCACTTCCAATATTTACTAAACACCTATAGAATCGTTCTATAGTCTAATGCTTAGCCAGCAACGGTCTATACGAAATCAATATAACTGGGGAGCAATCACTAAAGTATAAAGACTTAGAGGTGTACACAAGACACTTAATCTTATTTCTCTAGCAAGGGTTTCACAGGTCAAAAGTACTCAATTATCAACTAATCAAGTCTATTCTTTACTATGTAACCTAACAGTAATATTCTACTTAATAAAAAGTAGGTACTGCAAAAGGAATGGAGGAAAGAGGATGAGGAATGAAGGAAGGGGAAGGGAATGAAAGTAGAATTCTACAATTCTTCAAATTTCTACAATGCCTATCTACTACAATTTGGGGGTTTATATAGACTACAAGGGGAGGGAGGCTGTGCAGTGCCAAACATCTCAAGGCTATGCTAAATGACTCTATATGACTCCATATGACTCTACATGACTCATATTATCATATGACTCATATTGCCATATGACTCTATATGACTCATATTGCCATATGACTCTATATGACTCATATTGTCATATGACTCATGTTGTCATATGACTCATGTTGTCATATGACTCCATACTTTTGGCAGAGTAGATCCTTAATTTATAATAGCTAAGCCTAATAAATGATGACTCACTGCCTATTGGGGTCTAATCTATACATTCTAGCTTATTCTTCAAATTCCTATGACATCATAGATTATATGAAGTTATTTAACTTAAGCAGAATGTTAGAATAATAATTAGGGGTCCCAGGAGTTGATAGGGGAATAGGGGAAAGAAAGAAATAATGTCTATATCATAATGGGAGGTCCATTTGATTTGATTCAACTTGCCAAAATATGTCTTGGTTTTATAGTAGCATATGAAATAGCTACAAAACACAATATTCATAGTAGCATATGAAATAGCTATAAAACACCAATATTCATGTCACTTACTTCAAATTCCAATTTGAAGTATGACACCGGTGACTCCGAAGTCTTCCCGCGCTTCGGACTCGCTCGGACTCGTATATACACTTCGGGGCTCGTCCGGGCTACCCCTATCCTCTTTCCCCACTTCATTACTCTTTGCTCTTACTCCCCCAGGTCGCTGGCACGACTCCTGTACATTCCCCTTCCACTTCATTATCACATGCCCCCTTGTACCTTGTGATATTCGTTCGGACTTGTGGCTGGTGTACTGTACAGTTATCCTTCATTCCTCCCACGCTACTACAGTATATACTTCGCTTCCTAGCATGGAGAATCCCTATCCTGTTCTCTTTGGATTCTCCCTCTGCTAGGTGAGCAGCTCTCTCATGTATTGTAGTTAGACTTATTCATACTTTGGATTCTCCCTCTGCTAGGCCTGCGCTGTGCGGCCATCTTGAGGTTGCCCTTACAGCGCCCCGCTCCTCACGTCTATGCAGAATAAATCCCTCAGCACGGTCCACGAATCTAGCTCACCATTTACCTCTCATCCTGTACCTGAGGATCACTGGACATACCCTGACACATCCGCTGAAGGTACTGACCCCCTCGGAATGGTTGACAAGAACGATGAGGTTCTCCGCCCCCATCTACTCGTGTCAATCAGCTTGCAGGAATTACAAACATGGAAGGAAGCGTACAACAAAGATCGCTACTACCAAGACAAGGGGAAATCAGAAGAAAACGCCAACATACTTCTCACCCTGTCAAGGTTTCAATGGAGTGACAACGGCCTCATTTATTTCATAGACGCGGATTGGCGTAATCAATTATGTGTTCTGGTCAAGAAGGTTAACGAAATCCTCAACCGCATTCACAATTCACCCCACGAAGGAGCACACGGCAGAGAGAAACAATTCATTGCCAGACTTCGCGAACTATATTTTTGGCCTCAACTCGCAAAAGACGCAGCCGAGTTCGTTGCCTCATGTGACATATGTCAGAAAACGAAGGTCGATCGCTGAGGCAAACAAGGCGGACTACGTCCCTCACACATCCCCTCACGCCTCTTCTCCACCGTTTCAATGGACATGATCACTGGCCTCCCTGAGTCTGGACCGAGTAAATTCACAGCTGTACTGGCTTTCGTCGACAAACTCACTAAATTTGCGATACTTATACCCACCTACAATATATTAGATCAGGTTGGGTTTGCCCTCCACTTCATATCATCTCTCATGAACGTCTATGGCCTTCCTACTTGAGTAATCTGCAACAGAGATAAACACTGGACGTCCTCCTTCTGGAGATCCGTATCCGCTTATTATGGGTCAAATCTAGTGCTTTCGTCAGCCCATCACCCACAAACGGACGGACAAACGGAAGTCCTAAATGCTCAAATCGAAACTATGCTATGAGCCTACGTAGCTAAGGATCGATCGTCCTGGGCTCAATGGTTAGGCGTCTTGGCACACTCCTACAACTCCTCCATGCACTTGTCAACTGGTTATCGCCCTGATTATCTCCTCCTAGGATATGAACCACGCATTGACGTGTCAGGACTTGTCCCAGACTCCCAATTCGTTCAACGACCCCTCACTAGTCAACGAGCGTCCAATTTTATTGCCGACTTACAACATCATAGACAACTCGCGTGCGACGCTCTCACAGTAGCTCAGGAAAGACAAGCAAAAGCCTTCAATCGTACTTGACGACCTGTCGACTTAATCAACCCTGAGAATGATCGGCCCCTTCGAAGTCATGGAACGGATTAATCCCCTGGTGTATTGCCTATGTTTACCCACCAACTACCCAATGCACCCCGTGGTCAATTTAAGTCACTTGAAACGCTACACTCCTTCGGGCGCACGCTTCGGCCCCCGCGAAACTCTGCCCTCCACGCGTGATTTACTGCCAGCTGCCGAAGAATGGGAAATTGATAGAATCCTCGGACATCGGACCACCACCAAATGTATGGGGAAGGCGAGACAGTATCTCATATGCTGGAAGGGATTAGATGCGGCAAAAGACTCGTGGCTAGACGAAGCAGATCTATGCAATGCCCTGGAATTAAAGCGAGAATATGACGCGTTAGTCAGTGGTCGACCACGCTGAAGCTTCCTCTCGCACGCCTTGTCATGAGTGGGAAGACATGTTCCTCTGACTAGCCCCATGCCCAAATGCCACTGCATAAAAGGGATGCAAGTCTGTACTTCCCTGACCTTACGAAAGCATGGAGACTACAGCGGATATTCAATCGACCAACTCCCCCCTCTCGCAGTTGTATCAAACGTCACCCCCTGTCATCTCTCCAATTTGGCGTCTACACTTCGTTGACCCCCGAGAGTCATCACACAACGATGTATTTGCCCTACTTCACTACATCGACCTTCATATCGCAATAAACGTTCTAACTGTTATACGCACCTGGGACAATCATATCCCTATCTATTGGGTACTATTTGAAACCGACATCCAAGCCCTAGTCGCTCATGGGTTCACTGTAGACGCAGAAGGCGAACAGTGCGCGAAGGTCATGGGAACTCTCGTACCCGCGAAACTTTTCCGTCTTGCGGAAGAAGAAGAATACCGACCCATGTACGCTACTCCTCTCAAACCCAATCGATGGGATCACCCTCTGAGGATATACGCCACTCCCCTTTCCCCCAATCCTAGCTCTGTGCCACTGTCTAATCCCTCGCTGAACACAATTCACGAGGATGATTCGAAGTTCCCCAAGCAACAACCTCAGCAGAAACAGCCTTTGCTCGACCGAATCCAACACACTTCTCTTTTGGAACGCCTATCTTGACTTGACACCAATGACTAGTTTACTATCATACCCGCCGACAATGACAAAAGAATCACTTCATGTCATTTTTCCTATCCTGCACTCTTGTGCCTTATGTGTACCGACTCCCTATTCTATTTCGCGAATCCGCAGTACATGTAAATCAACCCCGTGACAGCTGGGGGGCACTGTAATGCAGCTGTATGTAAATATACCCATACCTTACCCATTAGACACAACTGTCACAAGTCGTACACATGTACTAAGTTAGTATCTGACTAAGTAATTATCTTCCACTACTTACTTCCACCTCGAGCCTCGGGCACTTAGTTGTAAAGGGCGACGACCCCCTCCCTGCTCGGGTTACCAGCCCTAAGTCTTAGGCATAGACTCTCCCCGGCCTGAACATCGGCCCTCCCACCCTCGTGAGAGTAGCGCGAGCCCCGGTCCCTATGACGGCGCGGCCTCTCGCACATGGATGCTTCACACCATCAGTTCAAACACTCCTCTTGGTGTCTGGAACTTGGCTTTCCACTGATCTCCGCCCTTGATTCGTACGTTGTTGTATCCCCATCGAAGGTCCATCTTTGTAAATATCTTGCCTTGGAGATCCTATCCACCAGCTGCAATATTAGGAGCAAGAGGTATGCGTTTCGAATGGTGTATTTCCATGAATTCCCTCGGAATTCCCTGTATTCCATGGCATTCTTTCAGAATTCCTTGCATTCTGGAGGACTCTTTCAGATTTGCCTGGATTTTAGGGTATTCTTCTGGAATTGCCTGGATTTTGGAGCCTTTTGTTGGGATTACTCCAGAGTGCACTGCTATCACATTGGAATGGAGAAATTCATGGAAATACAGGGAATTCCGAGGAAATTCATGGAAATTCATGGAAATACAGGGACTTCATGGAAATACAGGAAATTCCAAGGAAATTCAGAATTTCATGGGTATTACAAAGCCCAGATTCAACATTTATATATTCCTCCCCTCTAATTAGCTTCAGAACTGATATCCTTGTAGAAAAATATTTTCTATTCATTTGAGCTGAACCCAGTTAGACTAGCTAAGGCAAATATCATGCAATTGTTGAACATCAAAGCCCTTTGTTTGAAAATCTGTTTCCATTTGATATCCATATTGTTATGATTTCAATAATATAGCTTAAATTATGCAAATGTTTCTTCTTCATTAGTTTCAATTATAATGATTCATGCTACTTTGATTGTTCCATTTATTATATTCTCCATTATCCCTTTCCATAGTTTTATCATAGGCCTTCTTGATTATTTAGGCATACATTCACTATAATTCACTTCATCTTATTCTGAATCTAATCAATCCATAATTCATATTTCCATTTCAATAATTTATAAATATGTTCATTGAAATTATTTTGATTCTATGATGAAGACTATGTAAATCCTAAAGTTGATTATTAGACTGAATAATGTTTTGATAATATCTGGCAGTTTATGTAAACCAGGCATTCAATAGTTTCAATTTAGTATTACACAAACTGTGCTGAAGTTACTTGTTGATTATTAATATCTTATTTGAGTGAATCAGAAAGAATAGTATTCAAATATGTTTATCATAGTTCCTGTGATATAATTGAATATATTATTCAAATAACTTTGTCATAATATGTGGTGAACTATTTTTAATTTATTTAGAATAGTTTTAACATAAGTTTAAACCTGGAAGTCTAAAACTATTGAAATAGGCATGTTGTGTTAGGCTGAATTAGACTCAACCTTTGCCTTGTGGGCTGTACAACCTTTTCTTCAAGGCAAAACATCATGTCCACGGGGCACGACAATCCTCGATCCTTGAGTAAATGTTTTCGCTTGCTTGTAAGTGTGCCATCATACGATACCATGCCTTGTGATTCAGCTGACGGACTCGCCCATCATCAAAAAGAGAGACTTATACCAACATCTACTCCAACACAAGTAAGAGAGATCTTCGAAGATATCACAAATTCCACCAGGACCCTTCCCGTAAGCCAATTACTAGCTGTGAATGACGGAGAATCGTGCCGACGACACATTGTTGTCTAACCATCTGTTGGGAGCCTAGCCAAAGGAGTCGACGATGAGACAATCCACGTTCGCACTTCGGATGTGATCTAGGGAATCGAGCTTCTGTCTTGTACTTTGCAGCTCGTGTGCAGAATCGGGCAGCTGACGGATGCAAAACAATAGATCAGGAGGTATCTCTTCGTATCATGTCTGGGATTTATCCACTTTCCCATTAACCGGGGATATACACAGTAGTACATCCCGTCAGGTTAGCTAATAATAATGGGTGCACACATGTCAATTCGCACCTTCTCCCTCTCGGGTAGGAGTTGTAAGTTTCTATATGAATTGGGGGTTCATTGACTTGTGTGGGGCTTATCATTCTTCCCCCTAAGTTCGCAATGAATGATACCCACTTCGACGTGCTTGTTGTTGGCATGGGTCCCGCAGGCCTCATATGTGCCTTATCCTTGGCCAAAGCAGGGATGAGGACTAAGATTATCCACAGAAGGTATGTGTGGTGCCTCACCTCGTTCATTTTCTATGGGAACTTGGTTGAGTATCACTGCTGTAGGGCACCTGGGGCGCAGTACAGTAATGCTGACGGCATCCAGCCCCACCCTAGGATACCTACAGCATCCTCAAATGGTTTTTCAACGGGTCGGTTCCTGTCCATGCAATGGTTAATGATTTTCCACCGATGTGCAGCCCTTCCTTCGTCGATCACGACTTTCCTAGGTCGCGTATAATCCTGAAGTTATCAATGGTGAATTGAAGTTCGTCTGGATGCGCCCACTTCACAGCATCATGATTGACAGTAAATTCCCTCATGAAAGAACCGCAGGGATTGAGTATATCAAAGGAACACTGCAAGAAGCACTACTTGAAGCTGGTGGGAAAGTCGTGTATAGTACCACGCCAACGAACGTAGAAGTAATGTCGGAACCGCAGGTGGAAAATCCCATGAAGGTTGACCTTGCGACTTCCACGGAAACAATCTAGACCAAATATCTAGTAGGTGCTGATGGCGAGCATTGTTTGTCCCTTCTGGGGTCGACTTGACTTCGCTTAGTTTCTTGCAGGTGCAAACTCATGGGTCCGCCGGTTTTTTGATATACCGTTACAAGGAGACTTAGCAAGTTGGTATCAATTCACCTTGCTGTAAGTGATGTTACTGATAAAGCCCTTCCGCTATAGAATCGGTATGGGGGGTTGCTGACGTCATCGTAGAAACAAACTTCAGCGACTGTCGAATGAAATGCACAATCACCGCACCAACGGGCACAATCATAGTGCGTACTTTCGATTTAACGAGAGTTTAGTCACTTACGAATGCTGTCATGAAAATTGCAGACAATTCCTAGAGAAGGAGAGAAGATTCAGTTTTATGTACAGATGTCCCTTGATGACTGCCAGCTTACCCCCGATGGACATGTGGATAAATCATACCTATCAAGCGAAGCAGCCCGTCACAAAGTCATTGGTGTAAGTCGAGCCTATCTAAGTACTTTGAATATCAGCTTGACTTTTCCCTCGTAGCGTATACAAGCAGGGATGACACCTTTCGAAGCCAAGTTCATGGAGATTTTCTGGTGGACCATATTTGCCAGTATGTTGAGCTCGATTCCTTCTTTCACTTCGCAGACCTGACTATGTTTCCAACAGTCCCACAGCGAGTCGCGAAGCAGTTCTTGGTTCAAGACCACGTCTTCATCGTTGGCGACGCGTGTCACCAACACTCACCCAAAGCGGAGCAGGGAGCCACACATAGCGGAGTTACAATGTACCAATAAACACATCAAAGCGGAGTTATACATTGTATTGATAGGAACAGTCCGCGCGGAGCCCAGCGGAAATTGCCCAATATGGTAAGTCTACAATGTATGCAATAACAACCATCTGCGCAGAGCAGCTCACACATCGGAAGGCCCGAGGGATTGACCAGCAATGCAGCAGAATGCTGTGGAACGGTTAGTGAGGTGGCTAGGTTGTTTCCAATCATTCCTATACAGGTACAATGAGGCAGCAGGGATAAAATGTCAGCAAATCGGTCCCAACATCGGGCTACCAATGTAGGCCGATTCTTTGCCATTGCGGCTGATGGTTTCAGCTAGCATGTAGCTGAGACCTACTGGGATGCTGTATATGATACATGAGTAAAGAAGTTGGCCCAAATAAGCAAAGAATCGGTACATCCGACGTCTGGTGCAGGCCGATGTTTTGGGATACAGGCTGATGTTTTCAGGTAGTAGGTAGTGTGCATGTACTGTATTGTTATACATCATGATACCCAGACCAAAGCACTGGCCCATGTAGGCAAAGTGTTGCCACACCGGCTAGCTGGGATAGGCCGACGGTTAGTGAAACAGACTGATGTTCTCTACCGGTAGGTAGCTGGCACATTCTTTGACATAGTACATTATACCGAGACCAAAGCAGCGGCCCATGTAGGCAAAGCGTCGCCACATCGGCTGTACGACGGAGGCCGAAGATTTGTGAAACAGGCTGAATTCTTAGCGGGTGAGTAGCTCGCATGTTCACGGATGAAGTGCATGATACCGAGACCAAAGCACCAGCCCACGTAGGCAAAGCGTTGCCACACCGGCTAGCCGGGATAGGCCGACGGTTAGTGAAACAGACCGACGTTCTCTACTGGTAGGTAGCTGGCACATTCTTTCACGTAGTACATGATACCGAGACCAAAGCACCAGCCCACGTAGGCAAAGCATCTCCACATCAGCTGTACGACAGAGGCCGAGGTTTTGTGAAACAGGCTGAATTCTTAGCGGGTGAGTAGCTTGCATGTTCACGGATGAAGTGCATGATACTGAGACCAAAGCACCGGCCCATGTAGGCAAAGTGTTGCCACATCGGCTGTACGACGCAGGCCGAGGTTTTGCAAAACAGGCCGACGGTCTCAGCCGGTGGGTAGCGGGTATGTCCGAGTTTTGCAGTACCTGCCCATGTATTTTAGCCAATGAGTAGGGGGCATGTTCTACCATGTGGTATACAGTACCAAGTCTAAATAATTTCAACATCAGACCTCAGGCAGAGGCCGAAGTTTTGCGGGTTAGGCCGATTTGTCAGCAGGTGAGTAGTGGGTATGTACTGTAGTATGATATATTCAAAATCCGAACAAAGCATCAGCATTATTTACATCAAGAATAATGGATAAGAAGCAATGTACGACGACTGTTCAATCACAAGACATCATCGGCAAACTCGGCATCCGGGATATGTTCAAAGTGGACATGTTGATAGCGTGCTTGGAGGGGGGGTGAGTTGACAATGTGAATGAAGAAACGAAGGAAGGAACATACATTGAAATCCCAGAGTATGGGAGATCTGTAGGTATGCCCGAACATCATCGGGAATGTCGACATCCCCATTGGAGTCATCTGAGTATTCCAAGTAGGCGTCATCCACTTCATCAACAGGTAAACCCATGCGACCAACCTCAGGAGATGAAGGAATATGGGAGATATTGGCTTGCATCTCCACCATGCTGAATGTGTGTGAGTTGTCAGCTTCATCATCTGTATAGCCGCCAAGGGACATTGCATCCTCGTCATCTTCGGCCTCTTGCTCGGCAGGCGGTGTGTGCTGACGATGGCAGGATAAGTTGATGTCCGGGGTATTTTCCTCCATACTCTCATCATCGGCCATTTCATCGTCAGAACTTGGGTCCTTGGTCGACTCACCACCCAAGCTCGCCTCATTGTCGGAAGCCGCGAGCGAGGCATGATGATCATCAGCGATCTCGTCGTCAGAACTCGGGTCCTCAGTCAACTCACCACCCAAGCTCGCCTCATCATCGGAAGTTGCGAGCGACTTGTTAGGTTCATATTCCATGGCCGATTCACCACTGAGAGAGGCATCGGAGCCACTGGCTGAACTGGCTAACAGCTGAGCCGATGCTTGTCTGATGGCCAATTTCTTACCTACGATGCTTGACGATGTGCCTCCAAGGCTCTGGAAAGAGTCATCGTCACTTTCCCGAACGTCCACGACAGGTATTATGGGAGGTTTCGGAGTATCGGAGCCAGATGGGACATACTCCGGTGAATTGTGATGAGGAATAGTCGGCTCGGACCGGTGCAAGGATGACTGCGCACGGTCAAGGGCTGCAAAGCCGGTCATTTCCGCCTTAGCCTGGTGAGGAGTATACAAGTAGATATATGGAAAAGAGAAAAAGGAATCATACTTGTGGCTCTGAGAGTTTCGGTGTTCGGAACACTGACGCAAGCTGATCATGTGGACGATTCGCCGAGGTAATGTGTGATATACTCCCATCATCTTTGGGTTCAATTGGCGTCAGTGGCTGGAGGTTGTAAATGAGGGGGAATTGGGCATTGCGAATCTTCGCTGCCTGGTTGAGTGTGTCATCTGAGCATTCAGACCCGGATGGCAAGGTCCTGAAGTATCCGTCGTGCGTTTCTGAAGGGCCAACATCAGAGTCCGGGTGAAACTCAGCGAATACCTCTTCCAACGATAAGTCGGGGCCCTCACTCCAAAACGCGTTCGTCCGGTTCGGGATCGCCTTGAGCGACTGGCGAGCGACCTTGTTGATAAGGTCAATGAGAGCGTGATTTTTCCGCCGAAGGTCCTCCATGGCCTTCGTCGCCTTCTTTCAGTTCACGTGCTCGGGAGCCGGCTTGTTGTCGTCCAAAATTCGCTGGATCTTAGCATCCGCTCAGTGGCGTTTTCTTGCATCTCAGCCTCGTCCGCGTTCTCAGCTTCCTTGTAAATTACGGCTTCGTAAATATCGAAGAGGGCGGCCGCCTCCTGCCCGTGAGCCGCGATGTCCATCATTCTGTCGTTCATCACGACCTCCAATGTGGACATCATCTGCATCATGATGTCAAGCCACTCGATACATCGGTCACAAGGTGGCGAGGTCATCGCAATGGCAGCTTGTGCCGTGTACCGAACGATCAGTAAGCTGAGCAGGTGGTGTACCGCATCTGCATCTTTGTACAAAGGGATATTTTTCTTGCCTTCACTTTCCGATAGCTGTTCTCCCCATGCCTCCAGACATTGAATGATTGTCGCTGCAGATAGAATGTGGGGCGAAGGTGAGTTTCGGTCCGCCTCGGCTGCTCGGCGTGATGCCGATGTTTCCCACCAAGCATGCCTATGAGCTAATGGTCGATTAGCTTCTTTCAGACAGTTGATTCGCGCGAGATTCAGTGCCTTTCCGAGTTTGCGGGAATCTTGGAATGACGCAGGTGTGATCGAATCCTCCTCGAGGCCTTTGGCGAGCGCCTGAACAATTGGACCCGGCATCACAATGTGTCCCAGGGCAACCGACGCACCAATTGTGCCAAGGACGTATTCCTAAGGAATCAAGGAATCAACGGTTTGTGAGCACTGACACCACGGCATCTTACAAGTTCTCTGCGCAACAGCGCAACGGGGACCGTGTTCCAGCTGCGCCTCATAGCGAGCAAAATATCCAGGAACTGATGATCAGCATAATCAACAATTAATTGCGATGGAATTCGTCGATTCGATGCTGCGGCCTGGCGTCTCAGGGGTCCAGCATTGAGTTGATCGTATGAAAAAAAAGAGATCGTGTTCATCGGCATGGTGGTAGTGAAGATCAATCTGAAATTTGGGTAGCAATACAAGATTGTTGATTCACAGATACACGAATGGCATGTGATGTTAATTAAATCATGTGACAAGGTGAAGCTGTGCTCGATTGTATTTGATGAATTCCCCTTCAGCCACCTGAGCCTGCCACAAGTACTGGGCGGCCTTGCGTCAGGCATAAGCTTTTGCCCCCGGACTACTGTCGGAGCTCCGATCCACCCATACATCATGGTTGTGCTTGAAATATCTAACAGTCCACTCCATTTCGTACTTTACCAATAGAAGTTCTTCCTGCCAGCGGGAGGTGAGTGCGCGTGATTTGAGATAAAGCACACGATTACCTAGTTCGATGATGCAGTCATTGACCACTGCCCATTGTCGTTAAAAATTACTCACTTTCTTGTAGGGCGGCCGGAGCTGATTCATCATCTCAGCCAACGTGCCAAATCCAGGAAAGGTTCAAGGTTGTAGACCCAGGTTGGTTTGGGTTAACGACATATGTATTACTCTTGATGTCTGCTTTAGACAGCTCCTTGAACTTGCGGAGGATGGTATTATCAGCCTTCAGTGTCATCATCGCATGCCGACATCGGGCATAAGCATACACAAGATCGCTTCGCTTCTTGTTCAGTGTGTTAATTCGATCGCGTGATCTTGTTTTTATGAGTTGCTGGCCAGCACCGTGCAATGTGTGACTGTATAACATTGACTTCTCGGCAATGATCTTGCGAAGCGACTTGAGCAACACATCGGCCTGACACTCTCGTAGTCCCAACTCATGTGATCTGAGTTGCGCCGCACACTGGGGCACTGTTGATGGCAAAGGAATGATGACGTTTTCAGCATGCAGGTGTGCGCCGGTATGACTCGGTGATGCCGTCGTTGGATGCTCGGCCAGCGGAGGAGAACCGACGGCTGCAGTGAGAACCATAGGAACATCGGCTTCATCAGAAGATTCCTCATCATCAACATCAATGTCATTGTCTGGTGGCTCAAAGTCATTCAGGTTGGAAAATATTGCGTCGCCAGGAAGCGGCTCAGTCCCCATCAATGATGCCAGTGGGTCAACGTTGCGAATGTCGGACCCATCAATGCCCAACACAAGACTCTGCAAGGCGATGTTGCTTATGCCCTTGGATATTTTCTCCCACAAGTTAGCGATTTGCCTCGCCTCATCTGCTTAGCTGTTCTTCAATGCGCGCTTAGCCCAGCATAGGACGTGCCATCTTGACAATTCGAATATGAGATGGCAATATTAATGTATCAATCAGAACTGTACTTACTGCAACTCTTGGACCTCTATCGCTTCTTGTATCCACTGGTATTCGCCATTCAACGGCTCATCCTTGGCAGGAACCGCCAGATGGTCTTCATAGCTTGCAGACATCCCATAGATATCCATCACTGATAAATCAATGTAACGAGTGTTCTCTACTTCAACAACAGCATCAGTCCATGCCGCGATGTTTTTTCACGCCGACACGCTCTGCAATTTCATCCCTTGTATCTTCTGCATCGGCTGCCTGCTTGTCAGCGAGAACATATCGTTTACAAAGCATTCTGACTGCATCTGAAGTCAATCCGTTTATTCATGGGATACAGGAAATGGATCACACCGATGTTCAATGCTTTCTTGTGGTTGGAATCACAGATATGGTCGTCCAACATTTCCGCTCAGTGAGCGAGTGTGGCCGTCCTCATTGCTGGTGTCACTGCATTGAGATTTGCCCATAGCGATTCCAAAATCTCGCCTATGACGACCCCAGATTGTGGGATGAACATAGACGAGAAGCGAAACAGGCAATTTTCTTTGTGCCCATGGACGTGGAATTGGCCTATCGCAAAGTCTGTGTCAAGGCCGACAGGGAGCCGGTGGCCGATCCGCCTCTGGAAATGGACACTGTATTGACAGGCAATGTCATAGAAGAATAGAAGCCCCTGCTCTGGATCCATGTTGGAGTACTTTAGTGACTGGAGTAACACCCAGTCGACATTTTTCTGCTGTTTGCCTCTGTAGAGGTCGGCGACACCGCCTGGGGCGAAGCATCCATGCCACAGGCAGGCAATCGCCACAATGCCATTGATATCACATGTTTTGGCATACAGGAGAGTGTTCTCTATCGCTCGAAAGCTGTTCTCACAAGGCGCTTTCTGTCTCTCGGTTAGTCACGGTTGGTGCCACGGTCAAGCCGCTACAC
The DNA here is from genome assembly GCA_029467805.1 of Pleurotus eryngii var. eryngii. Taxonomy (NCBI): domain Eukaryota; kingdom Fungi; phylum Basidiomycota; class Agaricomycetes; order Agaricales; family Pleurotaceae; genus Pleurotus; species Pleurotus eryngii. Next base: position 698,701 of record SZVJ01000007.1, on the reverse strand, counting down.
ACCGTCTTGATATTCTCTGCTGCCTGCAAAAACTCAGTTTACTCTTCACGATGTGGTAACATGCTTGACCCAGGTGATAGCCATACATCCTTGTCTCCGGTGGATTGTCGGATATGGTCAGCCTTGAAGTTTCCGTCGGCCATGAGCGTTCGGCGGTACAACCCACCTACGCAACAATCTGAGGAATCAGGATTCTGAAGCTAACCACATTACGCACTTGTTTTCATCTTCTTTCCAGTTGTCAGATAGGTTCACACCTGGTTGCAGACAACATGGACGAGACGGCGCAAGCTCGGCTGTGCGAACTTCGCTGATGGTGTTGCCATCGCTCTCTCGCATCTTGTTCCAACCACCCCATTTCAGTTTCTTCAGCCATCACCAGCATTGAGACAAGCGCCGGAGTTTCCACATATCGCTCAACAACCACCTGAGGTGCCAAGGGCTCAGTCTTTTGCCGTAGTAGCTGATAGTATTGGTATGCCGATGTCTTACACTCCAGATTGGCCAAGCGGAAGTCCTCCAGAACGTCAAAGGTGAACATAGTCTTGAATATGGTGAAGCTTGCCGGCATCAGTCGCATCTGTACAGCACCAGCGATCCTCTCTTGCGAGCCTCCACATCCACATTGTATGTATGGCAACGAGTGAAGACCATTCGTGTGCACGAATAAAACATATGGATTTTGGTCAGGATCCATACTGGGAGCAATTGGGTGGTCAATCGGTGCCTCGGGAAGACCAGCCTTCCCCTCGTCCTCCTCGTCGGCGCCATCCAGGTCCTCTTCTCCACCGTGTGCATGCCTGGCTTCCTCTTTCTCAAGCTCTTCAATGATTTCATCAATGTCAAAACGCTCCTCCACCCCACCATTGCGCTGCTCAACGGTAATGTTGGCGTCCGCTCGCCGGTCTCGGTATGTATCTTCCACTTCTTCAACTTCATCCTCTCCTTCATCCTGACTATCGCATGTGGCTTGCAACCTTATTTGTTCGTCCACTTTGTGCTTCAGCCATTCGCATCGCCGATCGGTGTTACTGTGATCGACGATCACGCACACGCCAACCTCCCAGAGGCTACCTGGACGAAAGTATTGGCCAGTCCATTTCTGGATCCGATGAAAGGGCATTTCTAGGTGTGCATTCTGCATACATTCGCAACAAAACATTGTTCTCTGGTGACATTCCTTGCATCGCCAACTTGCTCTTCTGCGCTTGCATGCACAGCGCGTGCTAATCAAGGCCTTATGCTCCATCAAAGCATTCATCACAATGCCGGCATGTGTGACAAATTCCTCCAAATAGTCTCGTTGGCTCTATCGCAATTCTCTTTGTCTAGCTTTGGCAATAGTGCATGAATTAATATGCTCACCTTCGTCTTCGACGCAGCAGATACTGCAATTTGTTCATCCTCCGTGTATTCCTGGTCAAGTACCATTGGTGTGGTCCTGTCAGGGACAACAGTTGGTGCATTTGTGGCAAACTGAATTCCACTATCCTGGTGTGGGACATGATCATAAGCAGTGTATTCATGCCCAGTGCCATCAACAGAATCAGTCTTGAATTGAGTTGTTTCCCAAGTGGACTGAGAAAGCCTCGGACGGTCAAGATCCAACACTCGTTGTCGCTTTCTGGGAGGCATACTGTTGTTGGGGAGCAAGCAACCTTCTTGTAACATTCATACATGTAATAAGTGACAGCTGCGATGCATGGTGGCACACCTCGCGGTCAGGGCATGGTCCCATGATGTCCCTCACTGTGAACGCATGTATAAAGATGGGAAGTGTGGGTATTCATCACCCCGACTTTCACCCACTTTCACAATGGCGACAGTCATGCAACTAGCGAAATACAATCAAGGGGAGAGAGCAGTTCTGAAATTGTGGAAGCTAGGCTACCTCGCTGCGAAGACAACCTCAGAGCGCAAGACAGCCTTTGCGTATATCTGGCGGTCCACCACATCTTCAGGTGGACCCCAGGTGGACCCCAGGTGGACCCAGTCAGCCCATTTTCAACCAGTTTTTTACCACATGGATGCCACCTGATCACCACTTTTTCCATGCAAGTTCACTTCAATTCATTTTTGTCCACTCTTTTACCACCTGGTGACCACCTGGATACCACTTCAGATATTGAATGTTGTCCATGTGAACAACAGGTGGTATCTAGGTGGTGAAAGAGTGACTACATGAGTATATTGTTCAGAATAACTAAGATACAAGTTCAGGTGGTGTTCAGGTGATCACCAGGTGGTGTCCATGTGGATTGTCAATTTACGACATTATACAAGTCTTAGGTGGCAGTTGGATGGTGTTCATCTGATATCCACATGGCATTCATGTGGACTGTGTAAGAACCATACATTGACCATCTGGTTACCACTTGGTATCCAGGTGGTGTTTGTGTGATATGACTGAGTTTTGACAAAATTCAAGTACAACCTGATATTCATGTGACTACCAACTGGTGTTCATCTGGTCTAAATGTGGCACCCAGATGATATTCAGATGAATGCCACATGAATACCAGTTGATCCCCAGATGGATGGTTTCCAGATGATATTCAGATGTTAGATAGGTGGTGATCACTTGGATACCACCTTATTACCAGGTGGTATTCAGGTGGTAATAAGGTGGACGTCTCAGTAAACATAAACACATCCATGTAAGTAGTCATGGATGACAGTCATATGGTGTCCATGTGGCTCCCAAGTGGTATACATGTGAGTGGATATCAGGCGAGTGCCAGAAGATAACCAGGTGAACATCTTGGTGAAACAATACAAGTCCAAAGTGGTGTTTATCTGATGTCCAAGTGGTATTCAGTTGAGTATCAGCTGGCATTCATCTGAATTAGATGTGAGAACCATGTGGTCTCTGCCTGGATACCACTTGAGTACCAAGTGATTCCCAGGTGGTAAGTAGGTGATTGCTACTGTTTCAGTGACCTCACACTCATACAGCAGTGTATCATCAATTTCAAGTGGTGTTTATATGGTATCTGTGTGGAAGTCATGTAAGTATCAAGTAGATATCAGGTGAATGCCAGATGGACTACAGGTGAAGTCCATTTATCTAATACTCAATAATATCCTCATCATCACTTTCCTCATCCTCAACCACCTCTTCTATTCCTGCTGCCTGCTTATTCTTCTTCTCCTGCTGCCTGGCAATGACTCGTTGGGTATGCAAGAACAGCAATACATGCATGGTAAAGTCAAAGTTGCTGACAGTCATCCGGTTGAGGACTGTCTGAAACCCACCCAACCATGCATTGAGTTGCTCACAAGCCTAGGTACAAGTAAATCAGACAAGTACAAGCAACTGAGTAGTATGATCACTTACCTGAGTATTGAAGGCCCTCTTGTAGTAAGGCCTCCCCTCCTTGTCTTCATCAACCACTACCAGGTTTGGAGCAGCACCATTTAGAGGTGCAGGATTGCACCAAGTCCGACAGAGGTAGTCAGTGACCCGATGGTTGATGTAGTGGTAGGAGTCGACAATGATCCGAGTGGTGGGTTCCCAAGCAGGCCAATGATGCTGCTTGACAATGTGCTTGAGCAAGGCACACCCCTTGTCAATAGCAATGTAGCTGGGTCGGGAGTTGGGGTCTTCATAGACGTCTTCAAGGAAGCGAAGAATCTTGGCCACCCCTTCAGCCTTGGCAAACTTGCGCCAGGCAATCACCACACCACATGGAGCACAGATGGTCTCCACACAGTAGAACCTAGGAGCGGAGAAGTAGTTGTTGTACTTGGTGCCACTGACCTCTTCAACCTCCTGCTTCTCCAGGTTGTCATGTTCAAGCTCCTCTGCCCCTGCAGCATGAGGTAGCCACTCCTGCCTCTCCTCCTGAGCTCTCCTCAATATCCGCTGCACTCCAAGAAGTGAGGTGTTGGCATAGCGTCCATGGAATGTCCTCCACTGCTCCTGGTGATCTTCACATGCCTGAGTACGACCAACCTTGTTCTTGTTGCACCCCTTCATACGGCAACGGTCCTCCATCTCCTCCTCATGCTCTTGACAGAACACTCCAGTCTGAGCATTGAGCAGCCCTGCCTCACAACCTGCAATAGCACAATGTCGAGGCCCCATGACAATCCCATCAATGACAACCATGCGGACATCTGCATTTGTGTGAAGTGCAACACCTCCAGCAGGTTCAGATGCATCATTGGCTGGGACATTGTCAACATCCATGGCCTCAGCATCTGCAATAGCTGCTGCCACAGCAGGTCCTGCATACTCAGGCACATCACGATTTTCATCATGACCAGCAAGAGCAGCGGGATCATCATCCTGGTTGGGAATGACATCAGCCACATCCTTGAATGCATGACAGCACTCATCGCATGAATGGCCAACTGCACTGCGGATGATCCCCCCATCTCCCAGGTCCACATAGGCAGCAGTGACAAGCTCACTAATCTTCAGATTGTCCATGAAGATCATGGTGGAGTTGCTGAACCCTGCAAGAAGGCGGATAGACTCCACAACAAAGGCTTTCCAGACTTGTCTGCGAGTGAGGGTGAATGAAGCACCACTGGGCTGGACAAACAAGTAGTTCCAGAACTCGGTTATTGCTGCTGTCGAAGCATGAAAAGCTGTAGTTGGCATTCACAATTGCCTTGGAGACAATGCGATCCACCCAGACCTGCTTTCCGACTTTGAGGTACTTGGCATTGGGAAGATAGAGTGCAAGTTGTTGATTGTTGTCAATGAAGCTCTCGTGGTCTGCCCAGAACATAGTGGAGCACTTGGGACATCTACCAGCCAATACCAGAACCTTCTCAAAGCACTCACTTCCACGAAGCAAGGTGACTTTGGAGATATCATGGTCACGGAGGTATTGAGTCAGACCATGGCCATGACAGCCAGCACTAGAGCAGCCCATGACAGGAGGGGTGATGAGGATGATAGGCTGGATAGAGGAAGTGGAAATGGGCAGGAGTTTGCGACATAGCTGGCGTTTATCATTATGTGTGTAGAGATCCAGAAATTGACAGAGAGAATCGAGTTTTTTACCAAGTATAGTGGTCTGACTCTTTGCGGTACATGATTTGTGGTTGTCTCCAGGCAGGAAGAGGGTGTCGAAGATGGTCTCAGCACTCACAGAAGCGTCAGAAGAGCCAGAGGAGCCAGAGCCAGAGGAGTCCATGTCGTCATCAGATCCTGAGTTGGAATCGCCATCAGAGGCATCCATGTTGTCCTCAGAGGATCCAGAGTCGGGGTTGTTGTCTCCAGCACCAGCATCATCATCAGAGTCATCAGGGATGTTAGAGACATCGACCTGAAGCTTGTCTTTGATGGCACGGACAAAGGCAGCCATCCAGCTGGTGACCACCTGGTTGTTACTATCTACAGCCTTCTGTTGTCCATGCAAGTTGAGAATGTCGGTGTTGCTGGTGATGCTGAAGAGGAGCATCAGAACTGTGGCCAGAGTGATGTTCTCACCAAAGGTCAGCTTGACAACTCTGGCAAAGTCGGCAAACCGGATGTCAGGAAATGAATCTTCCAGAGGGGCTGCAGCAGCACATGGAAGGAGTCCCAGCAAGAGGAAGAGGGATAACATCATCCAGAAGGCCTGTAAACAGAAACTGGGCAAGTCAGCATTTGTTGAAATTCATTGAAGTTCAGATGAAAAAGAGCCAGTAAAATGACTGTTGCATTTCAACTAATACAAAGAATAGCTACCTACTTTGTAGCCTTCTTAGCTGCAGCCTTCTTCTTTGCATCTCTGGCCTTCTTTGCCTCCTCTGCCTTCTTCTCTGCCTCCAACTTGTCCAGAACCTTGGCCAAAGTGTCCTTACCAGGCTTACGAGCTCCCCAGAGTGTAGTGTGAGCACTGGAGGTGACGTCGTACTTGGGGTTGTGCAACATGTCCATGATGATGGGAAAAAAGACGGAGCGGTCGAAGAGGGCGGTGTAAGTGTTAAAATTGGTCTTGCCAACGAAGATAGAACGAAGGGTCTTCTCTGAAACATTACCCCCTGCCCATGGAGTTGTCAAGCTGTCCCACTTCTCTTTGGCCTCCTTGGCAAGCTGAATCCGAGCATACATAGACCTGAGCGAAGGAAGCCCAGGGGCTGAAGCAGCTCCATGGTTCGTCATGTGGTAGGGTACCCCCATGCGAGTTGCGATTTGTAAAAGGAGGGGTTCGTCACGGAAGGCAGCAGTGAGAGGGTTGACAGCGATATCAGGGGTGCTGGCAACAGAGACAGAGGCAGAGGGGGTGATGGAGGAGACTGCAGAGGGAGCAGTGGAGGAGTTGATGGAAGAAGAGGGAGGCGGAAGGTAGGAGACACCAAACTCAGATGGTTGCTGTAACAAAGTTAGAATTTTTTTAAAGTCAAGTCGGAATTTACATACAATTCCAATTCTGAGCTTGTTCTTGTCATCCCAGATGACAGCCTCATTGTCCGTGACAGCGGTGGCATAAGGCCCCTTGGCTTCCCAGAAGTGGTCCTCTGCATCCCAGAGCAGGATGTCAGAGTCTGATGACAAGCAATAAGTAAAAAAACGCGAAGCAAAAAGAAGTAACTTACTAGTTAGAGCCACCATCTTCTTGGCAGCAGCAGTGAGGACAGGCCCCAAGGTGTTCTTGATGGGGACTTTAACCCCAACAGGCCCGGCACCCTCCAGAGGCGAAGCCCCATCCTTGAAGACAAGGAGCATGCCCATGACAGGCAGGGCATCAGACTCCTCATTGGTGGCTGGATATCAAGTCAGAATTGGACTTGTAGAAAAAAAGAGAACTCACCAAAGTCAGCCATGTTCAAGGCAACACCCATGGCCTTGCCTCTAGCAAAGCCTCCCATGGTACGGGATGCACCTTGCAAATCATCAAGGTCGTCAGACGTAGGAGAGGGGGGAGCTTGGTGAGAGGAAGCACTAGCATGGGTGATGTCCTTGCGTACACCCTTACCCATCTGACGAGCGGTGGTGGGTGAAGTGCTGGCTCTGCGCTTGGAAGCGGTGGTGGGTTTGGTGGGGGTGGCAGGGCGCTTGGGAGTGGTGGGATCAACCTCCATGGTGTCGTTGTCATTGTCTGACAAGTCAGCAGGCATGGGCACCTCAGCGGCATTGTCCTCATCGTCATCCTCGTTGTCAGTCTTCTTCAGCTCACCATCTTCATCGCCATTGCTACCAGCATCAGCATCTTTCTCCTCATTGCCCTCTTCATCAGACTTCTCAGCCTCTGCATCTTCTCCTTCATCTTTCTCCTCCTCTGCATCCGACAAACCCAGATTGGTAAGGTCTCTACCTTTTCACTTGTCCTTGGTGGCAATACGTGGGACATCCTCTGGCTCTTCATGCCTGATGTGAGAGGTGGTGATACTCGGAGTGATTGGAGCCAAGGTGACTCCAGTCCCAACTCGACGAGCAGGTGGTGCAAGCAGAGCACCACTCTCCTGAAGGGTCCTAGCAGTACTGGTGCAAAAAGATGAGTTGTACAATCACAAATAATGACAAGCAAAGACTTACGCAGTCAAATTCTCTACCATAGTCTCATTAGCTTCTTCATCAGCTGCATCACGGTCGGCAGAGGTGCTACAAACAATGAGCATAAGCAAACAAGAGGGATACAGGCAGTAACTCACTAGTTCTTCTTTTTCTTTGTTTTGGTTGGTTTCTTGGTTACAGGGATCTCCACACTATCAGACAATGTTTGTTATTTTTTTGTTAATTCATTTGAGATTTAAAAGAAATTTATTTATATTTATTCTATCTACTACTGTTGCTGTACAACTACTGACTACTGGTACACTAGCAATGAGACTCACATCAACTCCTGTTGCATGGCCTTGGTTGCAGACCTGGTGGACCTGGGCTTGGTGGAAGCCCTGTGGATGGGGGCCAAGGGGGTACCATGGGTAGGGGTTGATGACCAGGGACCAGGGGTAGCCAGGGGATAGGGGTGAGGTGTGAGGGTGTGAGATGTGTGGTGTGGCATCGAACGCGGGGGCATGGGGGTGCGTGGGAGTCGTTGTCGTCGAAAGCGAGGGAGTGGGGATGCGTGGGGGTGCGTCGTCGCCGAGAACAAGGGTGTGGGGATGCGTGGGGGTGTGTCATCGTCGTCGTCGTCGAAAACGAGGGTGTGGGGATGCGTGGGGGTGCGTCGTCACCAAGAACAAGGGTGTGGGGATGCGTGGGGGTGCGTCGTCGCCGAGAACAAGGGTGTGGGGATGCGTGGGGGTGTGTCATCGTCGTCGTCGTCGAAAACGAGGGAGTGGGGATGCGTGGGGGTGCGTCGTCGCCGAGAACGAGGGTGTGGGGATGCGTGGGGGTGCGTCGTCGTCGTCGTCGTCGTCGAAAACGAGGGCGTGGGGATGTGTGGCATTGGCGTCGAGCGCGCGGGTGAGGGCGTGGGTGTTGGAAATGGGGAAGTGGGGGACGTGGGCATAGGGCATGGGAAGTGGGGGCAGTGTCAGTAAAAAAAAAAGAAAAAGTGGGGGGCACACTCACGTTGTGGTCCCCTCCTCGTCGTTCTTGGGCTGCGTCGAAGCGGGCTTGCGTGGGGGCATATTGCTGTGGTGGGGCGTTGGGGGGAAGGCAGGAGGATGGGGGATGGTGGTGGTTGAGAAGACAGAGGCGTCGTGTGCCAGCGTGGCACGGCAGTCACATGCGCGTGGCGTCGCGCTGATTGCCGAAAATAGGCGCCCGTCCAAAAAGAAAAAGAATATTAATATTCGCGGATGAGCGCCCAATAAGCGCCCATCCGAGGAAAATGACTTATCTTTAGATAACTGTTGCTAATCCATTTCTGGCTGTCCCAAAGCGGAAATTACGCCGGAAAATGCCAAAAAAACTCAAATAAATTGCCAGAAAATCATAGAAAATCATAGAAAATGCAATAAAATAAGATAAAATCATAACAACACTACAAGATAGCATATTGTCCATGACATTGCCATGTGATGTCCATATGAATGCCAGATGAACCCCACCTCAATACTAGCACTTTGTCTACCTGGTATATGGGTGGCATTCATGTGGTGTTCAGGTGGAAATTCAAGTGAATACCACATGGACATCACATGGATACCACTCATCCAGTATGGCTCACCTGGTGTTCACCTGGTAAAAAAGTGGCCAAAAGTGGTAAAAAAGTGGCATTTCTGGGCCATTACAGCCAAACCAAAATCCACCTTTTTGCCACTCAAATGCCAGGTGAGTCCAGGTGAACACCAGGTGAATGCCACCCACCCACCTGGTTCCATCTGGGGTCCAACCGAAGATGTGGTGGATCGTCAGGTGCTCGCCTTTGCCGTCGCAGCTGCAGAACTGTTTAATTACTGGATTACACAAATGAAGACAGATGTGGAGAAGAAGAAGGGTTTCAGTCCAGAAGAGAAAAAACAGAGGGAGGGGGTGAATGTCATGGTTATCGTCAATCAGATGGGTATCTAAATCTCACCCCTTGCACACTAGGAACTCCTTGTATGGGTTAGAAACAACTGGCAGGCCAAAAGACATCGCAAAAAGGTCACCAAAGATGGCAGTCGGCTGCTCCGCATCGGCTACCGAACGGTACTACCAAGAATGGACGCTTACAAGGAGCGCATTGAGGAGTATGCTAATCAATACTTGGAGGGCGCCGTGCTTGGTGAATTAGAAAAGGCGAAATCGGCTTACGCGGAGGGTCGTTCGCTGACCGAAAACATTGGTGAGATGGCACAAAGGGAGGAACCAGACTGGGTGGAGGTTGAGGCCAGGATACGAACAGCAGCCACAAAGCGAAATTCGCTCAGATACTGAAGCATGGCGATGCGGCAGATTTACTTTGCCATGGAACCATTAGAACGCGATGTGGTGAAGGAAGAGATAGCAAAGCTCCAGGCAGAAAGGAATTCTGAGCCAGTGCAACGACAGTAAGTGACCGATGGCATTGACCGCGGAATGACTGGCATTGACTTTGAATAGATATGCGATGCTTGGGGCACTGAAGGCATTGGATGCAAATTGCTGCGACATGTTCAAGAGGTTTGGAATGCTCACATACAGTATTGCCGTATTCTTGGACCCCGAAGGAAACCTGAAGTTCACAAGGTACTGTGGTTCAGATCCCATCGCTTCAATGCCAATCTAACCTTCGGCTAGTGCGGACGCAGGTCGGCTTATCTTTAAAGACAATTTAATCAAAGACAAGTGACTCGAGGACCAAGTCTGGTACCACTTTATACAACAAGTAGTGGCACTGAACAAAAAGAGGTTTGGAAAGGCAGATGATCCAACCGCTGTGGACAACGATATCCCGGTTGATGCATTGGACAGCCAAATCCAACTGTCCAAAAATGCCGACGGTACACCGATACTACCATCGCGTTTCATCGGCAATGTGCCTGTACATTCAAAAATTGTCAAGCAAACACTGCGACTCTTTCTCAATGCCCATTACTGTGAGTAGGAACATCTTTAGCAATTCGCGGCTGACACTGATGCTGCTGATAGTCCTCGCTTCAGGCCGACATGACACGAAGGTGCCATGGACAGTGCTAAGTCAGCATTGTGAAGAAGCGGTCATGGCCGACTATCTGCCGACTGCCCCGATGTTCAAGTTCGGGCAACCACATAACATGGTGGCGGAACTGGCAAACAAGTGGTACGACATACTGTTTGCTAAGCAGGAGACAGAACGACCGTTCAAGTTCAGGGCATATTACAACATGAAGGAGAAGCAGATGATGCCAGCAAGGTACAGTGCTGACTGGTTGGTACGCACTCGACCGGTCACAACCCCGGCACCTATCTGACGGAAGGTCAAGGCAACGAAGATCATTACAAGTGATCAGTCAATGACGGTTGTAAACAGTAGTAGTCCAGCACAACCATTGACAGGTGATCGGTCTGTCTGCGCGGGAAGCGAGGCGAGCGACATGCTACCCAATGTGCCACCACCGGGAAGGGCACAATTATCTCGCATGTCCAGGCATGTAATTATCAGTGACAATGGGACTCGTTCAGGATCGCCCGCACCGAGCATCCCGATGCAAAGCAAATCTTCCCCGCCCACACCCGCGTCTCCTCCGAGGAAGATTAAGAAAGGAGGAAAGACAAAGCCTGGCAAAAAACGATTGAAGGGAGCAAAAGCCAATGTATCGACATCACTCACCTCCGAGCCCATTGCTATTCGACCAAAGCCTCACAGACTTCAACGCTCAGCCACAGAAGAAACAAATGATCCAGAGCTACAATATCCACCAGTACATTCAAACACGGCCGGCCGAGTTACAGATCGGTCTGAGGCGTGTGCGATCAACACTCCGCAGCATACCAATACACTTACGACCCAGCCGGGTGCAACTGCAAGGAAGAGAGTGACAGAGGAAGAGAGGCTTGCACACGATGCGGAGCGGTATCAGGCAGCCGAGGGCAGCAAGCGGCAGTCCAAGAAGTTGAATCAGGCACTTAATCTCTAATCTTTCTGATGCAAATTCCAAGCGACCAAAGATGTATTATATTAGAATCACAAACATATTATATTAGAACAAAAAAAAAGATATTAGAATAAAAAGTCTGCATTCTATCTACTTCTTCAAGCACTTTGTGTTAGTCACTGCACCGCTGGTAGCCTTTCGCTTGGCTGCCTTGCTATCATCGGGCGCAGGAGTCCGAGACATCGAGCGAGTTGACTGACGAAGGGTGTCTGTTGGTGTTGCTGACCATGCTCTTGTCATCCGCGGGGGAGGTACTTGAAGCTGAGCAAGTGCGTGGCTCAGGTTTGCAAGGGCAGTGTTGGAACGCGGTGTCGGCTCTTGCACCATGACAATCGGTGCAGCTGCGGCAGGCGACGAGGCGAGATCCATATTCACGTCCTCGCTGGCGGCTCGTGTCTGCGACGGTGCTGGAACCAAAGACGCTGTCAGCAACTCATGCGGCAATGACGGAGAATGCGTTGGGGATGGTGAATGCGGTGGCGGCGTCGAAGGGGATGCGGGGCTTGTGACGGCGATAATGGATGATGTGGTGCCGGCAGAGGGGTGCAGGGAGGCGCAACTGTGGGTGGGGGTGGGGGCATGTTGGGGAGCGGCAGAGGAAGCGATGCAGGTGCTGGGGGGGCAGGCTCTGCAGGCTCTGTGACAATGGGGGCGATGGGTGTATTGGAATGGCGTTGTGCCCATTTGCCGACCAATGTTCTCTTGTATGTTGAGCCCGCTGCCTGATACGCTGGCTCGCTCCTTTGTTCAACCGAGCCTTCCACGTTGGCCAAGCCGTTTCGACCAAGCATGTCAAGGACCAGCTTGAGTCCCTGATCCACGCTGTCTAACTTGTTGAAGTTGGACTTCAACCTCCTGTTTACCTCTCTGCCCAAGTCGCCTATCTGTTGGGCCATGTCATCCATCCGTTGATTTGTCTCCTGCACAAACACTTGCCACTCGGCTGGCACCGGTGGGACCTCCTCCCTCTGTCTGCGCATTTGCGAGATGAGGCTGTTGGGGTCGTCGAGCTCCCGCACTCGTTCACACCGCACCTTCTTTTGTCGGCACCTTCGGCACGAGCCAACCGGGTTCCTCGCCAGGCGCTCACATGGGACGTCCGCCTTCATGCACCAGCGACATCCTGGTTCAAACTCACCGTTGGTCGGCCCAAGCGACGGCAAGCGGGTCATTCCACGCATGTTTCGCTCCACTATCTCGACCTTTGGCAGGGCCATGGAACCCTTTCTGGGTTTTGCCTGCCGACAAGGATTCCGTCGTTTGCCGGAGTCGCTTTCTTCATCATCGTCCCTCGGCTCCGGGAACTCCTCGCCCTCATCGCTTGATGGCTCAGGCCGTCGGCGGGGCTGCTGCTCAGTCAGCGTCATAGGCGGTTATATGTGCTGCACTTACCTTGCTTGGGCCGGCTACTGGTGGCCCAGCTTCGCCCGCCTCATCGGTCTCCGAACCAACCATTGACTTCGACTTTGCAGTGGCACACTTCTTTGGCGCAACAATCTTACACACCGTTATCTCATCTGTAGCCTTCCTCACCCCTGATGTGGCCAAGTCCGTGGCCTTCCCCTTGCCCTTCTCCATCCGTCGCCTCATCGCCTCATCCAACGTCTCAATCCTCAGTCTGATGAGTGCGTCGAATTCCTCCTTTTCATGACCTTCATCTCTTCTTCATCGACTGTCGGCAATTGTCGCGGCCCCCTCAGCTTCAATTGCACCCCACTGTGTCCCCGAACCACTTTTCGCCCCTCATTATCCTCCATGTTGCGTCGCTTCAGAGCGGTCGGCACTTTCTCCTTGGGTGCTGGTGCCTTCGGCATCCCCGATGGCCCTGTGCCATCAACCTCCATCGCGTCCTCGGCCTCGGCTACCTGCTCTCCTTTCTTTCTGCTATCCACGCTGGACTGATCAGCTCGCCCACCTTCTGACTGCTGCCGCTTCCGTAGCTCCTAGGTGGCCTCGGCGATGGCGCAGGCCGTCTTCGTGTGCGGGTTATCAAAAAACTCCCTTATCAATTCGTCCGTCTTCTCCTTCAATGCGCTTAGCGTCCGCGTGATCAGCCACTTGGCCTCTATCTCCTTTTTGAACTTTCGGTTTGATGCCCTTTTGGCGAACGCATACTGTAATGATGGCTGTCGCTCTGTCAGTCATGCAGGTGCCACAGAAAATACACTTACCATTTCCTTTCGGTTGTTCATGAACCAAGTTAGGCCTAAGCTGGCAGCGACCTGGGCAAGCAGCTGCTGCTGCAGCTCGGTGAATGTCGCAGTGACGGCCTGTTGTGATGAGACATTGTATTCAATGATGGCAGACATGGCTTTAGATTCGGATTGACGGGATGTGGAGTCGTCTGAGCGTGCTGGTGGTGCGAAGTGAAGTGAAGTTGAAGAAAAGTTGCTGACGTGACAGATGAACCATTTGTGGATCACAAGATCACTTCACTCACGGTCATGTGATATTGATGATCAGCCAAATCGTTATCAGCTCTTCATCGACCACCACTACCACCAATATGCAGAACAATGACAACACTGTCCGAGCCCAATCAACATTTGCCCTACAAGACGAAAGTACAAATGAAAGGATGGAGGTTCCATGGGCCCTCCTTGATCTTATCAAATATGAATATGAGAAGGAGAAGATCAAGGCTGCAATGGAAGTGGACACAACAAACGATGACGAGGTACGTGGTTTTAGCGGTGGATGGGAAAGACAGTTTGACTCAATTCATTGAGGTGTAGCTTCCCCCGGTTCACAGGGATACATTCTTCATTGGCAAACACGATATCCAGGTGCCGGCAAACCCGGTATAACATCAGTGTACCGACAGACAACAGCCACTAACAATGATTATTAGTTTCTCACAAAGGCACAAGTCACGGAGCTGCATGCATCAATCAAGGCAGCACAGGAGCGGTGGGGCATATCCTACAAGGATGCTGCCCACTGGCTCTACCTTCAAAAGATGGCACAAGTTCAGGTGGAGATGGCCGAGGTCGAGCGACTCAAGGCAATGATGGCGCAATGTCATCGGTTTAATCAATGAGACAATCTGACAGCACTCAGGTTGGGCCGGCAGTAGTTGATGTAGTAGCTGATGTGCTCTATTGTATAATATATCATACTACATGCCTGCTACTCACTGGCTGACAATTTTGCACTTGCTATTGTGTACTTAACAATTGGACATACCTGATACTCACTGGCCCAGACCGTCGGCTTGTTTCGCAAAATGTCAGTTCACACCCAACATCCGATGTGCAGACATTCTGGCTAGATCCACAGGTGCCTTCGCCTGGGTATTATTACATGTAGCAATATGGCACATTCCCACTACTTATCAGCTGAAAGCGTCGGCCTGCACTGGACATCTGATGTGGCGACGTTTGTGACTTGGGATTGTATGCTATATCATAGAACATGTCGGCCACTCATTGGCTGAAAGTGTCAGCCCATTTCGGAAAATGTCGGCCTCACCAGAAGTCAGAGGTGCTGAGGTTTTGGACTTCATATTATAACCTATGTCATGCTGGCTAACTTTGTATTATATACTATGCAATTGCATGTGCCAGCTACTCACCGGCTGTAAGCCTCAGCTTATCTCGGCAAACATCAGCCTGTACCGCACATCCGAGGTGCCGAGGTTTTGGACTTTGTATTATCATAGAACATGCTGGCTACTCACCAGCTGAAAGTGTCGGCCTGTTTTACAGAATGTCAGCCTGCACCTAATATTGGATGTGCCAACATTTTGCCTAAATCAGCCAGTGATTTGGTTGGAGTATCATGTATAACAATACAGTACATACCCACTACTCACCTGGCCAAAGTGTTGGCCTAAACCGTACAATGTCGGTCTTCACCAGACATGCGACATGCCGATTCTTTATACTTGGTATTGTTTACTACACACTGTCAGTGTCACACTAAGTCAGGTTAATGAATTAGTGCCCAGATGGTCATGGACTACTGCGTCGAGTTGCACCTGGTCGTTCGTTGATTTCGGGATTGAATGGAATAGAGATAATACTCTGATAGGGGTAAGATGGGGTGAGGTCGGTTATTAGAAATAGTATGTCAAGCAACAGTACTACTCCTAAGTTGATAGGGGTGTGGTGAAATTACTTGTACGTTAAGTAGCAAGTATATACAGTGGTTTAGGTCTATATAATAAACCTATGGGATGAACTAGATAACTAATAAACTGAAGTTAGTATGCCAGAGTCCTACTCGTTTCGGATCTGGACTTGAAAGGGTTTCCCTACTTGTTTCGGGATAATCAGACTGTCAAATTAGCGTTACTGACACCTACTCGTTTTCGGTGCAGACTTAGCTGTCAGTGCGTTACTGTCACCTACTCGTTTCGGTGCAGACTTAGCAAAAGAATTAGACCTTACTTACTTTTTGGGGTCTCTACAAACAGGAATGCTAGTATCCTACTTGTTTCGGATACAGCTGAACTTAAGCACTAGAATGTGGGTGATTACTAGATTGTTATTATTTTAAACAGAGAGACCTGCTCCCTTTTATACCTACACTGTTTGTTCCTAAGAACAATGGTATCCTAGTGAGGTAAATACAAATAAATAGTAGAACAATAGTAAAGTGTCCTAGACAATATATTCCATTGTACAGACAATGGTTGTCATTAAGGACAATGGATAGGTATAATGGAACCAATGGTTGTTAGGGAGATCATAACAATAGGCAATACATTGGAACAATAAGAATGTGAAAGAACAATGGAAACCATTATCACTGGTTTCCATGGCGAATTTAAGAAGATAAAAGAACAATGCTGGTTTCCATGGCAAATTTAAGAAGATAAAAGAACAATGAAATCCATTGTCATTGGTTTCCATGGCGAACTTCCATGGTGGACTTCCATAATGACAATGGAAAGGTAGGACAATAACTAAGGGGCTCCGCTCCTAGGAGTTGGGGCTTCGCTCCTAGGAGTTCAGGGGTACATCCTAGTTCCTAATGTCTTTATACCAAACCCATGTTCTGGTATGACATCGGACACGCCTGCTATTTACTAGTGGACAATGTCGGTCTGTTTCAATAACTGTCGGCCTATCCCGGCTGACCGGTGTGGCGACGCTTTGCCTACGTGGGCTGGTGCTTTGGTCTCGGTATCATGCACTTCATCCGTGAACATGCGAGCTACTCACCCGCTAAGAATTCAGCCTGTTTCACAAATCTTCGGCCTCCGTCGTACAGCCGATGTGGCGACGCTTTGCCTACATGGGCCGCTGCTTTGGTCTCGGTATAATGTACTATGTCAAAGAATGTGCCAGCTACCTACCGGTAGAGAACATCAGTCTGTTTCACTAACCGTCGGCCTATCCCAGCTAGCCGGTGTGGCAACACTTTGCCTACATGGGCCAGTGCTTTGGTCTGGGTATCATGATGTATAACAATACAGTACATGCACACTACCTACTACCTGAAAACATCAGCCTGTATCCCAAAACATCGGCCTGCACCAGACGTCGGATGTACCGATTCTTTGCTTATTTGGGCCAACTTCTTTACTCATGTATCATATACAGCATCCCAGTAGGTCTCAGCTACATGCTAGCTGAAACCATCAGCCGCAATGGCAAAGAATCGGCCTACATTGGTAGCCCGATGTTGGACCGATTTGCTGACATTTTATCCCTGCTGCCTCATTGTACCTGTATAGGAATGATTGGAAACAACCTAGCCACCTCACTAACCGTTCCACAGCATTCTGCTGCATTGCTGGTCAATCCCTCGGGCCTTCCGATGTGTGAGCTGCTCTGCGCAGATGGTTGTTATTGCATACATTGTAGACTTACCATATTGGGCAATTTCCGCTGGGCTCCGCGCGGACTGTTCCTATCAATACAATGTATAACTCCGCTTTGATGTGTTTATTGGTACATTGTAACTCCGCTACCTGTACTGATGGCTCACCATCATGTCAAGCAGCAAGAGTGATCAGAACAATTACATAATTATAACCTTTGATGAAACCACAAGCAATGATGGGAGTCACGCCCAAGGAGGTTTTGCTGCTTCCAGTAATCCGCATTATTAGGAGGAACCCTGCAGGTATGAGAATCTAGATCATGAATCAATACATCATGACTGCACTGAGAGTACAGACCTTTTATCTATACATAGGACATGTATGCCTGAAGCGACGAAGTACTTAGGAAAGGGCTGTTCATAAGCTTTTCTCACAGTCAGGAATACATTTACATTCCAGGATCCCTGAGCCTATCAGTTATTACACATTCCCGACCAATTCTCAACACAGAATCTCCAAACACGACGGCCAACTGGTACAGGCTTTCAATGTGGTAATGACTGCGCCAAGACTCGCTGCTGGACATGGGTGGCCTGCTGGTACTGTATCATTTCGACCGTAGGTTCACGGTCTGTTACGTGTTACGGTACATGTTCACTGGGCAGAGGGTTCACACTCCTTCATTATGTGTTACTTGGGTGTTCAGATGTTCACTCGAGTCCTCGCTTCCTGTGATGCGCGACTGCTCAGTGGGGTGGATTGTTGATGCAATTGAAGCTGTCAACGACGCTGTGCTTATCAAGAAGGTGAGACCTCGTTTTCATGGCATGCAATCTAGATCTTCACTCACACACCGTCGTCCCGGGCCAGGCATTCCAACTCTGCATAGTGGGAAACCTGAACTGCTCCCAGGAGAGTCTCACCTCTCACAAACAACAGTCCATGTAGCCATATTATAATACCTAGTACATTATCCTGTGACTCAGATTATAATTCCCCACTATACTATACCCCCATAGTGGACATTACAATAGCGTAGCTACTGTACTGGTTTACATTACAATCCGACCAATACCTCCTAGCCTGACCACTTTATAATTCCCCCAAGCATGCGTGGGCCTACCCGCACTTCATTGGCATTATAATCCGTCCTACACCCCCATTATACTATATTCCCGGGAGCCCATACGCATTACCTGTATTATTGCACTTGGTTTACATTATAATCTGTCCAATACCACCTAGCCTGACCACTTTATAATTCCCCCAAGCACTACCCGCATTTCATTGACATTATAATCTGACCTACACCCCCCAATTATAATTCCTGGGAGCCCGTACACATTACCTGTATTATAATACCCTCTCTCGTAAAATCTGTCTGTGTAGTACCTCGCCTGTTCTATCTGTCCGCTATTTTCCTCACATTACAATGTCGTCACAGTGTTTGTTCCATTATAATA
Source organism: Pleurotus eryngii var. eryngii (assembly GCA_029467805.1). Taxonomy (NCBI): domain Eukaryota; kingdom Fungi; phylum Basidiomycota; class Agaricomycetes; order Agaricales; family Pleurotaceae; genus Pleurotus; species Pleurotus eryngii. The sequence continues at coordinate 680,035 of SZVJ01000007.1, read as the reverse complement.
CTACGCCGGGCCACAGTTTTATATACTAAGTCAAGTCGAATGAATCAAAAAGTCCAAGTCCCCACCCATCTGTCTCGCGTCACCGTCTGAATCGCCTATATCTTGTCCCCCTCGTCCGTCTCAACATCATCTTCGAGGTCTAACTCCACAATCAATGCGGGGGGCACAGTAAGTCCGTCATCTATCTGGCCATGTTGTTCATTCATAACAAGTCTGGCGTGTTCTCGGATTGCCTGCCACTTGTCCTTCCATTGCGATGCTCGATGTCGTTCGTTTACTGCCTGGCGGTATGCATATGCCCTTATTCCCTCTCTCAGATCAATATCATCCGGGCATCTGGTTGTCATGGTGTTGTCCCAGTATTCGGCCTTCCATTTGCAAAATGCAATAGCCCAGCACATCTCCTCTTCAAGTAACAACACCTCTTCTTGCCATCTATCAGCGCGTGCGCGTGCTTTCACCCATTCGACTCAAAGACCTGGACAGACGTTAGTGAAGGTGCGAGGTGGTATTTTATTTACAACTGACAAGCTTGCACTTCGCCTGCCCCCAGGATTTCCTCATCTGTGACGGTGTACCAAATCCACAATAATGTTCGTCATCCTTCCCCCAATGCCAGGCTGCGATTAAACACCACCGTTGGTGCATTTTCCTGGCCACTTGTGACACCACGACCATCTAGCTCGTTCTGTACAGATTCCGGAGATACCCCAGCCAGAAGCTGAGCATGTCTGTACTCTTCTTGCTCTTCCACAGTGAGAGCACGCTCGTTGATACCGTGGATGTCTTCAGCGTGCAGCGGGCGCAAAGAAGTTTCCCAGTCACCTGGGCCACAGAGAGACAGTAGTGCCACCCTGGCATTGTCGTATTGACCACGGATCACCCGGATTCATACTTCGATCTGATTTTGGAGAAGCCGGCTCCGTGTATAGGCCCCTTGGGAGTGGGCGTTCCGTGTCTTGTAGCTATTGGCAAACGAGCGTGTTCGTAATTGACGGCGTAAATTTGACAACGCCTCCGTGGTTTGGGCAAATCTAAGCCAATCTTCGAGTTCATTTAGATTCGGTTGGCATATGAGATGCTGTTGAGCTGCGGGGAAAAAAGAAGGAAGATATAAGGGCATGAGTTCTGGCGTTGATGTCGTCTCGTCACTGGGAAACTGTTTCAAATAATCGCTGAGTCCTGACATGTACATGGGCTGCGTCTCTCGGAACCTCTTTATTCGCTTCAGCAGGTTGGTTTGACTTGTTTGGAGTTGGGTTGCCTCCACTGTGGTCAGGTCCCGTTTACTAGCTGCGACCCGAAGTTCTTGTCTTTACTACAATCAGTAACATGATCCCCTGTTTGTAGACCACTTACTGCGTCTCTTCAATATCCATCCCTGAAATAAGGAAAGCGCTGGGACTCGTATCAGAGTAGGTTCCATCGCCGCGTTCCTCACGCAGATGATCTTCCTCAGCCATTGCTTTTTTGATGTCAGCCATTCAGAGATCTGTGAGAAATGGTGCTCATTCAAACAGGAGACATCAGGATTGAAATCAGACTCACCGTCGTGGGGAAGATCAAACAGGCAGGGCTTAGATTGATCTAACTCCCAAGCTCGAACTTGGCTTTCCCATTCCAATAGTTCTGCTGTGTGGTGTTTGCGAAGGCCATCAGTAAAGGCTCGAAATGCCTGGCGGTGGACCATAGCTTGGGGGATCGCAAGTGTCATCCTCTGCAGCAACGAGCTCCCTAGTTCATAATTATTATGAATAGCATATGATACTTCGATACTTAACGCAAGGCTTACCTAGATTGACCGTCTTCCGCCAGTTCCAGAAGTTGCAAAAATCGTCGAGTGTGTCCTGACACCCACCATACCCCATCATAGATGTCGAGTGGGCTACCTTGTTCAACCATGACCACATACGCTCGACACCCTCCCCATCGGTGCGGCCCACCCATTTCGTATAATTTAGAGAGAACGGTGCATGACAAATTTCTTTGTGCGCCGCAAGATGGAACTTCGGTATCCGAAATCGAAGATTAATCGCAGGTGACAGTTGGAGATGTACCAGAAGTTGATCCATGCGGGTGAAGAAGTTCCTGAACCATTGACAGGCAATGTCATATGAAATCATTACCAAAAGAAGCGAGGTCGCCATGATGCTCGACAGGAAGATGTAGTCCATATTAACATAACGTTCTCCTTTCTGCAAATCACCGAGGCCATTCAGTCGGAACGAATCGTTATGCGTGCAACTGACGGAGCCAACCCCAGTTGCCCGCAGGCCTTTCGAGCGCCGATTATTTGCTGACCACAAGGCTGCAAAGCCGACACAATGGTTGATCTGTAGGTAATGTAGTGTCAGAGTAATTAAAGGATTCAAGTTTGAAATACCTCTTCTTGATCAACGTAATTTGACAGATGTGCGAAGTAGGCATCGCCTCCAACAAATATGGCCCAGCCTGGTCCAAGTGCCGGATCCCGACCATTGGTGGAACGAAGGCGGCTCTTCTGTTTAAAGTTGGCATCTTCTTGGAGAAGAAGACCATACAGCCAACGTGTATCAGGTGGCTCTCTTTCCCATCCCTGTGGCAAGTTGATACCAGGATGGGGGCATGATCGACATGGCACAGCTAATTCGCCTTGCTTCGTAGTGTTCAGTCCGGTGGGATCGTTTCCACGACCACCTCGCTTGGCCATTCGGATGTGTCGCCATTCACGCACTGTCAACATAAACTGCTGAAGTCGGTCCTGTGAGTATAACTTAGCGAGTGTATCTAGATCAATTGTTAGTCTAATCATACTGGAAGGCAAACAAGGCCGTCGCCGTGATTGAGCTGCTCGAGACTGCGGTAGAAGTCGGTCGCGGGAATGCATCCTTGGAGGTTGAGAGAATGAAACAGGCGTAAAAGTTGGAACATCGTTGCTGTTTTGTGGATCAAGCGGGGAAGAAGGCCACCACCCGACGTCAAGAATTTGATCATAGTGCTCTCTCGTTTGTCTGGACAACCACAGAAGTCCACGGCCACCAGGTGGATTCCATTCGTGTGAATCAATACGAAGTCAATGTGGCCTCGTTTGACCATAGGGCATGATACCGTCTTAGGGTGCCCTAACTGAATCTGAAGTCCAAGGTCACGTAGTGTACACTTCTCGAAAAAGTCGTCGTCTGTCCATTTCTAGGCAATGAGTAATCAGCAGGTGTACATGTAAGGACATATGCGACTTACTTCAAGCAAATGCAAAGGCTCGCTGCGGTGAATCTCAACAATACACTTTTGACAATACATCCAATAGCCGTGACAATCCAGGCAGCGATAGATTGGGTCAGGATCCTGGCAAGACATACATCCTTGCAAGTTGTGCCTGCCACGGCCGTCCAATAGCAAGGCGGCATCAAGGTAATGTTGACGATATTGCAACTTCCAGGTGAGGAGAGGTGCGTCCTACAACCACCGCATCATCGGGCTAAGCAGCCTGCGCTCAGCTCAGGTAATATGCTCACCGAGTTGATGTATCTCTTTGCCTTAGTCTTTACGACCAATCCAGAGCCATCGGTTGGCATCACATTGATGACATCTATAGGCTGTGGGTTGGGGTCAGTGAACGCTTCAATGGGATTTCCAAAAGCGAACTCAAAGGAAGTTGATGGTTGCGATATGGCATCTTCGGTGACAGCAGCTGATGGAAGTGGTGCGTTAATGTAGGAATGGCGGAGACGGGTTGCAGTGGTGGTGGTTGCGACAAACGTCCATTTTTCGGGCTCATGAACATGGAGTCAAGGCTTCTTTCTTGATTTTGCCATTGTCGTGTTGTGGTGTCAAGTAAGTGAAGATGCAATAAACACTTGTTAGATATATGTACAAACAATATCAAACATCGGAACAGAACAGACATCGGAACGGAACAGAGATGAACATCGCAGCCCCTGCAGCAGCACTCTACACACTGGTGCTGCAATATTTTGAGTGTCCATCCAACGGTATCAGGGAATGACTTACCGTGGTTTGTGGTTTTCAGCCTACAAGTACATCAATATTAGATAACTACAAACCTCTGATGCATGTACAGGAAGTCTTCGGGCCCTTGGAGCACTGATACTTGATGGCATTGAGTCTAATACACTTGGCGGCATAGTGTTCTTGGTGCGTATTTTGAACATCTGTTCCTCTGCGATCTTCATGCCTAGTGCGCCTGGGTCCATGGATGCACGGAATGGATTGAAGCGGCGTGGGCCCTTTTCTACCTTCACAGTTGCTTTTCGTATCTCGAGCTTGATACCACACCAAGGGGCCGTCAGCTTTGCCCAATCCTCAGGAGTGGTTTTCTCCTTCAGAATGGCCTTGAACTTTTTCTTGTAGCGCCTAGACGAGATGGAAGAGTTGATAAGTAATTGACATGGCATAACTACTCACCGTGATCATGCGACGCTTAACGAACACTTGAACACTTGCATCTGCCTCCAGGTACTCTGTCTCGTGAAAGTGGGTAAGCCAGGCAGCGAAGAAGCTGTCCAGGAATCTCTCTCTTGTCCTGAGATGATTTGATTTGCCATATGCAGCCCAATGCTCCTCAATGAAAGCGTTCTTTTCCATGGTGAATTCGATGCCCTGGTGATTCCAGCTTTATAACGGTGCTAGCTCTTGTGGAGGACAACGTACCATGGTGTGTAGAGTACTGGGAGACTGCTCGGGGGAAAGGCAGGAAGGCGGCAGGAAAGGAAGGAAGGCGGCAGGAAAGGAAGGAAGGCAGCAGCACGCCAGAGCAGTTAGGCTTCGTCTTCCCAGATTTGTCTTCCCAAAATACTCCCTGAATCTGGGTGAATCACTCCACCACAGCTCTGTCATATTGTGATAAAGGCGAGCAAGTCTAGCGAGGTCACTGAGGGTTTGGGTGTTACGTTGAACGTTGTTGTGTGGTTGTGTTAACAGAAAACATACCAGGGCGTGACTCGTGACTCGTGAGTATTAACAGACTTGTGAGCGCCAAACGAGTGAGCGCCAAAGACAGGAAACATGATCTTGTCATGTTAGCGGTTCCTATCTTGTGGCATTCAATCGGAGAGCTGATTCGGAGAGCTGGCACTTGTAGCTTCAAATATATATTCAATCTGTGTCCGATTGTGGCCTACTTAACTTGGTTCAAAAGGTCAGACTGATGAACCATTAAAACAGCTTCGAGTTCAACTTTACACTTACCAACAATGGTTCGCCCACGTATTTATTATACCAAGGCTGAGCGACAAGCAGCCAATCATGCCAAAAGTAATCGGCACTACTCCAAGTATGTACTAAGTGCTCTCCACTGGTCTGCACACTAATTGAAACAGGAATAAGGACGAAATCCTTGCCCGACAGTGTTCTAGGTAGGTTGCTGAGTGCTGAATGTTCGCACTTATGGAATCAGATATAAAACCAATTGATTGCTGTGCTGTACTCATACTGTTTAGCTCTAGTATTCCCCAGGCTCCTGACATGACGCCAACAGTGAAAGAGTGCGTAGATGATGGCCATGCTTAAAAATCAATGTTCGTTTGACCCACTCAAATATAGAACAGATGTTGAACATCATCTCCACAATGCCTGTCGGATAGGCGACAAGCTCAGATACTTAATCAAGCCGTCACCCTCAAGCTTTGCACTCTCCATCTGTACACAATACATCGAAACACTGAACACCGGACATGACAACATGAACATCATTGAATCACCCGTTTCGCGGATCACCCAATGGCGGAACCATCTCATCAAACATGCCGATTTCATTCTGCAGGAGGAAGGAGTGGGGGAACAGTGGCACAATGTCAATAACGCCTGCGAGATGGCGGGATTGACAATCCGTTACTTAGACAATATTCTATGTGAGGCCATGTGTGGCTCTGAGGACATACAAAGATCCTTTCGTAATGGCCAACTCGCTTGCCAATAGCATTTAGACACGATGTCCCAGCAGTAATCACATTCATTCACATTGCACAACAATATCACTAATGAGAAAATATACTACACGCGGGGGGTCGGAATGATGCGGACACTTCCGACCTTCACACCAGCCTGAAACTGCTCCACCGCCTCCGCTTCAGTCCTGTAGCCAACGCACACCCCTCCGCTCACACCGTCAATCAATGCACGTGCAACATCACTACGAGGGATGGTCAGCTCACAGAGACAGGGTACACAAGGCATCTACTACTCACACGCCCTTGACGACTCCGACTTGAGTACCCACAGTGACAGCGTAGTACTGTTTCTTGTCCTTGGTGTAGTTCAGCGCTCCACAGGAGCTACAGAGAATGTTGGTCGCTGAGGACATATCGGGCTTGGTGGGAGCCTCAGTGATGGACAGGTCAGCGTCATTAGTCGGCACCAAGTAGTGCTTGTTTGCCTCGTTGTCAGGCAGAGACCATGTGATCATTCCTGCCAAGCCATTTGTTAGTTATATTTGGTCCATGTGTTAATTATGACGCCCACCAGGGTTCTGATCAATGTCCTGGCGCAGGGTCGCAAGGAACTCCATGACACGCTCTTGATTACCGGCGGTGAGCGGGATGGCAATGTTGCATCCAAGAGGCAGAGAGAGGTAGGTGAACCATAGTGAAGACGAGCGATAGTTTGTAGGTGCTGTGGGGATGTACAAAGGATTTCAAAGTCTATATACACCCAGATGCTGCTTCGCAAGCAAAGCTTGTGCAATAAACTACACAGTTGCTCGGTATCACCCGGCCATTATTAAGTTGCCTGACGCATGCTTGAGTAAAAAATACTCACCATTACAGCATCCGAGTCCCCACCTAATGGCGAAATCAGCGATGTCGGCAAAACCCAAGACGGGAAAACAGAAGAAGGCTCGTGGGCGAAAGAGCTGGGCTAAAGGGAGTAAGCTTGAATTTCTGGAATCCTTCAAGGAAGAGTATCTCGCGATGGCAGACATGAGAGGCCTCTACACCAAAATCACTACTCAGTTCATTGACAAGTATGGCTACGACCTACCGCATGATGAAGATGCTTCGGATACACCTCCTATCATCGTTAACCTCGCGAGTTTGCCATATGATGAGCAAGAAACGGAACAAGAACATCGTGATGAAATTTATGACTCTCTATGGCTTGTAAGTGACCTGCACTAAAGGGTCCGATCTGAGACTAATCTCCGATCTTACCAGAAAATCGGTAACTGGTTGCGTCACAAGTACAAACGAAAGCAGACAGATCAAGACATGGTGTCCGAATTGCTGAACACCATGAGCCACTTAGCTGCTGTCTGTCCTCGACGCCGTAATGCAATGAACATCTACTGGGCAGAGAATTACGCGACATCCATCAAAAAGTTATTCGACACCCACTGGAAAAAGGTGAAGAACACAGTTCCCACCGAGCTTCGCATGTCAATGTGTGCCGATTTTGTGCGGGCGAAGTATGAGGACGAAACCGAAGAATTCAGGAAAGCACTGGAAGTGCAGGCCAATACTGAGTATACTCAAGCTTTGGACGAGTACAATAAGTGCGATGCTCTCAATGGCTCCCCAGAAGCTTATGCTCAGTAAGTCCAATTATTTTATCTCGCACACAGAAGGAACACTAACCTTTTGATAACAGTGCTTGGAACGAGGCGGAAAACTTCTTGCCTGTCTTCGTCGATGCAGTCGCCAAAAAATTCGGCATGAGTGTATCGCTCCTATTAGTGGGACCCCTAGCAGCCGAAGAGGGGAATATCGCCATGTGGAGGTGCGTGACATGGCAAATTAACACCTTCATGTCTCACTTCTCTATTATAGTGTTCACTCTCACAATGTAGGGGCGATGACCCGGCTCATGTGGCCTGAATACGACAATAGTGGCTTCACAAGCACGCAGGAATCCTTGATTCAATATGGAGAAGCCGTTTTCTGTGAGTTCCCTCTTTTCTATGCTCAAGCTTCGTCCAATCAATCAACATTAGCCCCGGAAGAATGTAGACAACGCCTTGGGCTCGACGATGAGCCCAATGCTACGGATCCCATGCAGCTAATGGATGGGCCTTATCAGCCTTCCAATGAGCCGGATCCTAATACGTTCACCCTAACTGACAACCGGGGTATCGACGCCAAGCAAACCTTTGCTTCAGGCTTCTTCAATATGGGGGCTATGCAGGCTCATATGCCGAAAACAGGGTTCACTGGGCTGATGGATGGGGACTGGACACAGGACATGCAGTTCTGGAACAATGCCCCCAACGTCTTCAATCCTGAGGTGCAGGCCGGATTACCCCCGTTCAACACTTCCCCTCTCGCTGCCTCCCATGCGCTTTCGCCACCTCAGGCTCACATTACGCCCACGACGCCAGTAGCAGCCGCCTCCCATGCGCTTTCGCCGCCTCAGGCTCATCACGCTACGCCAACAAGCCAACTTCCACTGACTGGGGGGGCTGCCACTGCCACTGCTGTTCCCCAACCTGTCACTACCCAATCCATCTTTACGATGCCAACTCCGCTGCCCTTCTTCGGGCCCTTTGGAGCGACTCTCTCAGGCGACATTACAATGCCACTGCCATTGCCCTCATCAACCCCTTCCCCTGGGGTCGCATCCACGGCAACCACAATGTCACCATCATTACCAGCCAGTGGATCCCCCCCTCCCCCGCCGCTGCCAGACTTGTCATTGGTGCAGCCGACTCAGAACGATAAGGAGAATCTGACACCTCCAGGTACGGGGGAGAAACACCCCCTTGATCAAGAGCCTGAAGATTCATCGAAACATACACGCCAACAATCAAAGCTCCCTTCCCACTTAGAAGACGCCGGTTATGTTGCGCCATCCAAGGGAAAGCGGAAATCAACAGTGAAACCTGCTGCAAAACCGATGCCCACCAAGAGAGCCTCGAAGAAGAAGTAGCCGCCTACCTCGTGTAAATCAATATGATACCCCTTCCTCTTCCCCCCTTATCCTTTTTTTTCATATTGTTTGTTGTGTTGCAATAATGAGAGATCGGTAACTTATGCTATGTTGTCGTTATTCGCCGTGTTGCCATTCCGCGTGATCGTTTAGTTATGTCATGTTACCGCTCGTATGTTGTCTGTATGTTGTCCTCGCCATTATCCCCTCATATGTTGTCGCCATTATCTTTTGTGTTTAAGTTTTGCTGCTGTTCCGAGTGATCAAGTAGTTATGTTCTTATTGTGTTTGTAGTTGACAATATATAGTTGACAGTGCTGATTTACACTGAAGTGACGAAACTGACCATCGACTCTGCCAAATAAAGCATCGCGATTGAGGTAACTCACATCGAACAGTAAGACACTTGAAATAGGGGGGAAGGGGTGTCCAACTTTTGTGTCATCACACTTGGGACTCTAGCTTGAAATTATCTATGTCCATCGAGGCCCTACTCGCTGTGGCACCCGAGCATTATAGAACACCGACGCTCTGTTGTCATTATTATGTGAACGCAAGAAGGGCGCTTCTATTCTATGTCATTATAATATGCTCCGAGTGAAGCCTGCATTATAATGTACTCCGAGGCAAGCCCGCAATGTCAATAATGTGCCTGCAGCAAGCGAACATTATAATGCGCGAATCAAGCGCCACTGCGTACTGAGGTTGAGTTCCCATTACAATGCAGCTTCAAACAGTGGCATTATAATGGGGGGATTTGGACCATCCGAATTGTGGTGAAACAGCGGCCAGGCCCCATTAAAATAGGTCAATGGGTACACCTGCATTATAATGGCAAAGGCGGCGCGTGGATTATAATGCTATGCTATTGGACTCATAATAATATCACTGCGATGACAGTACATGCATTATAATATCCCCTACCGAATTTTAATGCCGCCCTTCCTCACATTATAATGCCCCCTACATGGCACTTACAAGCACATGCATTACAATTGGAGTCGCAGGATAATGTACTAGGTATTATAATATGGCTACATGGACACCTCTCACGAAACCCTGACAATCCTTGTCAATCTGCCCGACACCCATCCCGATCTCCACAACGAGCTAAACACGACGTGCCGCGTGGTGCCCGACGAAGATGAAGAGCCATTCAGCGAAGACGAACACGAGGATGACTCAGATGTGCCCATCGATGTCCTCGTCGACTTTGTGGTCTCAGAAGGTGCTGCCATCACAGCTGGCTTTGCGGTGAACGATGAAGTGGGCGGAGTGGTCAGGAACACAGCTGCTGAAGATATTGAGCTTGAGGTTGCGGAGGTAGCAGCAAACTCGATCAGTTCCACGTCGTCGCTGCTGCTGCCGCCGCTGCCGCCGCAGGAGCTCGGTCGCGGGAAACGCGTTAAAACTGTGTCATCTCGTTTAAATTTTGCTCCGTGGGACCAGAACTAGCACTTGGACAACATTTTCGTGTTTTTAACTGTATTTTATTCCTTTTTTCGCGCTTTTTACAATTTTTGACTACAAGATGTTCACTGCTCCATGTTACGCGTTACGCAAGGCCGTTTAGGTTCAGTTCACGCGGGTCCGTTACGCGTTACTGAACCTACGGTCGAAATGATACAGTATTCTCGTGTACAGCCAGCGCGACAGGAATGGGACTCTGTACGCAACCACTTAGGCCTAATTCCTGGCCTTGCCATTTCTGATTTTTGAAGCGGTATCTTGGGTTCTATTCCTCATGGCTGTCACCTAGGGGTCGGTCCAAGCCTCGGACGTAGGCCGCGGACCAGCCTCTATATCGCTACTAGTAGCAAGAGGGTGACAGGGATGTGATCCCGTTCAAGTTGAGGGGTTCAGCCTTTCCCTAGCCACTTCGTATGCAACCAACTTCGCTTCAGCCTCGCGCAGACTCCGCCTTAATTATAATCTCTGACAGTACCCTCCAGGGACTCTGCACTTTTTCATATACCCGCGTCACTGTCGTGCCACCGGACCGTGAATACCTGCCATTTGTAGCGGAGGCTGTATAGTGCTTCCCACAAACCACATCACAACAGCCAAAGGGACAGATATGCTCAAACTGCAGGCACAATGTAGCTTGATGTAGTGCCATATTGACTAACGTCAAGGTAGTTTCGTATCCTCAACCAAAGCGAAGGCTACCAAACGAACCCGTAATGGCCATTATTGACATGATGGGAGATTTGGGCGGACTACGAGTGTTGGCTCTTGTCTGCCACAACCGGCTTCTTCTCTGTCGCCCTCGCATCCATGAAACTGTGACGCTAGATGATTAGGGAGGGCGGAGAGTCATGCCTACAGAGGACATGTCTCAAAAGACCTCACCTTTCCAAACATATTATCCATGTCTATCAAGCGCGCCATGCACACAAGGACCTCAGAGATGCTTTACTCATGTCTCCTCGGCTTCAGTAACCTTCGCAGTCTACATCTAGAGTGTCATCCTGGCGAGTACGACTCACGGCGTGGTGTCTCATCGATGTCTGATCCCACTGTTGCTTGTCTCGTCTGCCCTGACGCGGTTGTCCGTTGTCGGTTTTACCTTCCAGACGATTCCTTGACGCGCTTTCCACAAACCTTCGTTCCCTTGCATTGCTATATATGTATTGACCCGAATGGGATCCATCAGCAATGATAATGAATCCCCATCCGATACAAATGATTGGCTTGCACGAACTCGAGATAGACAACGTTGATTCATTCGACATGTCCTCGATCGATACTCCGTCTCTTCTGTCTTTGTCGGTCCTTCATAGGGTCGAGAATCTCGTTCCACAGAAGTGTCCACCCAACATAACCAAGCTCATTCTCAAACTCTCACACAATCCCTCATGGACCGACGCCATCGCGTCCTCGCTACGCCGTCTAACTCAACTGGAAACCTTGACGCTGGAAGCACGGGATTGGGGATCCTCGAATTACACGGACTACTTCACTTGGTTCTGCGCATGCCTCAGGCACCTCATGGACGTCTGCCAGCTTCGGCGAGTCAAGATACCGTTACTCGACCATGCCTCTTTCCACGCACTGTCATCGTAAGACTTCTTCCTCCTCGATGGCTTCCTTAGTAAGATGTATAATGGGCAATCATTGCGGGAGGTTCATGTAGATCTCACTGGCATTCAAGCCACCCTCCCGTGCTTCACCCGCCACCGGAGCAACCTAACACTGCGTATATCAAGTACAAGACGATAGCTCAGTTTCCTCATTTTACAGAAGCGGGAGTCCTTCGAGTCTCTGTAACCATTGAGGAAGAGCCAGAATACTAGCATAATTATGTATAGATGAAATACATTCATGTTTCATTTACGGGGATATCGATGTCAGCTTCAAGAACTGCGTCATATACTACCGAGCCACGCTCTGGGTAACGACTATGAACAAGATCTCACATAGTGAGTGCCCTCGTAAAAGCGGCTGTCAAATCCTCGTAGTACTGTTCTATCCCCTTCATCTTCGACGCTCCGCAAACACCGTTCTCTACGTGTTGTACAAAACCTGAGATGAGTTTGAACTCCCTGCCACGTTTCGCCTTGGGGCACTTGAATTCCTTGTCGTCGTGTGCCGGGGAGTTGAGATGAGTGTTAAGCGCACGCAGGGATGTGAATTGGTGGGCACAGATTGTGCAAACATATGAAGATGTGAGAACGTCGAAGGAGTCTTCGGTGGCAATGAGTGTCGTGATAGTAGTGTCTACTGGCTCAGTTTGAATGGATGCCCCTTCGATACAATGAGACACGGAGATGGTTGGGATGATATGTAGGGAGTGGATGGCGGCAGTGACTTGGCGACGGTTTACACCGTGACAGCCGCTTTCGAGGTGGAACGCCACTCCCGATGGGCTCTTGAATAGTTCCTCGCAAAACGGGCACTTCAAGTCCCTATTTTTATGGGCAAGGGAGACGTGCTATAAATTAAGCGGGGGTGTTAATAGTCTTTGAAATCCAGCGTAAAGAAGGCTCACTTGGGAAAACGCCGTCGAGGATTGGAAATCACGAGAACAAATGAAGCACCAGTGGTGGTAAATAGTATTTGTGAGGTGATCGTTGAAGCTGGTAATATCGGGGAACGCCAGATTACAGCGCACGCAAACTGGCCCCACATCTTCGTTAACCAGATTAGGGCTCAACGCAGGGAGACTAGCGTAATCTACTCTCGCGTCGGTAGGATTGAGCTCGACGGCGCTTATTTCGCTACCAACGGACAAAGTTGCAGGCGTCGAGTCTGGGTGACGGGCCCGGGAATAACGAAGATGCTATTATGAATCGTAGTATGCCCCCATTATGAATATATCAAAGGCCACTCACACTGTCCAACGCCGTCTGGCTTCCATATGCACGATGACAAGGAATGCATATCGTACCGTGCCATTTTGCTAAGCAATGTTGGCTCAGAGCAGACTGGGATGCGAATCTTCGGGTACATCCTGAGCAAGACAGCATGGCAGTCAGCCAGGAAGGTTATTTACTACGAGATGGCACTGAGCCCACCTTTTTATAGCTTTTGCTGGAACTGTTGGCACGTTGCTGCGACGAAGGCTTGCCCTTCCGCTTCTTCACTGCGCAGCAAAGGCCAAACATGAGGTGTAGAGTGATCCACCTCCCTTTCATTCATAACCTACAGTCCGGGGGATGGCAACTCCCCTTTACGGCGCGAATCGTCTCAACAAGGGACTCGGATCCAACGAGCAGGTCCATTTTCACGTATGCAGCAGTACGATGCCTACTTCTGTGGCATCGGGCCTCCAGTCTCGATGCCCATTGCATTCACCAGTGAGCGTGTGGTCGGTCGAAGGATTTTAGACGCCCAATGTCCCGACTTACACCGATGGTCCGACGCTGCGCCCACTCCTGTTGCTAATTCTGCCGCCAAAGGGCGACGGTGGGCATTCTGTATGAATGTTCATTAACACTCTCGTAACGGCCGCCTACTACAAGATTAAACCACCTTCCGAGTCATGGTCAGAATTGAAACATACTTCAAGAGAACAACGAACACTTAGAAGTTGCCAGTGAGTATCGGCATGTATCCTTACACTGCATCATTCATAAACACACAAATTAAGATATTAGGTGGTGAATCGTCGCTGAACATATCACCGATATTTTGATCGGGTTCTACCGTTCAGCTGCCGTCGTCAACCCGGATTTTATCCAACGATGCAGTAAGCTTGGGAAGCAGGCATCCGAGGGATATGTAGTCCGCCCGTGTTGAGTTCACGATTTGATTATGGCATGACTGAACTTCGGCGTACCCCTCTGGTCAATTGCGCATTATACAATCAGCGAGGCACATCCTCGCTTCTACACAAGCTAATTCGTGAGTTATATGTGCTGGGCCATTTACACTTGACTCGTTCTACCTGACGCTCTAGGGACCTGCTCAGAATATAGGTTACGAGGCACAAGCAGTCGATTTTAGAAAAGGTTTGGAAGGTAGTTTCCTTGTCGTGGCCTGGAGGGCAAAATCAGCCATGTTGCCCACTATTAACCATCACCATCACCTACGCAGCCCACAAATGGGTGAATTCGTGCGGTGAGAGGACCACTCCATCACGTGTCGTGTTGTGGTCTTATGTGCCACAATTGGACGGTCTGCCCTCGCTCTCTCCACTACCACCACCACCATCCTCGACATGTCCGGTAACTTTGAGAACCTTGCTGTTGAGATACAGGATCTCATCCTCGAGAATCTCGCTGGGGACGAAGCATCGTTGTATCAATGCCTTTTCCTTACGCGTACTACTCGTCGCATCGCGGAACGCATCCTCTACCGTCACGTCTCCCTCACCGCCACCCGTCGGTGCCTTATGTCGTTCGCTAACTTCATTGAAGCATCTGCTGCGTCATCTGCCCCCCTCCATAAGTACGTGAAACGTCTCACCGTCGTCTGTCCTTACGACATGCACACGACACGTAAAGCATGTTGGCATCTTCGACGCGTCCTTCGCCAACTTCCCCGACTGGAGCACTTTGAGCTGGTCGACGACGAAGGATGCGATAGACAACCCGACTGGCTGGACCGAATCAACTTCCTCAGGGAAATCACTGTACCCTTGCGCCGATTCTCGTGGGGAAGGCTCATTCGTCTGGATGGCAGGGACAGAGTGTCTCAATTCCTTAACAAGACGCCTTCAATTGAGTATCTCGAGATCACAAAGATGGAGCCTTCGTCCAAGCTGAAACTCGCCGACAACTCGCTGCCGTGGCTTAGATTCCTCAGCAGTTCGTCAACCCTCGCGACCGAGCTCGTCTTGACTAGGAATATCGAGTACTTGGATACTTTCGAGCTCAATCTCGATGCAAAACAAGAAGTCCCACTCGCCAACCGTGCATTGAAGGCACTCTCCCTTCACGATATTCGCGCCTTCCCCCAGTACATTGGTCGCCTCCCCAATCTCCGATGCGTCCATCTGCACTCAGCACACAGAGATATCCTCGAACCCGAATTTATCACCGCGTTCAATGCCCAGAAAATCAAGCACATCAGGGCGTGGTTTACCTGTGAGGATGAAGGAAGTGTGGTTGTTGAGTTATTCGAGGCTGTCCCCTCATTATGTGTTGTAGAGACGGAGGTACTTAACGACGTAGTGGATGTCAACGTAAAAACGTTTGAGCGGTGGGAAAGGGGCGGGAGTCGCTCTATCGGGCAAAGATCATATGCACAAGGAGAAGAGTGGCACTCTGGCTGGGAAATGGAGGAATATGTAGATGCTTGCAACCCAGGTATGTCTGCCTCGTTGCCTCCGCCCTTCGCATTGCAATGTTCATCTTAATTTCATCGCAGAACTGTATCCGTGTCGGTTGTAGAACTGGAAAGGAGTTGAGAGGTATCGGGAACATATCAGGAGGCCAGTGTGTTTGTAATGATCGAGGATATAAACAAGCGATGTATATGTTTCATGTAGTTCGTAGAAATTGCATACCAGACGGCAACGGTGAGGTAGAAAGCGGGACTAAGCTTTGTTGTACAGGTCGATGATGATCAAAACTGAACTGAAAGGACACGCTTAGAGTCTAAGCATGGGCATAAAGAACCAATTCCCGCCCTCCCAGGGAATCGGCAGACACTAAGACTTTGTCCATGACCTCGGTTATATGACCTCTATCGAAATCCCAGAGTTCGGAGGAGGCTTGAGCGTCGCCGGTTGAAGCGACAGCGCTGATCGTAATGCTCGAGAAGTAATGGTTAAAGAATTGGACGAATTCTTGAATATTCGCATACTGCTCCTTGATTGCTCCTTCCAACGCCACGAGCGGAGGATTCGATTCTGCGGGGGCTACAAGACTATTCATGATGTTTGACAAGTGCGCGTACTCATGCTGAGATCGACGAATGTGTCCTAAATCGACGTAGTCAACATTAGGAAATGGGAAGGGCGGAGTCAGGAGCCGCTACCAGACGCACGTGGAGAAGGAAGCTTCGATGCGAGGTCCCGCCTGCACTCTTCCAGGGTAGCATTTGTATTCTCAGACTTATCGAAGAGAGCAAATAACTTCTGGCGGATGATCCGTGATGTTTCGTCGACAGAGGTGGAACGAATGTCGTGAGGCTGCTGCGACTGGCTTATGGAACGAAGCACGTCGTGCAGAGCCTCACACTCTGCCTTGAGGCACCCCCGGATGTCATCTATATTTTGATCGAGAGATAGGCGGTATTTGGGCTTCGCATCGCGGGCCATGATGTTGAGGCGATGGTAAGCGTTATGGTATTGATGAGTGGACTTGGCGAATGCTTGAATGAGAAAAGGGAAGTCATCCTAGATGCGGTGAGGATCAGGAAAATCGAGCTCTCAGGGTAATATATTGCATACCTTCGGCTGCACAGCTGATCAGCAATACCGATTAGAATCTATATATTCGGGGTAAGAAATCCACTCACTGCTGACACGCTACATTGAGAGACAGTAAGCGTGCGTATTATGGAGGAGGGCAAAGGGCTTACCTGATGAAACCCATCATGTTCCCCAAGTTTTGGATAGAAGTCCTCGAGTCGAGTAATCTAGTATCGATGAACACTATGTTAGAGCATGCATTCCGCTGAAGTGCTGCACTTACATCAGAAATGTAATTTCGGTTGTTCCTGGAAATCTCTGAGAACCTGCTTCGAACCATGCTCAGCAAGATCGGATCGCAAGCAGCTGCCCCGCTTGCTGTGGAGTGAATCTGGGTTTGCAAGTTCCGGAATGTATACTCCATGTCCTGCCACCATACAGCGAATTGGCCAACGTGTTCGGCGACCTTTCCCATGTCATTGGATACATCTTGCAAGCGTTTGATAGCGTCTTCGCAAGCAATTTGTTGCCTTTCCCTGCCTGTAGTGTAGTCTTAACGGATAGAACGGCAGTAATCTCATAGCACTTACTCTGCATCATGAAACGAAGACGCTCGTCCGCTTTCCCAGCGGCCAGCGTCGCAAGGGGGAGAACTACCGGTAAAACGATACCTAGTCCAGGAATTGCTGCGCTCATGATCGGGGCAACAATTGGAGCAACCGTTTCCGTAAGGCCCACTAATGCACGATGAATACGCCCTGTGTGCTTCGCGGCGCGTTGGTAACGACGTTTGGATACCTCGCATACCCGGTGCTCGAAGACAACCTGCTCTACTGCGTACGGTATACGCCCGGTCAGCTAAGTAAACAAAGGTCAGCGCACAAGGCATTATTGTATTGTTCGTTTTGGAAGAATTTGATTGACCTGGAAAATTCCCTGCCGAAGCGTCCTGAACTTTTGGACGACGCCTTCGGCTTGTTCCGCACCCAATTTCGTCGTTTCTATCAAGAGGTCAATGTTGGCGGACACTTCCGTTGTGTTCCTTCCTTCAGATATGCCACGGCACAGGTCAACTGCTCCGTCGGCCAACATAACGCAATTGCGGCTCGTCCCAACGCTGCTTGACAGGGCGCGACAATATGACTGCGACTGAGTCTTGATGAAACCGACAATATCTTTCAGGAGGTCATTCTCAACACTGTCAATCGAAAGAGAGCTGGAGGCCAGGTATGAGAAATATGCAGTCATGGTTACGAACGTGAACTCGGCTCGACTCCAAGGCTCGAATATTTGAAATGTTTTACGAGCAGCGTCGGATAACCCCGTCAAGTCGTTTACAGACACTATCAAGTCTGTGCATGTCGAAGCGTTACTTGATTCCTGGTTTCCAACTACGTTCAAATAATCAAAATTTACTGTACCTTCGAGGGGTGGGGACCTACCGAGTGCTACCTCCATGTCGACGAGGGGATCCGCTAAAGTTGAGGCTTCCGACCCCCTCTTATGAAGACGGGTATGAAACACTAGAATGCCATGTTCTATAATTGCAGGCTGTGAAGCGATAACTGCAAATGAGGCCAACACGAGGCTACTTTGTCCGCAAATCATCTTGACTAATCTTGATGGTCTGCCAGACTGTCACGACCTTTTTATCAGGCATGTTTCGTTTTTGACATGTAAATTATGGATGCGCTGGTGCAAGCGAGCAGCAATCACACTGCGTGGTGCCGGTGAACGTTTGAACGAAGTTGGCCGAGTGTCGATGATATCGATACAGGTTCACATGGTCAATGTAGCAATTTCTCACACTAGATTAGTACATTAATTTTCAAATAAACACAACCATGACTTCAATTGCTTCCTCGAGTCGAAGCTTAAGCTTCATTTCCCATTGCTCGCACAAATTTTTAACAGCGATAATACATACGGGAGCAAAAAATTTGGATACAGGTCCCACTCACACACCACATTTGGCAGGCGTACACCTCCGACCGCTTTGAATGAGTCCTCTTACTGACTTACTCGCTCAAACCTAATCGACGAACAACCCGACGGAAGAATGATTTCGGCATCAAGTCCTTCAAAGTGTGGTTACAGTAGTCTTGCTATGTCATTATCTATGACAAGATGAGGGTCAGCGACATAACATCCGCAAAATCGATTCTGAAGGCACCTCAGATCGGTAAATCTTGTATTGTTGCTCCATATTCTCCCATTGCTTGTATACCTGTGTGCTGATGTCTGGGCTTTTTCGAATAAACCGTATAGAGCCGGTCAGGCGGTCCACATCAACCTTTAGGCTACTCCACCAGTCCACGAATTCTCCGACAATGGAGACGAACTGGTCCAGAACCAGGACCGTGAGTTTCAAAAGATCCTTCTCATCCATTCGACGTAACTCTGATACTTTCTTTATCGCGTGACTAGGTATGAAAGGTGAAGACACTCGCCATTAAGATCGACTCTCTGTCGTCTCACCAGATCCGTACTCGGCGGGAAAGGATCGGATGGGGGTTCACTCGGATGGATCCTCTGCATCTCCTATAACCACCATTGAATATTACGAATACGAAAGCCTCTAGGTAACCCACCTCAAACAGGGCGATGCGGATGCTTCGAAAACGTTTGGAGATATCTTTGGCACCCTTTGGTATCTTTCAACGCTTCTCCCGTTTGCTCCGGCATTGGCTCAACGAGCACCTCGGGCATGACTGTCTTGTCGTCGAGGGCTTCTTTCGCTCCCCTCGAAATCGACATGCCTCTTTAAGCCATCCTGATGCTTGCGTCAATTGTGCGACATACACCCCGGCCTGCTCGACGACATGCTTGTAAACTTTGTGCTTCGAGTGGGAGTGAATGAAGGTCCGTTTCTCGCTAACATCGTGACATTAGGGGGAATGTTATCTGACGAATGGCACGTACTTGTATTTCTCGCAGAAAACTTTCAGACATTCGAATGTTTCGTGGTTCGACTTGGTTAATGCGTATACAACACCAGCATGCCCCGACGCCCTGCGAAGGATATCGTTTGGAGGAGCAGTGGTACCCTCAATTTCATGATCTGGAGGCAGCGCTTCAGCCGCAACTTCCGTTTGCTGGGGTACACGTGTTGTCGCTGATCTGCCTTGGCTTCGCGGATACGGTTTCCTTGCTTCAAGACACCGTTAGTCGTGTTATTCCTGGTCACTGAAACCCGTTTTACTCACCATCCATTTGGTTGCTGTCACTAGGAATCGCGTCCAGACTGTCCCCTTATTATTGACTGCTTAAATAGCCGATGTCGGGGCGACTCAACTTCAACACCCCTTGTTTTCGGGTCCCATTGCAAGCCTCATGCAATCTCGATGCATCTCGAGGGTCGGCGGTTTATTGGCGGCTCGGAACTTCACGAATATGAAATGTAGGCGTTCGGCTGAAGTTCATCGGTGGCCATCATGAAATTCGCTCGGTTCCTGCGTGTAGATCAGAAGCTCGCCTCGCGGCTTGTGTATGGTCCTGTGGCTTCCGAATCTCACGTTGCATGTTCATCACGCCGCCAGTATCACACGTCTACCGGGCGAGGAGGGTACATTAGCATCGTTTGGCGAGACACATTTGAAATCTGTATTGTGTCTCACTCGCAAGTTGAAGAAACCATGTCTGCTTTCGCCGTGTCAACTAGGACCAGGACGACCACTGATATCGTAAGCCCAATAGTCTCATCGTTCCCCAAAAATAAGCACTAAGCTGTGGCGGTAGAATGACATCGACCTCGCTCGACCGGTCGCTACTCTCGCAGAGACTATCTCAAAGGCCATGTCGGCGATGTACGCTCTGCACGTGGCCATGGGCCGCTCTTGCGCGGAAACATCGTCGAACTTTATGGAATTCGTCGAATGCAAGCAGAGAATTCGCGCTCATTGGGGGGCCTTGGAATCTTTCCTCCAGCACTCGCTCGGATATGCTCGCGATTATCTCGCTCTATGTCAGTCACTCCAGCATGAAAGTCAGGCGCAATATGCGGTGGCAGCGTTCGCGATATTGGCCCACGCACAGCAGATTCGTAGCGAAATAGCCCGTTTTAAGCCCGCTTACGCTGGAATGGTGAAAGAATTCGAAGACAAAGAACTTACGGCGAAATTCCGCAGAGGAAACGGCAAACATGGAAATAGCTCTTCGTTCGACGGTAGGGTATCGTCTAGAATTATGCTTCGCGTGGTGACACAACTCCAGCATCGATTCTACCGTTCATCCAGACATCGCAAGCAGCCTTGTACCCAGAAACCGGTGATTCGTTCAAGATCGCCTCCTCAGCCCTCTCCGATTCACTCATCGCCATCGCTGACATCAGCGCCTTTTGGGATAGACACGCTGACGACCTCCAAAAACTGTCGCGATCTGAAGAGGGTCTGAAAATGGCGACGCGAGACCGAGGCCACTATCAAGCAGAGATCGCTCGATGGAAGAATTATCACACCGCCTTGCACGATGCAATTTACTCCATCACCTCTTCTTCGGATGCCATGCGGGTGAGCCCGATGATTCAGCCAAGCAATTGGCGAAGGCGACTTGGTCGTTTTATGCTAAAAAGAAGAGCCACCGACCCAGCGACAAGGTCAGAATATGCTCGGTTTGTCTTCAGTCATATTCACTCATGAAATCGCAATAGATCCGTATTTCCGGCTGCAGAGCTGGGGGTCTCCGGAGCTGGATACGATTCCCTCAAAAATCCGTTTGACGTGTTGATCCTGTCCCGGACCACTCATACAATCAATGTCTGTTTGGAGTCCTTTTCTCAGCGATTCAGGTACGTCAAATTTCAGCCAGCGCTCATCCCGTTCTAACATCGTGTAGCAGACAGACCACTATCATGCACCGTCTGGGAATCTACGGTCGCCTTCATCGTATTGCCCAGCAGTATACAGACACGCTGTCAAGCGTGGAAGTTCTCTCCAATGCCGCAATTGAGTTCTGTGGCGCCATCCAAGGAACTATGCAAAGTCGTGCAGCAGCAGAATCCGCGACATTCATGCGCGGCCACGCAGAGAAGTGTAGCCATATAATTTCTGAGGTACTGCCGAAATATAAAGCCCTTCTCCGTCAATTGCAACAAGAGCTCAGCCGGACATTATCAAGACAGAGCGCCGACATTCTGTCTCCGAGTTCGGATGTTTGGGACCGAGATCTCGTCGCTGACTGTAGGTGCCTCGTCTCTCTCGATCTATACCCTCATCAAATCCATCCCTTGTTTCAAGCTGTCAGGGCGCTCAAAGACAGAGAACTCTTAGTTTGCATCCATTCGACCTTGGACCGACTCATTCATTTATTGACGAAGTTCCGAGTATTTTGGTTTAGCGTGGCCGCGGACTCGGACCAGCTCCGTTCCGTCGGTCGCATAGGGTCATTGTTAGCGCAGCAAATTACTCCGGTGTGGCAAAGAGTGGAGGTGCTCCTTCGCGAGTACAGATCGGAGGTGCGCTCGACGACGTTAATAGTGGTGCCTCGACTAAACGCAACGAAGGTTGGGCTTGGGAAGACTTTGAACTTGACTGGCCCTTCAAATGACAAGAGTCCGGGGCTGTTCAAACGAAAAAGGAACACTAAGTTCAGCGACTCTGATACTATCGCGTAGGGCTCCCATCCTTGAGGCATACAAGTGCAGGAAGGGGGTCCCGGCGCTGTAATGCATGTGTAGTACATCGTTTCTACTATCAAACGTGAATGTGTTTCTCATTGATCGTTTATTTACATTACGAGCGTCATGTGAGAACGTCCTAGCTATTATTCAATTCATCGTGGATGTGAAAGTGGGGAGGAGGCGGACTTAGAAAGACTGGAATGTATATCGATCAATACAATATGGGCGTCTTAGTTACTGTCAACTGCGTCGGCGATGTCTTGAACCGATTACTACAGAACCTAAAAGATGTTCCATAATGCTCGACAAGCGCTGGTTCGGTGGCAGATTTGTAGGGCGTGGTGAAGGCAAGGTAAAGGTGTGTTGATATACTTATAAAGGCACAATTAGACCGTCCGTGCAGATAGGCAACCTCATTTCGTTTCCCCTTACAAGATGACAAAGTACACGGCAGCCTTCACGAGAATGGAAGAACTCGTCAGCACAGACGTGACCGACGGTCAGTGCTATCGTGAATAGTATGCGAGGCACGAAAACTCACTTTCACGAAGCTGGCCGACCGCAATGCATTGCGCTGCATGCCCCTTGCGGAAAGATAGAACCTGAGGACAGTTGGTCCAGCGAGAACTCAGAGAATTCGTTACGAAGCGATCAAGCATCTGTGCTTTCGCCGGGCTCTGAAGCGGGAGACGGCGCCCTTGAGCATGCGGGGAACCCTTTCCACAAACCATCAGGAGCTGAAGTCGTCCGTAGGTTGACGAAGTCCAACAACGAGACGTTTGTATGTCTGAGGGTCTTTTGTGAGAAATATAGGTGAGGATATAAGCGACACCGTTTGATGATGCTGAACCCGATGTCTTTGTAGGGAAAAGAAACATTTTGGGGTGCATCACATGCATCGTCACGAAAAGAAGATATATAAGCATGTTGTCGAGCAAGCAGGAGTATACGTCGGCACAATCGACACCAGTCTCGGGATTGCGCAGAAGGGCATTGCGATATGCCGAGACGTCAAGGCGATCCTCGAGGATCCCAAGCTTGAACTTGCCCTTATGGTTGATTTCATGCTCGTGAAAGCGAAAGAAGTCTTGGACGATGTGGCTAGCATCTCGGGGCGATTTAGGGAGATAAGAGTAGCTCTTTACGGTGTACGTTCCTTTGCTTCGAAAACGATGGAAATGCTGACTGTAGTTCATAGGAAATGCAACGAATCGCACCGGGGTTAGAGCCACACCAGCCTGAACGGTGTTCATATACAGGAGAGCATGAATTTGACTTGCGAGGTTGGTGAATTTCAGAAGGTGGAGATGATATTAATGTTCCCGCGTAGCATTGAAACGAATGGGTGACGAGGATCTTCTTCAACTGACCATAGACGTCCTGGACCGATTCGCTGTAATCGTCGGAAACTTCATTGATTGGTGGAGCGTCCTGCGCACCGACGTTGATAGCCTAACTCGCAGCATAGAGTTCATACGTAAAAGCCCAGCGATCGGCTCTCGAGTCTGGAGGCAATGGGATGATGTAGAAAAGCAATATAAAGGCTATAATTCGGAGGTAGGGGTTCTCTCAATAACGAAATGATGGAAGAGTTGCTAACGTACCGAAATCTTAGATAATGGCTCAGCAGGATTACTATCATGAGACGTTGTCGGACTTGGTGGTGCCGGTGTCCCGTGTCCACCGTGCAGTCCACCGCGTGGCTCACGGCGTAGCGCACAGACTGGGACTAGAGTGATGGTACTATGTATTGAAATATTGATATATCACTTACGACATTTATGTGGCCTCTGCATCACTGATTCAGTATTCATGCCGTGAAAGGTGTCAGTGACTGAACCTTGATCTTGAACTTGTGACGAGTCTGCGTTTCTTCCGAATGGAGTCGAGTGATATCGCGGTCCCATAGTTTCCAAGAATTTTGAAGTAGCACAGGTGTATATTCCGTGTTTTCAGTCTGAAACCTTCATGCCCGTTGAGATTCAGCACCTCCTCTAGTCTTCGTGTATTACCACTATTTTCTGTCCCCCACGCCCTTTGAGCAGTGATACCGGATCACGTATGTAGCTTTGAGAGAAGACCTAAAGACAGAATGAAGGATGATTGAGTCGGAGCTGAGTCTTAGATGCGCCGAAAGGTCGCGGGGTTTGAAGCCCACGAGGCATCACATGCGACAAGTTTCCCAACTCCTGAGTTTGTACAATAGCGGTAGCTCAGTTGGAAATAGTCAGAGGAGATGAAGATGAAGCGTGCCAGCCTAACACATGGAACCATGAGTGTCACCGTGACACACTTTACTGCAACGAGTGCCGGCATTGTAGGGATTTATGCCTCGCTCCTGTTGCTGACCTGTCCCAACACCGTTACTGGGGGCACCGCAGTACTCCCGGCATGCTATCGTTACCCATGTAACCATTATGGGCGGTAGTTTTAATATTTCGCTCATTCAAGCTGCTCGGATTCGCGGCAAGAACGTTTATGACATTGGCCGGCGTTCTTACAAGCTCGGTGTCTTCTGGTTGCGACTACCAGGATGTATTCATTTCAACCGCCATCATTACGACACTATCTCGGCTCACTTCGTTAAACCGGGATTCTGTTGACAGGTGTTCAGAATTGGTACTTACACAAACTGAGACGATGGTACCACCACAGGTGCCTGAGTTTGGGTCGGTGCGGCATGCGTGCCTATACGCGAGGGCGAGTATAACGATGAATCGAAATGATAATGTGTCGTGCAGCATAGAGACTAACCTCAATCCAGTGAGAGTATCGGTGTATCCGTGGAAAATAATTGGGGGAGGGCTGCAGGCGAAGATCCCTTGGGTGCATGAGTTGATGTTCGTAGTAAGGCCGTCAACGACGTTGTAGGTATTGTTGAATACATCCCCTTGCATACAGAAATGTCAAGACAAGCATAGCGATCGAAATAAGGGTCGGAGGCGTACAGCGATTAACGCCTCCCCCGAGCGCGCGAAGATTGCCGATACCAAAGCTGAACCCTGGGCAGATGGCTGTGGCGATACGAACGAGCAGAAAGATTCGGAAGAATAATGAGGATTGCATGAAAGTGTGACGGGACTCGAGAGGCTTATTTATGTGAGAAAGCGTGGGGGGTTAGCTCGGCTCGACTGGACTCAGTTGTGTGGTTCAAGTGAACACGACCAAAATATCGTTGATGAGCATCAACGCGCAAGTACGGCCTGCGCGAGAACTGCGAGGCCATATATGACACTGGGCGTGCTCGGCGCCAGCGTCGGCAACTTGCTACATAAAAAGTAACATGCCTTTCACGGGATGAGAAAAGAACCGTCAGTTCAGCGCGCATGACACATTGGCGAGATGTGGTTTAGAAAAGGCTGGCGAGTGGGTGAGGTGGGGCGCAAGGTGGGCGGCACATTCGGCGAGACGCGGGCGCGGTAAATGTTGCGTAATTCAGGCTGAATTCCCCAGCGAGAGAGAAATTACATATGCCGTAGATGGACGACAAGTTTACATTTGGAAGTCCATACACGTGAAGACCAGTGGGCTGCTTCTTCGATCACGACCGAGACTCGCAGAACACCCGATTCAGGGAGACGAGGGAATCCGGCTATCGTTTCGGCTTCAAGAGAGGCCGCATCAGGATGATACTCTGGGGTGTCACGAATATGAGGGGGCAGGGACTTGTCAACGGCGGTAAGCTTCAAATAAACCTCCTTCAATGATTGTTCGTGATACATCTCACTAAGTATGATGTCAAAGGACGAGAAATCCGCAGGCGACAGCGTAAAGAACGCGAGTTGGTCGCACGGTCGTATTTCGAGTCGCTGGAGCCGGCAGATGTCTTTAAGGTGCCGAATGCATGCACGTAGCCGAGGGAAATGGTCTGTGTATTTCATGTTTATCCAACTTTGCGCGTCTAGCGTTAACATTTCGAGTCGCGTTAGACTGTGTAGCGTGGAGGCGATGGCGCTAGTCCATGGTGAGATGCCTGTGAGCT
The DNA here is from genome assembly GCA_029467805.1 of Pleurotus eryngii var. eryngii. Taxonomy (NCBI): domain Eukaryota; kingdom Fungi; phylum Basidiomycota; class Agaricomycetes; order Agaricales; family Pleurotaceae; genus Pleurotus; species Pleurotus eryngii. The sequence goes on along the minus strand of SZVJ01000007.1, from coordinate 653,776 downwards.
TGAGAGTAAGGTCGGTTATGGTGGGTGGACATGTCTGCGGAAGCAGATTCTCGATGCTAGACACGCCCGAGCGATACAGGGCGGACAGACATTGAAACGAAGAAAATCGAGGATGGTGGGAGGTGTAAACCCGACAAGGGACAACTTCGTCAGGCGGGACGAGGCGAGCAAGCGCAGGATAAGAGCTATCATTGAAAGTGACAGGACGCCGCGCGGGAGCTCGGCGTAGGAGTGTAGATGCAAACTGCGAAGGTTACTGAAGCGAAGTAGACATGGGTGAAACGGGTCGGTTTTTGTGGACCTGGCGAGTTTGAAGGATACGTCTACGGCATGTTCGCAGAGATGGGGGTATCTGGTGTACATTCGGATAAACTTCTCCTTGGGCATGGCCCTGGTTCTCCCCGTTCGTCACTCGTGATGGTCCTGTGGATGAGAGATCGGCAGAGATAAAGCCAGCCATGGCAGACGAGAGCCAGCGCTCGTAGTCTTCAACCATCTCGATAATGGCTATCACGAGTTTCATTGGGAAGTCGCTGATATGGTTGAGGATATGAAACCGTCTTCCCAGCGGAAGTGCACCTGCGCGAGAAAGTCTGTCCCATTCGATGTAGGCTTGAGTATGAGTCGGCGTGAGTCGGCAGGAACAGTATTTTGAAGGAGGCAGTGCTGCGTGACCGAAAGGTGTCCGGCCCGTCAATCTAGACAGACTCCTGCTTCCAGAACGATTCTCCGACCCCAGCTCCCTCCACAAACTGTCGCCATTGCACCTCCCATGTCAGAAATGACAATACTAGGAATGACTTCAAGCAAGTAGCAAGCACGTACAAGGCTATGATGTTCCTCTATAGCCCGTTCAGCAGAGACCAGCAGTCTAGACTCCATTCACTTGCAAAACATAGCCAAAGTGTCCCAGTCGTGAGGTAGAGTAGATTCTTGTTCAACGAAGGAGAGTACGGGAGATCAGGACTCAGTACTGAGTTGCCCAGGGTATGTATGCGTACTCGAGTCCGACTCTTGATGTGGATGTACGTGAGGAGGGGTACAACTCGAGAACTCGAAAAATAACCGTGACTTGGTGGATCACTGGAGTGTACTCCGGCCCGGACTGGCCCGGGTACCACGCAGTCACTTTTCCAGCGACCTAGGGTGACGGTTCAAACGTTGAACGTCAACGTTCAACTTCCAGATTCCCTACCACAGCGCCATGCAAGGCGAACTCTCAAATTCCACTGAACCAATTGTCAGCTACGACGAATATTACCACATAAGTGTGGTATTTGGTGGGCTGGGTGCGTAAGTGTTTACCCATCATTAACGCAACGGCATACCGTTTAAAAGATTAAGTATTCAAACTGCAGTCCGTCCCTCAAGTGCACTACTTATACTACAAAATGCCCCCGAGTTCAACGGAGGTGGTGGTGGGGAGAATGGTTTTCGCTCGTGCCCTCGCTAGATGACCTCCCCGTCAGAAATCTGCTGAACAACAGAATAGTGGATGTACTTAGAACGCGGTCTAAGCATTCTCATGCATGCAGCACAAGCTGTCGACTTCCATCGTCTAGACCCGCAAACTCGGCAACCTCTCGGTCATATCTGGATCCTGCGTGCAGCCCTCCTGGACATGGTCGGCACCAATAAACTAGGAATCGGGCTTGGCTTCTTGATCTTGGGGCCGGGGGTTGGAGGAGGGAGCCGTAACGAAGGAAGGGATGAGGTTACGTGCTCCTCCTACGCAATAATATGACGGGTGCATCTATGATTTGGAACGGACAGCGACAGTGCTTACAAGATTTCTTGTGTACGATTTCTTGTGTACGCTCGGGCTATCTATATGGGCGCTGCGACCTTATTGGCAAGCCACTCGCGTAAAGCCAGCACCGAACTCCTTTTGTATTCCTAATCCCTGACTTCCAAACTTTCAAGCGCACACTGAATAAATCATACAGCAGACGTCCACAATAGGCGATTCGCCGGAGGATTCAATGCTCTACGACCCCCAAGAGCGGAATATATTCATGGACTCGAGTAGACTCACTCGAATGGTGGTATGCTCAAGGGACGTTCTATGCCTTCCATGGCGTCTAGGACATTGTAGAAGGGCGCGTCGTTGCGTTGAGTTAGATCGCATGGATAGGTACATCCCTCGTCCTTTCTACCCTTACCGTGCTCAGCAACTCCTTCATTAACTTATCAGTGCGTGCGTAGGCATCTCCTCGGATTCGCCCTCCCCAGATGCGTCTGTGATATCGACGTCCAGAAGGCCTGGGTCGCATTTGCTGTATTAGCCCCAAACACAGGATCTCTAAGGACACCTTTCACATTAATCGCGGCAAGCTGAGTCCTCTCCCCCTCCACCCTTCAAACAGGGCCTCGCGAGACGCTAAATCAATGGAGGGCATCGCTTGATCGTACGATGTATGAACGCGGCTACATGCACATGGTCACCACCATCACACAACCAAATTCACCTTCGATCAACTTCGTCCAACCACGACCTTTCACTAAGCACCCCCTCACATCGTTGACGCTCCCGGAGGAAGTATTCAACAGCGTGGATCGACTCACAGCCAGCAAGAGCGTGGCCTGAGCGTGTCCGCCCTTATCGTGGCGTCTACCTTCGTCGCGCATTTTACCACATCTTGACGGTGCCTCACCTTCAACACGCATTAGGCTGCGTTCAGCGTTGTTACCTTCTCTTGAATTTGTTTGCGCTTCTATATCTCACCACTTCACCCCCGACAGATGCCTTGCAACGACAATCGCCAGCAAAACTGCTCCCACCTATCGGGTGCTCCCAAGGGAGTGCACACCTACAACCACAACGGCGGCGATGGCGCATTTTACCAAGTGACTGGTACCCAGAATATCTACCTCTTTCCTCAATCTGTCGCACCGAATGCAGGCCATGGGGGTATCGTCGGGGAGGCAACTTCAGGGGAGTATTATGATTATGATGAAGAGCGAACATCTACGGACAGTAGAGAGTTAGAGCCCTATTGGACCATCGCCAATACACTGTCTCGTATACGCCAGCAAGTCCTGTCATTCTCAGAACGCTTTCCCTCCGACAATACCATTGCAACCATTTGTAGTGATGCCGGGGAATTAGTACCGTTAGTGCGATGCGTGGGGAGGACAATGTACCAGATTCAACAAGTGTCGCCCTTGTTCTTCGTCCACCCCTTCTTCTCTTCTATGGAATCACGCGCGTTCAAGGATGACGCACATTTGAAGGCCTTGGGGAGGTCCCTTGACAAATTCAAGCCTTGCCAGCATCAACCCCTAGGATGCGGGCCATCTGGCGATAACACCTGTTGCTGGCCCTCAGGCTCGTCCTCGAGTCTCCGAGAATGTTTCCGCCGCTGCTGGATTGAAATGTCACATTTTCTACATGTTCTCGTATCGTGAGTGACACCATACCTTCCTACAATTCTTAGTTGACATCTTGCAGGTCGCGCTTCTTCGAAAAATTCGATATCAAAGACGTAGTACTAGAGGAACTTATCACCAAGCTCTCGCTTACCTGGGATCTTCACTGCCCCACGGTAGATACCATCTGGGTCCGGGAGGCAGCTGGGTTGGGCTGGTACAGCATTCCTCTGAGGTTCTGCGAAACGTGGAAGGTACGATCGCCGCAGTATGCCTCCGTTGGAACTACACTTAGGCATCCTTCAGGAATTTGCCATGGTCATGAACCAATACTGTAGAAAAGGTCCGGAGGTGGAGTACATCCGCCGAGGAAATTGGGCAATCGTTGACATCGCTGACAACCAAACCATCGATCAAACGTGCTTCACTAGCATCCTCAAACCAGACATGCGTTTCGATATCGGCATTATCATACACCTACTTTCGGGGACACCCCGGACATGCCCTCAATGTGGTCATCAAAATCGTGGCAGTACGTCAATAAATGGATGGATACACTGGTATGTATTGATCATTCATCCTGCGTCACTCTACGCTCAATCAAGCAGTTCCAATACGAACTGCAACAACTCATACCGCATAGTGTCAAACTCATTGCCTCGTGTCCTCGAGAGCAAACCCGCACGGCCGACCCCCCATAGCGCAGGTCGAAACACATCTTCCCTCACCGACGCATCTCGACCGTCCGTAGACAAGAAGATATGGGCAAAGTTATCTGACATTCTACCCAGGATCTCAAAGCCTTCTAGCAAAATTCCTTTGTCGCTACCTCAGAAGGAACCAAACGGCCTATCAGGCAGAGAGCACCCAGGGTCGTCATATCTAAACGCCAAATTCCATCGGATTCTAGCAAACATCCCGAATTATTCCCTTAGTCAAGATGATATTAAGGTCTCAAAGTCTCCTCGAAGCGCCCCATCGTTAGGTAGTGAAACGTCCTTGCATTCTCCTGACGGTGGAAGGGGGGAAAAGAAGAACTCTCAGTCTACAGATCCACCATCACCGAGCGACCGAAGATCGGTGCCTTCCGACTCCCAAGAGGGCGACACCAAACACCCGCTACTTACCAAGGACTTTTTCAAGAGGCCATCTGGAGCTCAAGTGGTTCAAAGATTGGCGAAGTCCAATAATGAGACATTTGTGTGCCTGAGTGTATTTGGTGAGAAATATAGGTGAGGATAGTAGCAACTTATTCGGGTCGGGCGGCGCTGAAATCTGATATCTTTGTAGAGGGAAGAAACGCTTCGGGGTGTCTCTTTTGCATCGTCATGAAAAGAAGATGTACAAGCACGTTGTCGAGCAAGCAGGGGTATACGTCGGCACAGTCGACACCAGTCTCGGGATTGGGCACAAGGGCATTGCGATATGCCGAGACGTCAAGGCGATCCTCGAGGATCCTAAGCTTGAACTTGCCTTTATGTTTGATTCCATACTCGTGAAAGCGAAAGGAGTCTTGGACGATGTGACCAGCATCTTGGGGCGATTTAAGGAGATAAGAGTAGCTCTTTACGATGTACGTTCCTTTGCTTCGAAAACGGTGGAAATGCTGACTGTAGTTCATAGGAAATGCAACGAATCGCACCGGGGTTAGAGCCACACCAGCCTGAACGGTGTTCATATATAGGAGAGCACGAATTTGACTTACGAGGTTGGTGAATTTCAGAAGGTGGAGATGATATTAATGTTCCCGCGTAGCATTGAAACGAATGGGTGACGAGGATCTTCTTCAACTGACCATAACCGTCCTGGACCGATTCACTGTAATCGTCGAAAACTTCATGGACTGGTGGAGCGACTTGCGCACCGACGTTGACAGCCTAACTCGCAGCATAGAGGTCATACGTAAAAACCCAGCGATCGGCTCTCGAGTCTGGAGGCAATGGGATGATATAGAAAAGCAATATAAAGGCTATAATTCGGAGGTAGGGGTTCTCTCAATGACAAAATGATGGAAGAGTTGCTAACGTACCGAAATCCTAGATAATGGCTCAGCAGGATTACTATCATGGGGCGTTGTCGGACCTGGTGGTGCCATTGTCTGCTGTCAACCGTATAGTACGTTCTGCCCGCGGTTGAAATCGAGCGCAGTAACGGGGTGCACGCAGAAACTGCGGCCTATGGACCATTCATTGGTAACTCTACACGCATGGCTTCTACAATTTTAAAGTATGTCCTTCGTGCCAACACTTCACTGAATTTACATAAAGGTATGACAAGCAAAGGGAGTAGGATAGTATTACAATGTTCCTGTGATCATTACGAGTGACTTGATGTCCGGGGACCATGATTACTGGTGATGAATCATCCTCCACATCAGATGGATAGCCGCAATGTGTCATATCATGTATGGAGTTACAAATGATTTAGTGTTACATTTTGGAGACAACGCCCTGATACGAGAAAAAGACCTGGGACGCACCACGCAAGTTGGTTAAGCCTCCGCACGGAAATGCGTAGAGGGTGAGAGGGCCGATAGTATAACACCTCGCATTCTCCTCCCGTAGGATCGGTACGCCGTCAACCACGCAGCTGCGCGTATATAGGGTAAACAAGCCCCTTGTAACCTACTGCATACACGCAGGTATAGAGTTCACGCCACCGACTCTATTTCACCGACGAAAGTCTACCATACCAGTGCGCTAATTCTTCATCAATCGTAACGCAGTAAGGCGAGGGGATCCGAGCGGGCGGGAGCTTTTCAGTGGCGGCGAGCTTCAAATAAACCGCCTCCAATGATTGTTCGTGTTACATCTCAGTAAGTATATCAGGCCTGGGAGAAATCCAGTGTACAGAAGGTAAATTGGTCGCGTCATCGTATCTCGAGTCGCCGAAGCTGACAGACCTCCTTGGGATGTCGAAGGCATGCGCATAGCCAAGGGAAGTGGGCCGTGTATTTCATGTTTATTCAACTCTACGGGTCCAGTGTCAAAAATTCGAGTCGTGTTAGACTCTGTAGCGTTGAGGCAGCGGTGCTGGTCCACGATATAGTATTCCGGAGTCTGAGAGCGAGGTTGGTTATGGACATGTCCGTTGAAGCAGATGCTTGATTGTATACAAGCCTGACTGGTATACAGCCGACAGGCATTGAAGCAACGGAGTTTCAATGGCGAACACTTCGTAACAAGGGATGCGATCTATTTCGAGTTCGTGCGGCCAACCATGTGGACCATGTGGAGGTTCACAGGTAGCGTCGATGGATCCCATTGCGGTGGAGCTACCTCTATCAACGCGAGGGATCGGAGGTTTGAGCGCATCACTTCGCCGGAACGAAGAAGGTCGAGGATGGTTGGAGGAGTAAAGCCGACGAGGGACAAGCGCGTCAGGGAGGTCAAGATCAGCAGACGCGGGATAAGAAATATCATTGAAGGTGACAGAACACCGCGCGGAAATTCATATAGATCGGGGTAGGATTGTAGATGCAGGCAACGAGATTTACTGAAGCGAGCAGACGCGGGTGAAGGGCTTGGCTTTTGCGGACCTCTCGATTTCGAGGGAGACGTCTACAACATATCCGCAGAGATGGAGGTATTTGGTGTAGATTTGGAGGAGTAGTCAACCAATTGAACTCAGCGAAAGTGGGTCTGCGGTTTGAATATATCTGCCCCACTCAACGTGGCCTCGAAATATGGTTTGAGGAAAGCAGTCACGGTCCTGTAAGACGACCAGCGATCCAAGATTAAAGTTGGTCAGACGATGGTCAGGCCCCCAAAATGAAGTATCAAGTTTCGCTATGGCCTCTCACTGCAGGAGTGCATTGCTAGTTGGATCATTCACCGCCGAATCACAGCGCGTACAGTAATCACAACCCGAGCTGCTGCAGCCAGAAACGAGTCTAATACTCAATAGAAGTGTTGAAGTGTGTCGTACTCACTTAGAGCACAAGGCACTGACACAGCAACGGGAAGTTGGAACGAGTCCTTGAACAATAATTACAATTGTTGCGCTTGAAGCCTAGGGCCAGAAGTTAAATTTCCATGGCCCCTAAATTTGGAACCAGCACGTGTTGGACTTACCGTCGACGCTCAAATCCATCGTTGGTATCGATTAGTGGTTAAATCACTTCGTTGTGGCCGACGTGTAGCAAGTCCGAAGAGCCGCAGGTTCAATTCCTGCTACTGACATTTTTGACGCGTTTTTGCATCCAGTATGCCCTTGGTGATCCCCGAGAGCGTATCGCCTGAGTAACTTTGTCAAGCGTATGCATGAGATACTGACTGTGGTGACCTCTGCAGACGAGACGGTCTCAATCAAAGAGGTGCGGCGCATTCCATGCTCTCAGGTGGGGTCTTCTCCCAGCGGTAGTCGCATGAAATCGGAGAGCAAGTATGTACCTTGGTCCCGTTCACGCCGTTCGCGTCGCCTGCTCGCTTAGTGCCCTATAGACCATTGATTGCCTACCAACGAGCGCAGCTGTTATGCCAGTAAGCGGTTGGATCGAACTGATAAGATTGAGCCACTGGCTGGAACGTTTGGACGTAGTACACGATGCTGACACGACGAGCTAATAAGGGAAGAGATTCTGCAAGGGGATGAATGTTTAGCAGTCCTAACTCACAATATATGTCTTTTCAAGCGTCAGAGAAGGCTATGGCTTAGGAGCGGGTGCCGCCCAAGATCATCCTGTTGAGCGTAGGCAGCATATTCATTTTCGCACCGCAGCTCACATTCAAGACCATAGCGTACAACTAATCTTTCCGTGAGTCATGGGTGCACAGAATGAATATTTGCCAGGCACGAACCAGTAAAAGGAACCTTAGCCATGTTTTGACATGCTCACCACTCTCTATCATCTCCTTGATATAACGCACACCTCTTCCGGATTTCCTTATCCTGATAAGCTGGTCTAATGTCAGCGCATACCCCTCGCCCTCCGCGCCATAATTATACCTGTAGGGAACCGGCTCTTTCGATGCGATGTTGAAGCGGTTGATGCATCCGTACCATTTAAGGTCTTCCTCCTTCGTACCGCCTTCGGTCGCACCGCATTCGGCAATAGTCCAATACTTCACTATCCTATCGGAGTCTCTCTCCTCGTACCGTAGACTGTCGATACTCTTGAAAGAGGTTACCAGAAGGAAACCATGCCAGCGGTCGGCGTGAAGCCGGAGTCAGGGGAAAATGATAGTGCCTACCAAAGGGCGCGTCTTACCCTCCCGTGCTAGCCAGTCATTGATGGCGTTCCCGAGGTAATGGTCAAGAGTCTCTGTCGTGTATTCCGAGCTTCTCCACGATGGCTCGTGTAGTGTCGAAGCTTATAAAATAACAAGAGACGTATGGAAGAGACATCAGAAGGCGTTCAAGCGCTCATGCACATGAGGAAACAGCAGCGACAGGGAGACCGAGTCCAAATATACCTGCAGACTGACAGTGAGCGCGAGAAGTACTGGTTAACTGGCAGCACGAGTTGCATCCAGGCTCCGACTGAAATACAGTGGGCGCTTGTGACACGCTCTTCCCACCAGGGAAAATCCCACCAAACGTCGGTTAGAAAAAATCGATTTTTTGAGGCTCAAGTACTAAAAGTCAAAAAACGGCCTGGAAACTAGGGAAAACGAACTAACCTTTGCGGCAAGTTAGAAATAGTAGGAGATAAACACAGCCAACGGCTGAATCTCACCCTCGGGGTATTTTCCCTCTGGAAAAAGCTTCGACAGGCCTACCCGAGGCGGTTCAGTCTGCTCCAGCTTCTTCTTCTTTGGCTTCCTCTTTTTCTTCTTTTTCTTTGCGTCGCCTGCGGCTATGGCGTTAGAGATCTGTCAACTCAAAGTCATGATGCGCACCTCTAAAAAAAACAAATAAAATCACGAGAAATAAAAGAAAAAATTGCAGAGTGTCCATGTAAAGATGGAGAAACTATTTGTACAAGAAGCCAGTAGCCGGTCTTCGTAGATTCCATGTCCTGTGCAATTTATTGTATATCATTTCAGAACATCAGGTGCAAGTCAAACAGGGGTTGATGTTCGTATTACGGAACCCCTACTCAATAAAGCCGCTTAGTTGGCAGAAGGACTGGGTGATTACGGCGACCCTAAAAACACTTCTTTGGAGAAGTTTGAGTGTCGTAAGGTCGCTCAGGGCTGATTGCACATTCCAGCGCCCTAGACAGACTGAGTTCTGAGTCATCCAGTGTACTACTGTTCTACCAATAGTGAACTCAGTGCACCGCTGTTCTCATTGTTCAGTAGTCACTGCATACCCGCAACGTCGCTCGATGTCCAATTGAGTAAGAAATATTAGCGCCTGATAGGAGATTGTGAACCTTTATTTCGGAGAAAACTTGACAAGGAGAAGCGTGGGAACCTTATGTAAAGCTAGGTTCCGTGTATGGACGAAATACTAGCAGATAACGAACCAACATTTGGAGGGATTTTCCCGGGTCCTCCACCACCACAGCTCGTCGTTCAAGCTCAAGCTCAAAGCTCTGGTACAATTAGAGAATTGAAAGTGTTATGTGCTAACTCAGAACATAATTGAAAGAATATTGTTGATCACCAGCAAAGTTCGTTGTTGTTGCCTTCCACAGTATTTCCGCCGATTCTAATCAGAAACTCACTCTTACTCGTGTCTGCAGGGACTGGGGGCTCATCTTGGGCCTGCCTTTCGGAGAAAGCAAGGTGATTCGCTCAAGACGGCGTATTGGTATAGGGGGATCATCCCCGAACGGATACTTTCAAGATGTAGGTCCCCCGCGTGTCGGGTCATGCAGAGCCTTATAAAAAGGTTTAGAGCACGGCTGGGACACCCACGTCCCGATCCTACACCACAATATGCCCAGCTTCGAGTGCCCACAATGTGATAGGCAGTTGAGATCGTCCATGGCACTCAGCGACCATTGTCGGTCAACGGCGCATGGAGCATGGTGCATACCGTGCCAAAGATGGTTCGTGAATGATCAGGCCTTGCGCCAGGTACGTTGAAGTTCCCTGCAACGGTCGTTCTTTACCGACACATTGCCCACCTCTGCTATAGCATATCAACGCATCGCCGAAACACCAGTTTGATTCCGACGACAGCTCGGAAATCTACAGCTCTGATGACGATGACACCAGCTCTGAGGAAGAGGATGATGAGGAACCTTACTGTCGAGGATGCAGTCGCTGGTTCGTGAACGTCATGAGTCTTCGTGCTCATCTGCGAGACAGCCCGCTCCACAATTGGTGCTTCCAATGTTCCCGAGATTTCTCAACTGCCACCGCGTTGAATCAGGTATGAGTCAATGAGCTGCTTCTTTTCCCCTCCCCTTTCACCTCATGTGCTCTTATCTTAATTGTTTCAGCCTTCGATCGCTAACTCCATCTACTGATTATAGCACACTCAGTCACTTGCGCACAAGGATCGGGACTTGCAGTGTCCCTTTTGCCGTGTCATGTTCAAGAGTCCTTCTGGCGTAGCGTTCCACGTTGAGTCTGGGTGCCACAAGATCAACAGACACCAGGTCACTGCCGCGGTCCACGCCCTCGGCATCGTCCCTACCATCTCCGTCAATCGCCGCCTCCAGGGTTCCTCGAATTCCTTCCCAACGACTCTCACGACCTTCATAGCCACAGAAGCCTCGTTCAATGGCTCTAAATACGACTGCTATCTCTGCAACCGCAAATTCAAGACCCTCAGCGGTTTGAACACCCACCTGAATTCGCCGGCGCACGACCGGGACGAATTCAAGTGCCCGAAGTGCAAGAGGGAGTTTAAGTTGATTTCGGGGCTGGTGCAGCATATCGAGAGCGGTGTGTGCAAGGTGGCGCAGATGAAGAAGGTGGAAGCTTATTACGAGGACCTGACGGCGGCCTTTTCAAGGGCTCTCAAGATGTAGGTTATGACAGGCTACAGAAAGAATGTAGAATATACAGGCGCACATGTACACAATGTATGAATAGGTCTCGTGGTATATTTATCTGGTAACAATTGTTGACCCCGTTACCTTGCTTGGAAAGCAAGGTCTTACACCTTGGAACTCTTGATTCAATATGCTCCATGACGTTCGCGGAGTCGGAATTTTGGTTTGTCGACAACCGTAAACACCATGCAATTGTCCCGTCTCCGATGTTGTCTTGTTCTTTCTATACCATGCGCAGAACTGGGGTCCCGAACTTGTAGTTCAGCTTGCCTGTCGTACGTGCTATATTGACGTTCACCACCCAGTAAGCCTTTGCCGTACCTCTCATGATGGACCTACTTACGTCGAAATCAAGTCAATGGGAACCATCTACGGTGTCCATAACGTCCCCGGTTTCGTATTGAACGAGTCTATAATTTTCTATGAAGTAGAACGGTCCGACCTTCCAAAACCGAAATACTACTGCCTTCATGTTGATGGGGTGAGCCGCATGAAGGAATGGGCGCTCCGACTCATCCACGAGTGGAACATGCCGATGGAGGTTCGACCGGTCTGGGTCGGCGACCGCAAAGCCATGTACGCTTGGATCCTGCCCAGAAACTATACGAAAATGCTTCTGCACGACCGAGAATTTCAGGCGCGCCTCGTGGAATTCAAGAAGGCGGCGCGAATACCGCCCCGACTCACTACCGAGATGGTTGGCTCTGCGGGACGGCGATATGCCGAGTTCCTACTATGGCAAATCGTGGGCACAAGAGGAATATCGTTCTCAGAGCATTCAGGACACGGAGATGTTCCTCAAGTCGTGCGCAAACTGTAACAAGTCTGCTCCGTATCCATGGGAGGAGGGTGGTGAGGACCGTGAGGTGGACGATGATTTTTCAGAAGATGAGGATGAAGGAGACAATAGTGGGCCGGAAGGCAAGGACCAGGATGAAGACGATGGCAGCGAATGTGAAGACGGAGAGATGCCATGATTTCGAGGTCAATTTCAGAGGCATAGCCTGGTCGTAATCTGAGCTGTTAACGTCGAAGCGCGGAAACGGAGTGTCATCTTGCTCTTGCTTTTGTGACTACTTACTACGGTCTTGCAAGTCCTAGCCCTGACAGTCACATTGATGCTGAGGATAATCGGGCCAATTCCATAGACCGACACCAGACTTGCGTACTACTATACTGTGACATACTAATACACTGCATATACGACGAACTTCTAAAGTCTTGGAACATGGTCCCCTTTACGCGTTCGCCCGGATGCCTTCAAACTCTCGAGTGAACTCATCCATGGCCTCCAGCGTCTCCATCAGATGCCCGTATGCCAGCTTCTCGTTCCGTGCAATAGCCAAAGACTGAGCCGTCCTCGCCGCGTTCTTGATTTGCCTTCCATTAACATTCTTCTTCGCGAGTTCACCGATTTCTTCTGCAGTGATATCATCCTTGGCACCAGCCTTGGCGATGAATGCCTGCCAGACTTGTTTCTTCGACTCGAAGGAAAGCTCGCGGAAGTGCAGTGCGACGTGGATTCGGGACAGGAACGCTTCGTCGAACGCCTTCACACGATTGGTGGTCAGGAAGAGAATACCGCGGTAGTACTCAACATGGCGCAGGCTAAGAGAGGTCATTGAGGGAGCGGTACAAGAACAAGACAGATGTCACTCACAAAACAGCTACCATGGCATTCCGTTCGAGGTCATGGAGGGAGCGTTGTTCGAGGAATACGTCGGCCTATACAACCAATTTAGTAACGGCGTCACTGAGGAATAACGATATATTCACCTCGTCGATCAGGACGATAGCCTTCCACGCGGTAGCAACGTCAAATATCCTTTCCAATGCCGCGTCGAGGTCAGCTGCCTTCGTGCCCAAGTCACCACCTCCAACGATATACAGAGGGCGCTTGACATGCTCGCTGGTGGCCTCCGCGGAGAATGTTTTCCCTGATAGTACAAGGATGAGCCCACCGAATAATCATAACGAACGCAATACGTACCGACACCAGGTGGACCAAAGAGATTGATCACTAGACCGTGCCCCTTGCCCTTAATGAAGTCGTCGAAGCCAAGTTCCCGATGGTGAGCTTCGACGAGCGACTGAAGAAGCGTCTTTCGCCCTTGTGGGAGAACGAGATTGGCGAACGCGTCGAGTGCCCAGTCGACTGGCGAAACTTTCTGAACATTGAACTCCACTAAGTTCGTAACCGTCAGCGAACCATGCATGTATTCATGTTGACAGACGTACACCACACTTTATCAGAAAGACTGAAACCGTACACGACGGCAGGAGTCAATATCAGTTCTTCATCTGTGAGGTCTTCATCCACCTCATTTATCCGCGTGGTTTGTATACCTATATGAGGTAAGGATAGTATACACCGCTGGCTAATCAGACACCGGTGCTCACCATTGTTAGTTGTGGGGACGACGGCTTGAACGGGGTTACCGTACACATCGTATCCATCGTAGTCGCCGTGGACGTTTCGGAGGTGCGGGGGTGCGGGAGCATCAGCTTTCGGCGGCACAGGCGCAGGGAGCTGGTAGTTTGCGTTGAGACGACGGAACGTGGCTAAGGGAAGCCTGAATTAGGAGTGTACTCTATAAGTTGGGGTGATATGGACTTACCTCGGTCAACCATAATTCGGCTGTTAACATTGTGACGCACGACACGCTCGGCACATTTGAGCGCGGCATTTCCATGGTACTCGACATGTTTCGCTCCTCCCGAAGACAATTCTCTCCACTTCTTACCTCTCTCCAAGAGTCGTGCTTTCAAGCCTTCCGGATCGCGGTGGAATTTCAGTGGGTATGAATCAAGGGAGGTGATCTGCACGGTGCCTTTGAAAGCAAGGAGGAGGATCGTTGTTTGGACGCGTCCTACCCTGCCAACAGAGACGCTCCCATTGCTATCCGTCCCGGATACATTGGTGGAGCCTGGGATATTTGATGCATGGTTGTTATTAGAATCAACGATGTCGACACTCTCGCAAGTCAACACGTAGCACGGCTTCCCTTCGACGGAAGTGCGGGAGACAGAGGAGAGGGTGAAGAGACGAGGTTCGCCGGTAACCGCGCACGACGCGAAGAATGTGGTACGCGGAACGAGGATAGCGTACAACAGGTCGAAGGTGATCTCAGCGTGCGAGGTGAGAGTCTGTATCTTCGCAAGCATGACGCGATAATCTTGTTGGAAAGTAGAGATCAGGAGAGAGACGGAGGAGTGTCGGTACCTCTCTTCGGTAGTCAGGGCCTTCTGAGCAGCAAGTTTGTCGCGATATTCAATGAAGTTTGGCAAGAAGGTGATGAATATCTCCGGTTCCAGCTCTAGAGGGTCAGAATTCCAAGAAATTCCTGGCCATGATATGATGACGTCCTTGCAGGCTTGGACGATGTAAGGACTCTTGATGACAACTTTGAATGTATGGGGTAAGTGTTCTTGTTTCGGAATGGTTCGAACAATACTAAAGAAGTGCCCATGAGCAATATTTGACAGTTGAGGACAATGGTAACTTACACGAAAGCGAAGTCCTTCCACGGGTCATTATCGCTGCCTATCAAAGGTCGGGCCTCTGGTGTGACGGTCGAGCTTGTGTTCTAAAAAGAGTCAAGGTTAAGTAGTTTTCTAGATCATTATAGATATAACGTACCCGGTACTTGAAACCTTTCGACCACTTGCTATAGTAGTAGTCAACACGCTTGAGCTTCAGAGATGGTGGGGGAAGATCTGGCGTCTCCTTGACGGTGCCAGCTTTCGACTCAGTGTCATCATGGTCGCCGGCGATAGTAGACCCTAAGTCAACGGACGACGACTTGGGGGATGCTCGTAGAAGTGTAGAGAAACGACGATGCATGTTGTGGGTGGCAGGTTGGGATGGTCTCCAAGTCTCTGATCGTCTGCGAGTTTATATGACTGTGGGGTACGTCCCTGAGAATGGATAGGTTCACTGAGCGCCCAAGCTGTGAAATGACAAGAGCGAGTCAGAATTAGAACATAAGGCGGTGCCGCTGGCGTTTTCTTCTGATTCTACAATCGAAGGCTGCGTAATATCAATGCAGTATAATTAGAGGGCGATGAATAACGCGATCTTGATGCAGAAGCATTTCGGAGGCCTTGGTGATCGTTCCAAGACTGCTCGTTCTCATCCAAGTTCTGCAATATTGCATTACATACTTCCATAGCTTGTACAATGTTCATGGAACTCAAAGGCATCCGTATCGTTTTCAATCAATCTGCACTTTGTTCTGTTGCCGTCAGCCGATGTTGCGACAGATTGTCAAGATGAACAGGTACCTTATAAAAAGCGACGTAGCCTTTAATATTGTTCGCCTTATCTTTCGTTTCAGGGTAGTACCTAGAGGCAATAGCGTCAATATCACAAACTGTAACCAACCTTCAAGCTCACCAGGCAATATCACGAACAGTCTGCCCATTGACAGTGGCACTGTAATAAGCAGCCGTCCTGTTGTCTGCCAGTTAGTGGTCCCAAGGCACAGAAGGTGTTGATTTACCCTTT
This sequence comes from Pleurotus eryngii var. eryngii, assembly GCA_029467805.1. NCBI lineage: Eukaryota > Fungi > Basidiomycota > Agaricomycetes > Agaricales > Pleurotaceae > Pleurotus > Pleurotus eryngii. Next base: position 638,006 of record SZVJ01000007.1, on the reverse strand, counting down.
CCAGGGACAGACTGTACTGCATCCCGGCGTTAATAAACGTTCAAGCTGTATAGAGACTAAACTCACGATGTACTAGAGTCTGTGAAATACTCTTTGTTCACAGCATCAGGTGGAAAATAGTGATTGTTTTCCACTATCACCGTTTTGTCCGATTCAGCGAGGACAGTACCGTCGAAGACAACTTTGACCATGGTGGTTAGGAAACAACAGCCTTTGTCATGCCATCGGATCATTCGGGTTTTCAGGGGTTACTCAGGAGCTTGTGATTCAATGGCTATCGTCTTGCCAAGATACGCAGGCAGGCTGGGACAGTTGTACGACAGAGCGTATCACTTGCAGCAATAGATATAGCCTCCATCTACTTCTTAATCACGACGCGCAGGCTCGATACGCGTTGCACTCTCTCATTGGACACATGAAGGTTAATACCAAGTAACCGCACGGTGCCGCACAAACTTGCATGTACATTACTGCCGAATTCATTCCTAATACTTATATGCTGATGATCTACCTATGCGACTAGTTGCTTATACCAGGCGAATGCTTTCACTCGTTAGTAAGGTTAATGGGAAGAGATGTGCGTCTGGGACGAAATGGAGAACATTTCTCCCATGTTCACCAGGGCTGGAGGGTTGGGGGCGCGCTCGAGTATCTGGGCAGATTCCAGACATAGGGCAAGGAGCATTTTGCTTCCGCGATCGGTGAATAACATACAGAGACCTGACCACAAAAATAGAGCATAAAAAGGAGTGTGCGCTAACTTCCCAAAGAGACGTCCAAATAGGAGAGTAAATTCGGCGTGCAGGCAGATATCGTTCCTAGGCAATTATTACGCGGGAATTATTCCAAATAATATAGACAAATAATATATAATATATGATGTAAGTAAGCAATAATGTACTGACTGTGAGAATTATTGCTTACTTGCATTGTATATTCTTTGTCTAATTATAGTAGCACTATAAATTTATTACCGGGAATAATTCCCACGTGGTAATCACATATTAACTTCGACAATATCTGATTCCGCACATTGTGATACGGAGATGTCGAGAACTCATGTGGTCAGCGAAGCAGGACTAGACACGCTGAAGCAAAAGGGGATGGAGTGGGTAAAAAAGCGGAAGCAAATATGAACAAGGATGTAGGTATCTAGCCCAAGCAAGACGAAGAGGGGTGTACCTATGTCCTCCTGGCCGTCAAAAGAAATCGACCACACGTCTTCTTATGTCGGAAACTACACAACAACATACCACCCCCAGCCAAATACTTGATAGAAGTATTCGCAACGAAGGGGTACGTTTTCATGTGCAGGACGCAAGAAGACGTGATGGTCGTCTCGAAAGCTAGGCGACGTACTCCAGAGTCAGCTCCGAGTTTGAAGGAGAGGGAAAGATTGTTGCATACCTCTCGTTTCCAGAGCGCGGGCTATTTAAGCGTTTACTGTCCAGGTCTGACGCACCCCTGACGACACGATTGGCAACACGCGCGGACACACTGACGGTCTTACCCTCTGCCGGACGCATTTCATCGCACGACATTGAAGACATTTTCATACAGCGGATGGAAAAGTGGCCCACCATCTATCAGTATATCTACGTACACTTATTGGCAAGGAGAGTCGAGCCACTTTATGGGGCCAGGAATGCTTTAGATGGATAGATGGTACGTGATAGCGGACCACGGTGATGTAAATATGGGTGGGCGAAGGACTGAGTGCGTGCCTATGCGGCGTCGATCGACGCGAGGGAGGGAGGTGCGGCTGTTCCAGACTGCACGTTTTGGGGGTTGTATGATGTCGGTTAGGTACATCGAGGATGTGGGGCCGGGTCACTACTGGGCGTTCGTGTCGTGTACCAAGTCTATGAGTGCTTGGTGCGCACGCGTGGTACTAGAAACTGATTCGATATAATCAAAATATCGAGGATAACTTGACGCTTATTCAGTGGCTACGCAGCTTGGGGAGAGAGCACACATTGCATTTCGGTCTTTTTCTGGGGGAGACGTCCGTAAGAACATATGTTCACGGCAGCCCTTCGTGTAAGCGCCGTATACCACATTGCTTATGAGAACATTGGGGACTAGGAAGAGGCTATTGTCATGAGGCCAGGCATACGTACAAGGTCCCCAGAAAGCTTCGGTCGACTCGCAAAGATATTAGGCAAATGAAAAATACGTTCGCCCTGTTCGCGCAACACAGAAAATCCGTCAGTGTAATTTCCGCCGGCTGAAAATCGTCGGATATCATACCCCGAGGCATCTTCACGATCAAGATCGTCTCTCGCTTCATACAACATTCGATCTGTGGTACTGAATCCGGGGGGCATGGGCCTGTTGGAATGTTCTTTTCATCGATGTCATGCCTTGTAGATTTTCAAGGCCGAGTATAACACATCCGAGCATCGATGGCGAGGACTCGTGGACCAATGCCATCAAGCCATGCATTTGGGGTCGCACCTGGACTGGTATACAAAGGAGCAGGTGTACCCTCGAATAGCAACCGCATGTATCTTGGTGCGCACAGTGTTCTGTTCTGCCTGCGAAACAGATATTAAATTAATAGAAATCGTATTTCTACATCTCGCGGCCTCCCATTGGGCGAGAGCCATGTTCCTATGAATTCATGCAAGTCACAGAAAAAGTGAATGAATGGACGATGAACCTCCGAGTCGGATGCTCACCACAAGGCCTTGGCAGGAGGAAATTGTACGCATGGGTCCATCATCGCAGTCATGAGGCCTGTGGTTGACGCGTTGGTGCGCCTACACGTCCTACAATTGTTGAAGTCCCCCTGGGGAAAGTCTGAGTCGCTGTCAGTGTGAGCTGAAAACGGTCGTCTGACCGTGAGAATAGTGATTGCAACAGAAACGGCTCCCACAGTCAATCTCGCTAGTTTCTTCATTAATTCCATCGACTAATTCCTCAAATGCCTTTCGACAAATCACTTCCTCGTGAAGACGTTGAATGCACTCCATTAACATCGGGCGAGGAGCAAGACTACGATGAGCAGCCTCCCTCACCAACTTCAGGCAACGCTTTTGTACGCTATCTGCACGAGGTAGCGGAGCGGGACCCCCGCTTTTACCAGGAAACGCCATCCGCGACGAAGAGGGTTCTCCTACTCGCATTCGTGGCTCTACTGTTCTGGCTGGCTTTTTCCGTGCGCCGGTCCATGATGATAGCAGCATTCGGGGCAGAGGCAGAAGCTAGCAAGTCCGATCGGTGAGCATGGCCTGGTTGACCTGCGGCGCGTTCGCTAAGAATATCCAATTCATAACTACAAGCTACTCCGACGAGTACATGTTCAGACCCGCAGCTAGCCCAATCATCGCGGAGACTATGAAAGATGGCAGTGTTCACTTCAAGGGGGCCTTACCTACTGCTCTTTAGGTGAGGGGGTGAATGGGGTGGATGCCTCATTTCCGCTGTAGGAAGGATTGTCAGCTTTCGCAGGGCGAAGTTTTGGGTTGGGGCGTGCACGCTTGGACCGTGCACATGAGGCCTGTCTTGCAAAGCTATATTGGTGAGCATCTCAACCTGTGGGCATCAGATCGAAACCTCCGCTTAGCTACCCCCTTCCCCAGAGATATCACAACCACGTTCTTTTACCGCCGTAACTTTCATTCCGGATTTCGTTCTCAAATCCTTATTTCTGGACTTAAGGCTCTGGACTCTCTGCTTGAACCCGTTTCGGCTGGGGGCGTTGTTCTTCTACGTATCTGTCGAAGTGTTCATTATATACATCCGCTTCGTTCCTGGGCCGCTGAAGGATCACTGAAAGTTTCAACAGCAGATGGACGTACGCGTGATTGCTTTCCACACTTCCCGCTTAGTTGGATGCAGGGCGTGTCTGGAGTCTAGACGATTGGGCATTCTGATGTGTCCACGACTCTCGATTAACTTTGTCGGCTTTATTCCGTCTCGAGCATGTAAGAAATACGATCCTTGGTTACGCTAACATATGTTCACCACTAGGGCCTTGTGGGGACTCGCTTAGTATGAATTGTCCAGGCGTCTATCATACCTCTTGACGACATAACTTCTCGAGAACGATCGCAAGATACGGTGCCGTCGCACAAAGTGACCTTGCATTCTGACTTCGCCGTGAGCAGCGTTCTCACATCCCCGCGCGGCGTGCACCTACCTACCTTTTGGGGCTTCCCTGACTTCGTCTACACGCCACCCCCCCGGATTGGGAACTTCTCCGCTCGTACAGAGGGTCGTGTATCAGCCATCTGAAGCTTTCAGTCATGCACTTCTCTTATTGACCTCCCCACCGACCACCGACACAAGACGGCCAACTCATTTAGTAGAACGCCACACGAATATGTGCAGTTATCGTGATGCTCGAGGGGATTCCTCGTCCCCACTCATGCATCATGGGCTAGCCACGGCAACCGCGGAACTACTATAAACTTCGGGGTTCTTGACTTTACAGCTTTACAATCCACAGGTACAACCGAAGTTTTTCTTTCCCACCACTTATCATGGAGGGCGAATATTAGTGTTGCGACGGCGAACTCGACGGCAAGTGTACTCACTATGTTTCGTTTCTGCCGAGCACCTTACATATACTTGACATAGAAATCCTTGAACGTAGCCTCAGTGCCAACGTCATTCTTTGGGCCGCAAACCATCACTCCAACCCGCCACTGGTGATGAGACAAATTCGCCGAATGGTGATTGAAACCTTTCACTTCCCTCATCATGAGGAGATCCGGCGATTCGCCCCGGACATCAAACGGCTCGCGGGAAAACAAATGGAATACCCGCACGGTAGGTCCAAGCCGCACGATGCGAATGAATAACCAATATGGGTCCTCAGAGAGTTGGGACGTATTCTTGGAAGCGAGTGCAATCGACCAATCGGACCAATAGGATGCAACGACGCCCCTGCAGCCCCCATGATAAGTGTGCAGTCTAATACGCATCGAGAGATCTGATTGTACCCAATCCATTGCTTCCCATCGTCCATCTCCACCCCTGTTTTAACCCATGAGGATTCCTCACCATCGCTGTCGTCCGCAACGACCATCAAGCATCCTTGATCGTACTGCACTCCCCATTTCCCCTGGATCCAAACTCCTGCTTCGAACGACTTGTCGCCATCGATAGGGACAGCGTAGAACGCACCCGTGTGCCTGTTGGCCGCTTCTTCTCCTGGGCTGGCAGGGATCCTCCAGTAGTCGGTGTTTGGAAGTGCCTGGATAATCGCCGTGCTGGGCGTGATGTGGATGGACGTCGCTGGAGGGCTTAGACGAAAACTCTCGGAATCGAAACCTTCGTAGATTGTAGTCGTCATGTTCAATTGCGTGCTGCTCAGCACCTCCTTCTCAGTTATACTCAGAGCAAGGACCAGATGACCCCCACGTGCCGTACCCGTGGTAGTTTAAGAAAATGTTACACACTGCAGCAGTCGTCGTTGATGACACGGGGGTAAGCCAGCATTTTTGGTCCGATTAGGTTCTATGTTCTTCTATACACCCGAGTAGAGAGGAACGGTGCCCGTGAGAAATCGTGACTATACAGGCAGCTGCCTCCTCGCACCAAGTGGCCTCCCGCTTCATAAATGGTGTAGGATCTGGCTACATCTTTGTGGAGCATTGAACATGAACCTTTGGCGCAGTAGTTTGGCGCAGTGGTCGTGGGATCAAAGCGCGCTTTGCTCATTCTCTCGCGAAGCAACACCGTATCTCGCGGAGCGACCCCGTCTCCTGCGAAGTGTCGTTCGGTAAACTGGCAGGCGGCGAAACTCAAATTTCCAAAGATCAATGCTACATTCTCATAATCAGAAAAAAGCACTCGCAGTCAACCACTTGTTGATCTGCCAATAAAAACTTGAGCTCTGCCCGAGTTGAACGGGCGACCCTGTGGAACCAAGTTCTGGAATCACATGTGATAACCACTACACCAAGAGCCCTTGCATAAAAGAACACTTTAGATACCAATATATCCCATTATCACGAGCGGCCAACAGCGGTCCGCTCGTTTCCCGGAACCTCCACAAGATTGTCCGTACAATCCGGACAAGGTTCAGCAGTTGTTTTTTCTTCTTGGTCTCCATCGTTCGGATGTTTGGAGGAGCATTTCGCCTTCCATCAAATAAAGGAGACTCTTATGCTTCAATGGTCGTAATCTTTTCTTCATGTCCCTATCTCCTATCGCCTAAAATGATCACATGATATCGAAGCTACTACGCAAGTCTGGCGGAAGCAGCGCACCATTCGAGTTTGCAGCAGACAAATGTGCTCCAGCACTCGAGGTAACAAACCCACCGGCTCATCTCATCGCGAGCTACTACCACAAATTTTACAGCAGCGGTTTGAAGGCGTCTAGACCCTAAGTAATGTGCACGCTATGCTCGTATGCCCTCACTAACGAGTCCCAATGCTTCTCCGAGGCTGGGACTCCTACCACAGTGAGTACGTTACCCTCACTTTGAAATGAAGTGACTAAATCACTTCTAGACAGTAGTATCTTCAGAGGAGGGAGTTGTTAAACATCACAACAACGACACTTTTCTCTCCCTTTCATGGTGTCCAGAGCGCCGGCCTGGATACTGTGCGAGCCCTAAAGGGCTGTTACGTTGACCACCTTTCTATCTTATATCAAGCGTTCAACAACTAGCTGATCGCATTCATCTCTCCGAATTGGCTTGTGAACTGCGGATCACTTAAACAACTTCTTGGCCTCGCTCGCGAGCATGTTCACGATCTCATAGCTCGTAATTCTGAGGATAGATATAGTGGTAGCCTCAAGGATCATGGTTTGTCCCTCAAGCCCACGTTCTCAGGCTGCTTTGGACTCTCTTTCCCAGCATCTAGTGTGAGCGGCCCTGAACGAGTTCGAGGGCGTGCCCTCGGAAATTGAGATCCCATGGAGAGGTGAACTTCAGGCGACATCGCAAGCAAATCGATGTATGTCTAGATCATTTCCTCTAGCGAATACACTCATCACCATTTTGCAAGCGGTTAGTCCACTCGAACATAGGTTTCTTCGCACTGGGGGCTACCACAGTCTCATCTCCCAAATCTACGTCGCACCTCACTTTCATCAATGAAAAAGAACTCGGGTGAACATAAAGAAGGGATGCTAGCAGGTGATACCCAACGTGGCGGAGATGACTTGGCCTTTGGCAATGGATAAGAAGTGGATACAGCGGCGACATCGACGATAAAACGGCTCCATGGTAAACTACTGCCTTCCATTTGGCGATCGTTTAACTCCTTTACCCGATTGTTTCGAGTGTGCCCGTCTCACAGTGCACTAGCTATTTTTGGCTGGCCGCCCTTCGAGGTTCATGAAGTTCCCTCCCCTGAGCACACTGCTGCTTCGAAACGTCGTGATCGAATTACATCGTGGAATAGAACGCGCTGTTTCTCATACAAACTTAACACAGACTCAAAGTTTTCTTCGTCACGTCCTCCCGTGGACAATCGAACCCACAAGGACGTTCTTCTCACTTCCCGTCACAGTTTCAAATCTCCCAACCGATCACTCGATTCGGCGCGCTCCGATCAGACTTGGTTTCGGCGGCTTGTCGGCGAGCGAACATGGGGGCTTGAAGCTTTAAAGTGTTGCGGAAAGAGGTCGACTCGCGGTCGCCTTGTCGTGCTGTGCTGTGCTGCCGCGGGTGGCTCGGTCGGCCATACTAGCCATGTTACAAGCTCGCCGTACAGAGTCAATTGTAAAAACGAATAAAAGCCGACCCACGCAGTGAGTTGGAGTGACTCAGGTACGTATCTCCTCTCAGCTTGCTCTTTCCGCGATGTACGATCTCTGACGGAGCTCCAGGCCGCATGCACCCACAGGCCCCAAGCATGGGTGGTTGTACAAGGATGCCATTAGCAAGGACATGTGTCTGTCTATTACAATCCGCCCCGTTCCTCCAGTCAGCCTTACTCATTGTAGACTGATCATCCCACGCCACCGCGCCCGCAACTGGATACTCTTATGATACTAAGGGCCAAAGTATTCTAAAAGTATTCTAAATACCTTTATCATACTTTGTCCTAAATTATTGATGAAAGTATTGTGAAAGTATCAAAGAAATTGCCTTTTTTGGCGATTTTCTTCAATACTTTGCATGTACTTTCACCATATTTGGTAACAAAGGATGTTGAAAGTATTTAGAATACTCTCATCATACTCGGACCATTTGTATGATAAAGGTATCTAATCCTGCATGTTGTGCGCGGAGCGGTGTCTTGACCAATTAATCCTTGGCTAACCAACAATGTAGAAGCTAGATACGGCAGTCTCTGACAGATGTCCTCCTTACCACTCGAGCAAAGGACATCTTCACTTGTTCGAGAAATCCGAATGAGGAGTTATTTGTCAGATCGCCATGTTGCAGACGTGATATGTTCTGGATCACTCGAGCTGGCCCCCACCCCACGAGCTCCATGGACAACGTGCTAATGCTCAGCTATTTGGTCAACCTCATCAACTTCGTGAAACTAGTCTCGGGTTCAATATCGTGCAAGTTCATTCTCTTAGGTCGAGTCGCCTCCAGGAATTATTCCCTAATAGAGCTTATCGGTGCGTCTCTCCATCATCTGGTCCGCACCTCCGCGCCCGCTAATTGCCACAATATATCAAAACATATACCACAGGTGCTGCCTCCAGGTCGTTGAACGTTTGTGGCATCTTTTGTATTCCGTAAGTTGGGCAGTGAAGATCGCGCGGTGATCCCTGGATCGACATAGTAAAATCTGCTATTGGTCGGCGGGCTAGTCGGCACACACACGGATGACTTCTATCCATTCATTCATTCATTAATCTGACCGACCTCGCCCTCCTTTTTCGATCGAGGGATTCTCGTGCTTCCGAGATTTCATATATCTCCTGTCGAAAACCGGCTGCTAAGATGTCCGCTCGCCTATTTGGTGAGATCGACGCTTTCACAATATCAGCCCCCTCATTTTAGTTGCCTGAATAACTCAATAGACCGTCTGTACCTGGCGCACCCACGCCACATGCTTCTCCCCAGGAAGCTCAGATGCTGGGGATTAATCGCCCTATCTTCGATGTGATCCCTAGAATTGATCGCCGCGTCTGTCCTCCGTGCGGGTGGGGGGATGGTGGGTAGTCAAGCCCTAAATATGCCCAACTGCTGGTAGTGCTCGTTGCCATGCTTTCAGGAGTCATCTTTCTCATCGCCCTCCCGTTCACAATCATCATATATATTAGAGAAAAAAACTCGACAAACGCTGCTGCTCCCTCCAGGGCCTAGGAAGTACCCAATTATCGGGAGTCTGTTGAAAATCCCGAGTGACAATCTTTGGGTCGTATATGACAGGCTCGCCAAAGAATGTAGTACGTAACATCATCACTCCTCATCACTCGAGTTTGTTGCTTATTTGTTTATTAGAGTCTGATATCATCCACCTCAGTGTCTTCGGCAATTCGGAGATCGTATTGAACTCGTTTGCAGCGGCCACCGAAGTTCTAGACCGCCAATCCTCGATCTCATCTAGTCGGTGAGATCTGTCAGTTACTTCCTACGTTGGACGACGTGATTGAGGTCCCCCTCCATCAACAGGCCTCTAGGCACTATGACAGGCGAGATTGTTAGCAAATTTCAGCGCGTTTATCGTCATTCCGCGCAGCGCTAATAAAATGGCTATTTAGTATGGGCTGGAAATACATTTTCAGCCTTCAACCGTACGGCCAACGTCGGCGCGACAGTCGTAGGATGTTTTGGCAAGAGTTCCATCCCGAACATGGTAGAGCGCACCATCGTCCCTTTCAACTCCGTTGCTCACGGGACCTCATTCGGCGTCTCTACGAACCACCCCTCGACTTCCCAACACACGTGTGTTCGCCATCTGAAGTTTGTTTCGATGATGATGTTTAACCTCTCTCGCAGCGCGATCAGCGCGGGTGTCATCATGGTCCTGTACGGCCTGGATATTCAAGAGGAGGACCCTAACATCACCATGGTCGACGATGCTCCGAAACACATCAATGTTGGGCTTATAGGCACCTGCATGGTCGATCTATTTCCTTTTCTCAAGCACATCCCTCGATGGATGCTAGACGCAGGCTTTCGGGCGGTTGGGGAGAACGTGGCGCGCGACCTCAACTTGTTGATCGACGTCCCATATTCGCAAACGCGCAAGTTGCCTGTATGTATTCTGTGGCTTCAATGGGCGCCGCGGACGGGAAACTCATGTACACATAAAGGCAGAAGGTCGCGGGGAATCGTCTTTCATTCATTGAGCCCTGAGCCGGGGACTAACACCCGATGGCGGGACAGAAGAGCGCATATTAAAGGAGGCGGCAACGACAACATACATCGGTATGTCTGACCCGCTCGTCAATGTGGTCCTGGGGTCTGACACGTGTATAGGAGCAAACGAAACGTCTAAGCTCCCAATGACGTTGCTCTTTGCTATCACGGCACAGAATCCCGATGTACAAGCGAAAGCCGAACAGGAGCTTGACCAATATCGACCACCGCCTTCCTGAATCCTGAATTCGGAGACGAGGCGCACCTGCCCTACACTTATGTGGCGCTGCTGGAGATTTTAAGGTATTGTTATGTCACATGTAGCCTGCGAACGCCCTCGTTGAGCGGCGTGAAAGGTTGGAGCCGACTGCCCCCCTTGGTGTGTTTTGAATTCGTCAAGACTTACATATATTTTCATTGACGTTGGTGATTGGCAGGCCTTCTACACAGTCTCGTTTCCGACGGTGAATATAAGGGATACCATCTCCCTAGCGGATCCATTGTCTTCCACAACATACGGTATCCGTCCCCGCTTCTATCGAACGGCACCGGCGGCCAATGCGTCCTAGGGTTATCCTCCGCGATGAAACTACGCTCCCTGAACCTGAAAAATTCAATCCTTCCCGATTTTGAAGAATGGGGAGATTGATACCCAACTGAAGGACCGCGTTATGGTTACATTCGGCTTTGGGAGAAGGCATGCTCGTTCTCAGTCGAAAGGATATTACTGACACCCTTTGAAGAGTTTGCCCAGGTCGATACTTTGCCTTGGATAAAACTGATGGTTAAACTTGGTCTCCGTCCTTTCGGTATACACCATTAGCAAGGCGGTCGACGAAAATGACTGACAAATTGAAATCAACCTTGAATATTGTAGTAGTGAATATACGTGTAGACCTGTAAATAGATCTAATAAGAATGCGAGGGTCTGCCTCCGGCAGGACAAGTCCGTGTGACACCCGAGTGAACTAGTGTGAGAACGATGAGTCCGAGAGTGATAACCAAATGATAGAAACTTCGGATGCTTCGGATAGCTTCAGATCCACTCGCGCTCGGAATGGCTGACTCGGCTTCGGATAGTAAGACGAGGATGGCAGGAGAATGATAAAGGACGGCAGGAGAAAACTGGTTCCAGATCGGACTCGGACTCGGACAACGGCGAACTCTGACAACGGATGAGAGGAAAGCTTCGGACTTCTCAGATTCTGACTCTGACTCGATGTGGGGGGGAAAAGCAAGCTGATTTTACTAACTACGAGTATAGGAGTATTTGTAGCTAAGTGATAATCAAATGTATGAAAGGTCCGAGACGACAAGGCACTAAGAACGAATAATGGGGATAAGAAAATTAGAAAATTAGAGTACGAAACAAAAGAGATACGAAGAGTCGGTCCGAAGTGTTTGATCCGTTATCACGTGTGTCCGATGCGGGTCCGTGACGTCCCGAGTCATGTGCGAGCGAGTCCGAGGAGTCGGAGAGGAGTCGATAGGAGATAGGGGCAGCCGGAATACACAGAACGAAAGGGTTCCACCCTTACAATATACGGCCGATCTTAACCGGTTCGTACGTGTACATGCATTGTTCGGCACTGACGAGTGTCTTCGAGTAGCCATGTACTCCCATTCAAATGCTCCATCAAGCCTCGTTCCGAAAAGTGCGAAAAAACTGATTCACGGTTGTCGCATTTGAACCATAAGCACCACACGTATGTCATGGTCGTATTCCATCCCTCCGTTACCTCTACCTGTATTTGTGCTTGGTCGACAAGATGCGAGTACTATGCTGTACTCCGCAATGTCGTCTTGAAATTGAATTGACCACAGGCTTCCGACGTCTTGTCGTAGCCCGGGGAGAGACACAACAAGCGAGATCAACTTTGCCTGTCCGTCAACTGTCAAATCATCTTATGGAAGCAGAACTGAAGGTCTAGAGGTTCTCATGAGGGCAGCGATTATGACGACGTCAAGGGTTGTAAAGACAAGAATCAGGTATATTCCACGGGTACTTGTAAACGAGAAACTAGACAAGAGGTGTGTGATGGGTGGTGCTGCTCCTCAGCCCTCCCCTGTAGTCTTCTCCCCTTTGTCGTCTTCGGAGTCATCGCCTTCAGAGTCATTGTGATCAGCGTCGCTCTGCTTTTCAGAATTCGAACGGCCATCCTCGTCCGGTTCATCTTCATCTTCGTCCACCTCACCGCCCTCCTCGTATACGAACGGATCAAAGAGGGTCGCAGTTTGCACACGATTTTGTGTACATCGGTTGTCTCCTGAATACTCTGGCTTCGGAATTCATCGTCCGCCCACGGTTTGCCGCGATGGGTATGAGGAAGGTCGCCGGTATGAAGAGCTAGCCACCTTGGTTTGCTTCTTCGGCGGGCCCGCGATATGAGCCACCTTCCTGAAATCTTCAAGGCGTGTCTGGAATTCCGGATCGAGGAAAAGCGTGGTCCCGTAGTTTCTAGGCAGCAGCCAGGCATACATGCATGTGCGATCCCCAACCCAGACAGGGCGGATCTCCATTGGCATATTCCACTTGCTAATGAGGGCGCGTCCATAATACTTCATCAGAGCCATTCCGTCAGCGTGAAGACAGTAGTTTGTCCTTTGCCTTGGAAGGTCTGATTGTTCGGCTTCGAAGAAAAGTATTGATTCGTTCATTACGAAGCCCGGGAAGTATTGGACGCCGTAGGGCCTGAATCCCATCTTGGAGAATCTCTTGTAAGAAGCGAGGAAGAGTAAGTGACTTTCGGGCTGCTGACACGACCCTCCGGCGGCTGATCATGTGATGTATCGACTCTTCGACGATCATGATGCATGATGGGGCGCACTGGCAGGCCCAGTTATACTAGTACAGGAAATGGTGTCTAAATGAAAAAAAAAAACTAGACAAGTAATTTGGCGGGTGATGTAACTCCTTTGTCCCCCGCTATAGCATCTTCCTCTTTGTTCCTTTCGTCCTCGTAATCATCCTCGGCGTCCGGATCACTTTCCTCTTCGCCGCCATCTCCAGAGGACTCATCATCTTCCTCGCCGCCCTCCTCGTATACAGGCGGGTCAAATAGGTCGCAGTTTGCGCACGATTTTGTATACATTAGCGTCTCCTGTATACTCTGGCTTCGATATTTCTCGTCTGCCCATCGCTGGCCTTGTACGAAGGTGTGGGGAATATCGCCGGTATGAAGAGCCAGCCACCTTGGTTGCTCGTTTGGCGGACCCGGATTCGAGCCACATTCTTGAATTCCACAAGGCGCGCCTGGAAGTCGGCATCGAGGAAAAGTGTGGTCCCATAGTTTCGGGGGAGTAGCCAGGCGTACATACACCTACGATCTCCAACCCAGACAGGGCGAATCTCCATAGGCATATTCCACTCGCGAATGAGCCTGAGACCGTACTGCCTCATCAAAGCCATTCCGTCGACGTGAAGACAGTAGTTTTGTCTTTTGCCTAGGAAGGTCCGACTCTTCTGCTTCGAAGAAGAGCAGGGATTCGTTCATTACGAAGCCTGGGAAGTACTGGACACCAAAGGGTCTGAACGCCATATGATCTGACTGTATGAAAGTGGCAGTGTCGTTCTATTTTTTTAAAAAGAGAATAGATGAATATTTTTCTCACTTGAAGTCCGTCACGTACATGATAAACGATCGGCCAATGTGACCCTTAACTTGAGGTTCCCCGGGCTACGATAAATTCCTTCTCTAGAGATAATTAACGGAGACAGTTAGACGCCTTAGCGCTCTCAATGATCATCCAGAAGTGCGCTGTAAGTAGCGGCGTAAACATCAGAGCCATGATAATTTTCCTGCCCAAGGAGGGTAACAACATGATTGACTGTAAAGAAATGTGAGGTCCGTCGACGCATTATACAAGGTATAAAGATTCCAGTAGACGCGATTTGAGACCGCTACACAAAGAATTAACTATTTCAAGGCCTGTTTGACATCCTCTTCTTCATCCTCTTTCTTCATCGTCATCTTCATCGTCATCTTCCCGATCACTGTAATCTTCTTCTCCACTGTCCGAGTTGACATCTTCTCCTTCGTCTGCATCTTCATCTTCTCGGTCATCATCTACCGCACCACCCTCCTCCCATACGTATGGAGCAGACTTGTTACAGTTTGCGCACGACTTGAGGAACATCTCCGTGTCCTGGATGCTTTGCGAACGATATTCTTCTTGCGCCCATGGTTTACCATAGTAGGAATTTGGCATATCGCCGTCCCGTAAAGCTAACCACCTCGGTAGCGATTCGGGAGGTATTCGCGCCCACCTTCTTGAACTCCACGAGACGCGCCTGAAATTCTCGGGTCGTGCAAAAGTGTTTTTGTATAGTCGCTGGGCAGGAGCCAAGCGTACATGGCTTTGCGGTCGCCGACCCAGACCGGTCGAACCTCCATCGGCATGTTCCACTCGTGGATGAGTCGGAGCGCCCATTCCTTCATGCGACTCACCCCATCGACGTGAAGACAATAGTATTTCGGTTTTCGAAGGTCGGACTGTTCTGCTTCATAGAAAAGTTTGGACTCATTGAGAACAAAGCCTGGGACGTTATACACGCCGTTATAGCGGATGATTCCCATCCTACAGTTCAGCGCTCAGCATTAGAAAAGATCTCAAAAGAAAGGAGAAATCCACTCGCCTGAGAGAAGAGGAAAAGGACCGTGCCAATGATGGACGTCAGATTGCGAGGTTAAAAGTTTTCTCCACTGTGGACAAAACAGGCAATCGAACCACAATCTAAACTCCGCGCACCCATTGTTCAGACTCGGAGTCGACGTGCAACAATCGACCTCGCCATTGTCTATAACTAACAAACATAAAAGGTGGAAGGGAAAGAGGAAGCTTGAGTTCTACCCCATGTCGGTCCTCCTGCGCGACAGACTCCTGGCGACCGACCCAGAAACTTTCTGGGTAACTGCCTCCAATCTACTCAACATGGCAAAAGATCCTCAGTACAATCACCGTTTAACGGAGTACGCTTGGTACTCCCTTTGGACCACCATATTTACAGACTTGGCTGCGGGTATGCGAGCGAGGGCACGATCACAACAGTTTATCTTCGCACCTGCACCACAGTTTTGTTTATGGGCTCCCATTCCCCATTCTACCGCTACGCAACGGGCCATGATGCCTGAAAATTCCCCGACGGATATAGTCATATCACCGACTGATCAGGACATTGTAACACCCTCGGGTGAATCGATTTCAAACCGGCAGAGCTTCAAATAATCAATCAACGAGTACCGATTCGACCAACCCGACTCAAGCCCCTCGTAATTTCCGCTTGCCAGATGTCTCCATGCTCGGTATCTCCGCGCGCAGTCCGGACGTAAAGGAAAGACTTTCAATTCATCGCAGCGACATCACCGGATTTGTCATACCCTTCATCTTGGAGGTCAAGCCAGCAGGCGTTCTCTCCGACATGAGTGAAGCCCAGAATGAGCTCACTGTCCAAGCCAAGTATCTATTCGCAGCATACAAACAAGATACAGTGATTGGCATTGTCGCCGCAGGCAGCTCCTTTCGTTATGCTATTTTTCGGCGCGAAGATTTGGAAGGCTCTATATCTACCGCCTCCGAGCTTGTGGACACAAGCTATTCCCCTTCAAACGACAAAACAGAGTGGGAACCTCTTGAGGCTTTCGGAAAGGGCCCCTTTCACTCTACTCTAATGTCTATTGTTCGTACTGCCTTTGAGGAGGTGCTGGGTCTACCGTATGTGAAGTGAGTCCCGTGACTTTCATATGTGTCCTTCGAAATTGACCATCAGTAATAAGGAACTTTAAAGGACCTCATCAGCCCCATGCGGGAGATTCAGAGTCGCTTCAACCTCCGTGAGTCGGACTCCAATTATCACATATTTTATCTCTGACAGCCAATGTGCGTTCTCAAGTGCGTCACGCACTCGCAGCAAGACTCAGCCTAAGGGTCGGGGAGGAAAGGGGAAGCCAGTGCCACAGGTAAAACGAAGTCCAAAGGCAAGGGGAAAGAACCTGAGGCAGGGCCTTCTAAACCTCACAACTGATCCTCACTTGCACTCTCCACCGTTGTACGAAATTTTGATTCATGAAAAGTATAGTATGTTGTCCATGATAGCCAATTGTGCCAATCAGATCGGACCCTCGGCGGCTCCTTCTGTTAGGTAATGATTGAAGCGTGAAGTGCTGGGAAAGAATTATAGAAAGGTGAGCTCGGCCTCCTCTCTTCTTGGGCGGCTTATAGCTTCACTCCGAAGCACAAAATCGCTTCGAAGGTTCGCCCCTGTCCCCTGAACTCCTTGTAAAGATATTAAAATATTAAGTTCTTGGACGCGCTGTTCTATCAGCTGTATCGCATAGCTCACTGTGCACTTAGACTAAAGAAATCACAGCCCGAGTTCGCCCCACTCTTGTATCTCTAGAGCTACTAAGTTTTCATGATTACCCCTCAAAGGTCATTTACTTGTGACTTACGGGCATCAGCAGTGCCGCATTCTCTGTGAGAAGTGTTTAAGTATAAATTACATTGCCCTATGGTTCTATACCAAAAAACCCTAATAACGGATCTGGAAGTGTTGTAAACCTCGGGACATATGTACAGGAGGTACCACGGAATTCTTACCCTAGATTACCGACTATGCCTGATAGAATGCTTTCTAGGCTGCTTAAACCATGTCGCGTATTTGGCCGCTAAATCGTAGCTGTGTGGCGTTATCTCCCCCATTTCCAACACGACATCGGGGCGAGGCGAGGCAAAGTGTGAGCCTGCATGCGTATCTGAACCCCATATGATCCGACTGTAAGAAGTGTCAGTGATGCTTTCTTATTTGAAAGAGAATAGATAAATACTTCTCTCACTTGCAGCTTGAATTCCATCACATACAAAACAAACGATTGGTTCGCCCGCCACTAATGTGACCATTGACTCGAGGTTCTCAGCTGCGATGAATTATGTACTACATCAACATTGAAAATAAAAGACGACTCTGAGAAGGCACAAAAGAGAGATCACAGCGAGACGAGAGATTCAATTGACACTTTGTTACCCTTATCTTCTTCTTCTCCAGCTTCATCATCGTCCTTACCCAAGTCAACCTCCTCCTCCTCCTCCTCCTCCTCATCATCATCATCATCATCATCATCATGGATATTGCCATCCTCGAATACATACGGATCCGACTTGTCGCAGTTTTCGCACGAATTCAAATACAACAGTGTGTCCTGGATACTCTGGCTCCGAAATCCTTCGTCGGCCCATCGCTTGCCAGGGACGAAGGTATGGGGCAAGTCGCCATCACGAAGAGCCAGCCATTTTGGTTGCTCGTTCGGCAGACCCGGGATTCGAGCGACCTTCTTGAATTCCGCGAGATGCGCCTGGAATTCAGGATCGAGGAAAAGTGTGGACCCGTAGTTCCTGGGCAGAAGCCAGGCGTACATGCATTTACGATCTCCAACCCAAACGGGATGAATTTCCATCGGCATGTTCCACTCGCGAATGAGCTTGAGGCCGTACTCCTTCACCAAGAAACATTCCATCTATATGAATACAGTAGTTTTTCTTCGGCCTAGGAAGGTCTGACTGTGCTGCTTTGAAGAAAAGCTTGGATTCGTTCATAACGAAGCCAGGGTAGTATTGAAACATGGTAGGACCCAAATCCCATTCTACTTATCAACGTGGTTAGTGGTCTTTCAGCGAACGACGAGGGATTTACTTACTTCTGGATGAAAGATGAAACGTTGCTGGTGCTGGTGAAATTTCAGTGAACGATTGGACACGTCGATTCGATATATTGAGGTCATTAACCATTACGATTTCAAACTCTGAAGTCCATTGTTCTACTGACGTTGACGCAACGCCACCACTACTGTAAGTATGTTTATTCGTGTTGGGCCATTGTCTTCAAATGATTGAACTAGAATATAAAGTGGCAGGTCAATGTGGGATGCCCCCAGGTACCCAAGCTCAAGCCATAATGTCGGTCATCCTTAACAACAACTTCAGTGATCCAGAGACTTTCTGGATGACTGTCTCCACCCTCCGCGCTGTGGCGATAGATCCAGAGTGTAATCATCGTCTAACTGAGTATGCCTAGTACTCCATTTGGACCACCATCTTCACGGATATAGCGGCGGGTATGCACACACGGGCACCATCCCAGGTTCACATCTTCTCCCCTGCTCCCCAGTTCTGTCTGTGGGCTCCGCGGACTCCGCGACCCGTGAGATTACAACCCGCAATAGAGCTCGATGAGCTCTCAGCGAGTCAATCCCCTCCCCCGTCTGCGGCAGCGAATGCACCCTTCCCTTCACCTCCAGCGCTGCCAAGCGAAGGGGAGTCAACTTTGCGGAAAACTGCGATGAGCCATCTGCAACAAGTACTCATTCCACCGAGGTTCCACAACCTCAGGACTGCTGTTTGCCGGATATATCCATGCTCGGAATTACCTCTACCTTCCTTGAGGGAGGAGTGCACGATTCTTTGCATGAGCGCAGGATCACCAAGTTCACCGTACCTATTATCTTGGAGGTCAAGCCTGAGCCAGGAACAGAGTTTGGACTAGACCTCAAGAGAGCCCAGGCCGAGGTGGTCGAGCAAGCCAAGTTCTTGTTTGCAGCATACGAGCAGAATGTAGTTATTGGCATAGCTGCTGTGGGTCTAGCTTTTCGTTATGCCATTTTGCGCTGCAATGCAGGTTTTGCATCTACCACCTCAGAACTACGGGACCCAGGCTATAACAATGCACCAGATAATTTAGAGACATCCCAAGATTGGTGTCCAATGTCGACTTTTGGGAAGGGCCATTTCCTCCAAACACTCAGGTCTATCGTCCGGACTGCCTTTGAAGAGGTACTGGCTCTACCATATGAAAGGCAAGTCCCTTTTACGAATTTGGTAAACATTCTTAGGCACTGATTCTCGATAATAAGCAAAATCACTAGACCCCCTTGGCTCATGAGGCACTTAGACCCGCAATCTGCTCCTCTGTGAGTCTTCAAGTCTGCTCCTATTATGTATCCTACTTAATGCTGATGGTGGATTGTGCATTCTCAAGTGCGTCTCGCACACGCAGCAAAGCCCAGCCTAAGATTAAGGGCGGAAAGGGGAAAACCAGTGTCACAGGTGAGATGAAGCCCAAAAGCAAGGGAAAGGCGTATTGAGAGTAATGAAGTACCTGAGGTGGGGCCTTCTAAGCTGCGAAAGTGATCTCCACTCTTTTCACCGTTGAATACGAAATTTTGACCTGTACAGTTGACAGCCAATATACCAGCAGTAGTCTGATTGGCCCCTCGAGACGTCCTTCTAGTATCTGATAATTCGAGTGCTGGGAAAGGATTGTCAAGACTTTCTTCGACGAAAAATCACTTCCCTCCCAATGAATGGTCATTGACGTGATTGATCTTCGTGACAGACACAAATACAATTAGCGCTGCCGTGGCAGCATGTTCTTTCTCTAACCTCGCACGTCCCCTTCCCGCTAACTATCGTGCAGGCCGTCGTTGTAGTGTACAGATAGCGGCAGCAGTGACTATGGGGTCAGACATGCGCTTTGTTACATCTCCTGCGCAGATCTGGTGAGTGTTTACCACTATTTTCGAGCCTAACTTTATCATCGAAGCGGTGTATACTGTGCTTTGCTATATGCCATGTCATGGTGGTTAGCGGGGCAACAAAGACAATTGCGCAGCTACTTATATCCTGGTCAACATCGCGTACATGCATCTAGATCTCTATTTCGTCAATGTGAAGATAGTAGTTTGTCTTTTGCCTTGGTAGGTCAGACTGTTCTGCCTCAAAGAGAGTACGGACTCTTCATTCATTACAAAGCCTGGGAAGCACTAGACTGTCCAAAGGGTCTGAGTGCCATATTATGTGACTGTATGAAAGTGTCAGCTCTATTTTTTGAAATGGAATCGAATATTTCTTTCTCACTTGCAGCTTGAAATCCATCACATACAAAACAAACGATTATGGCGTTCATTGTGCACTTTTAATGTCCGTGCAACGTTTGTGACTTAGCGCGCAAATAGTCACAAACTTCGCATGAGCGCAAATTTTTTTACAGCGCAACTCCTCCAAAACAACCTATAGAGGGTCTAGGATTTACCTAATAAATTAGGCCATAGTTTTTCATTGAAATGTGCACTCTAGAACGAGGAGGAACACTGGTACAAACGGTGTAGAGAATTACCGAGGTACCTGCCCACAAAAAGGGGCGTTCACACGGTCACTGACTCCAGTGTAATGACATTTCGATACATTCGCACGGTCAGACTACAACACCAATTCCTTCTATTTGAACCAGTCTTCCAACGGCGACGAGGAATTAGACCATTCACAAGTTTTAGAACAATCTGTAAAATAAATGTCTTAATAGTATTATAGTGTCCATTTGTGGTACAGATGGACCCCGGGACACTTTAGGTGGTTCAATACAATTCTCAGACACTTGTATATGGGGAGATTATACATCAATGCCCCTTTCTGTGGGTGGGTACCTCGGCAATCCCCTACACCATTTGAACCAGTGTTCCTCCTCGTTCTAGGGTGCACATTTCTATGAAAAGCTATGCTCTGATTTATTTACTTATTCCCGGACCGCTCTATAATGTACTCTAGAATAGTTGCGCTCCAAAAAAGTCAGTCAAAGTTTGTGACTATTTGCGCGGAGATTAAAAGTGCAGAACAAACGCCATAAACGTTCGCCGCTAATGAGACCATCGACTTGCGGCGATGAATTCCTTCTCTAGAGATAACTAGCGGGGACAGTTAGACACCTTAGCGCTCTCAATGATCATCCAAAAGGGCGCTGTAAGTAGAGGCGTAAACATCAGAGCCATGATAATTTTCTTGCCCAAGGAGGGTAATAACATGATTGACTGTAAAGAAATGTGAGGTCCGTCGATGCATTGTACAAGGTATAAAGATTCCAATAGACACGATCTAAGAGACCGCTACACAAGGAATTTAACTATTCCGGGGCCAGTTTGATTTTGACATCCTCTTCTTCATCCTCTTCTTCATCCTCTTCTTCATCGTCATCTTCCCGACCACTATAATCTTCTTCTCCACTGTCCGAGTTGACATCCTCTCCTTCGTCTTCATCTTCATCTTCTTAGTCATCACCTACCGCACCACCCTCCTCCCATACGTATGGATCCGACTTGTCACAGTTTGCGCACGAATTCAAGTACAACGGCGTGTCCTGGATACTTTGCCTCCGAAATCCTTCGTCGGCCCATCGCTTGCCAGGGACGAAGGTATGGGGCAAGTCGCCATCACGAAGAGCCAGCCATTTTGGTTGCTCGTTCGGCAGACCCGGGATTCGAGCGACCTTCTTGAATTCCGCGAGACGCGCCTGGAATTCGGGATCGAGGAAAAGTGTGGACCCGTAGTTCCTGGGCAGAAGCCAGGCGTACATGCATTTACGATCTCCAACCCAAACGGGATGAATTTCCATCGGCATGTTTCCACTCGCGAATGAGCTTGAGGCCGTACTCCTTCACCAAGAACATTCCATCTATATGAATACAGTAGTTTTTTCTTCGGCCTAGGAAGGTCTGACTGTGCTGCTTCGAAGAAAAGCTTGGATTCATTCATAACGAAACCAGGGTAGTATCGAACATTGTAGGTCCCGAATCCCATTCTACTTATCAACGTGGTTAGTGGTCTTTCAGCGAACGACGAGGGATTTACTTACTTCTGGATGAAAGATGAAACGTTGCTGGTGCCGGTGAAATTTCAGCGAACGATTGGACACGTCCGACGAGTCGATTCGATGTATTTTGCTGGGTCATTACCATTACGAACTCAGACTCCGAAGTCTATTGTTCTGTTCTGTTCTGCTAACGCGCCACCACTAGGCCATTTTCCTCAAATGACTGAGATCACATTATCGCAATCAGTGTCTCGCCCGCCCTATTGAACGTGGCTGTGGGAAAACGCGAACTTAGTTCTCGAATATCTGATCGCTCAATGTTTCAACTCGCAACTCGAGTCGCCTCAGGATCTTGGACACGTATGGAAAAGGTCACGATGGTGTCTATATAAAGATCTCTGCTCCTCGGTCGGGGCCGTATAGGTCACCCTTGCACAGCGCACTGTACACTTATATCGAAGCCTGACAATGCATCTCACTGCCATTGTCGGAGACTAGTCCCCCCATGTCGCAGAGGACGGCACAGAGCGCTTTAGGTCGGCCTTCGACCTGACGCTTCCGTATTTCTGAAGCTGGTAAGTTAATTGTATCCCTGGAAGTCCTCTATCCGCAACTTATTCGTGTCCCTCGTAGCAGCGTCGACGCCATCTTATAATTATTACTGGGCCAAAACACCTCCATAGAGAAAATACTAAAATTCAGGACGATGGATCGGAGGCACCACGAAATCTTACCCTGGATTGTAGATTATGACCGATACAATACTCTCTAGGTTCAAACCGTGGAATACCCAGGGAATGGCCACCTCAATTTCTCTATAGCTAAATCGTAGCTGCGGTGTTACGTTGATTGTAGCCACTGGCACATGTCCCCCATTTCCAACACGGCGTTCTGTAATGTATATTCTAGGATCCAATCGCAATTCTGTGGAAGGCCTACTCAACGGGCCAACTTTGTGGTGCACCCGCGCCATTGGCACATCGTCCAATAACTGGTGATGATCGTAATTCTATACGCCGCCACATGCGACTTATCATACCTAGGGTATATTTTTGGTCGTGGGTACGGAGCTCAGCACATCAAATATACCCGCATGGCGAGGTGGCGGTCAGCGATACCTAGCGCAATGCTGTCCGGGCTCACTGTCTTACTTGCAATCTCTTTCGCAATCTTAGGATACTTCGGGAAGACAGACTCCGTCCCTGCCCCCAAGAGGTACCCAATCATCGGAAACTGGAACTTACCAACCAGGGACCAAAGGGTTATATACAACAAACCTGCGAAGGAACGTATAGTACGTGCTCTCCTTCTCTCACTTCCATATGAATGACGAATCTTTGCTATGGTTAGACTTTGATATTATTTATCTCCGCCCATTTGGGACTTCAGTGATCGTATTGAACTCATTTGCGGTCGCCACTAATCTCTTATAACGCTGTTCCTACCTTTCCTCTGGTAGGTAAGCTCATACATTCCTTATACCATCCAGTATGACTCTACCTACACGCAGGCCAAAAGCCACAATGTTGACTAATTGGGCGATGATCCTTCTGCCATGTTCTGGATGGAATTCTTGCTAAAACACCCTCCGACGATCGCGTCACTCTTGACCATATTGCTGAATGCCAAACATAGACTTCCAACCCATGCTGTATTACAACTTTGTTGGCGACTAACACAAGCAGTGAGAGTCTTACACTTCCAGCACCACTACTCACGGGAACTCGTTCAACGCCTCTATGAGTCGCCATTTGAATTCCAGGCACACATCCGCCAGTAAGTCGTTCAATAAATATATGGATGTTGCGACTCAGTTCGTCATTTGTAGCACCATTGGCGCATCCGTCCTCACAAGCGTCTATGGTCTCGATGTCCAAAAGAAGGATGACTACTACATTACATTGGCCGACAACGCTCTGAAGTATCTCGACGTTTTCGTTCATCGGCGCTTTCATGGTGGACATCTTCCCCATTCTCAAAGTGTGCCCCGATGGATGCCGGGTGCTGGTTTCCAGACAATCGAGAGGGCCGCAAGACGGGATCCACACCCGTTGGTTGAAGTCCCGTATTCACAAACACGCAAATTGGTTGCGAGCCCATTTTGCCTGCTGCTGCTGCTGCTGCTGCTGCGGAACGAAAGCTCTCTATGGTATACAGGCAGAAGGACGCGCAGAATCAACTTTCGTCCATCGGGCTCTACGTCGCTGAGTGATACCGGGGGGAGGGCAGGGAGAAAGTGTTATAAAAGGGGCAGCAGCCATCGATTATATTGGTTTTGCGCATTCCACGTACTCGTATTGGGCATGCATTCTCACGCAATCATAGGTGCTAACGAAACCACCCAATTCCCTGTGACAATCTTCTTCGCCATCATGGCGCAAAATCCAGATGTGCAAGGGAAAGCGCAGGACGAGCTCGATCAATATCTTGATCGTCGTCTCCCGGATTTCGACGACCGGCCTCATCTGCGGTATATTACCGCGGTGATGCTGGAGACATTAAGGTACGTAAACATTGCTTATCGCTAAGACCGCGACGACATCGACTAAATGGTCGGTAAGGTGGGAGCCCATCGACCCGCTTGGTGAGCCTCATTGGAGCAATGAGTATTAAATAGATTCTGAAATAGCTTAGGTCTCGCACGCGGTCTTGTCTCCGACGACGAGTTCAGAGGGTATTACCTTCCCAAAGGCTCCATCGTGTTCTACATCGTTTGGTATTCCTTTCAGTGTCTCTTGGTGAATCACACAAGACTTACACATGCTAAGGCGATTCTCCGCGACGAAACAGTGTTCCCCGAACCCGGTAAATTAACCCATCGCGCTTTTTGAAGGATGGGGTGATTGACACTCAACTGAGAGACCGTGTTATGACCTCGTTGGGCTTCGAGAGAAGGTATACCCTATTCATTCCATGGATTATATCAACTTCGTATCTGGAAAATCTTAGGATCTGCCCGGGTCGATATTTCGCTATGGATACCTTTTGGTTAAGTATGGCGTCCATACTTTCCGGTCTTTACAATCGGAAAGCTGGTTGATGAAAGTGGGCGGAAAGTTGATATCGCCCTCAGATATAAGGCCGGTCTCAATCGGTACGCCTTAGGTCACTCTGTAAACAGTTTGTGTGTTCCATAACATACGTCTCACGCTAAGTAACCCCTTGGCCAAATGGGTCCGCCTTCATTCTTAGCTTCTTAGCTCCATTGTAGGTTTGTTCTCCTTGGGTATATCTCTGTCAAGTGTATGACAACATTACGCAGGTGGTTTCGACTGAAGCGTTCACATCAGCGAGGAAGCCCGCAATGCAAATATCGCCATTCCATGGGCCGTACTACGTGCCGCTGGATTTGGGATTGTGGGGTATCGCGTTTCTCAACTTGGAGTTGACGGTGCTCTGACATTGGCCTTCTAGATTGACCAGCCCATTGCCACAGTGAGTCGCTTCGTCCAACTTCTTCACGATGGCGGAGGGGCTTTATGTCTTGGTTGTAGATCTTCTACAACAGCTTTGGGAGGCATGGAACGCTGTCCTTGTGGTCCTTCATCACCCTCGTTCAGTAAGTCGAGGTTGCTGATCACCTTCCCAATTCCTCGCCGTCACATATGTCATGATGGGAACAAGTATCGTAAGCTTCAGGAATATCCCGAAGAAGCTAACCAACTGGCTTGTTGTAGCTCACCGCCGCTTCTCGTCAAATTTTTGCCTTCTCACGAGATGGTGCGTGTCAAAAATACCAGCATTATCGTGTTATGTCGTCAAATCTCTTTTTGAAACGGGTGTACTGCCCCTCGCGCGCTCCTGTATTGCATTGACAAACGTACCAATACACTTGTCAACTGCGTGTGGGCCTCTGCGTTTTTCCGCCGGACTATTGACATTGATATGTCTGGCCCCGCTGCAAGTGGGGCAATCTTTACCCTCGGTGTGGCTAGGCAAATACGTGAGTATTCTTCTGATGATCATGTCGGCAGGACTCGTTTACAAACCACAATACATACAATTTCGTAGGGAAAACCTGTCGCTGCCGTGGCAGTCACCTGGATGACGTTCGTGGCAATCGCTCTCTTGTTCCCCTCCTTCCCCGAGGCCGATACGCAAATAATGAACTACATCGTAGTTATTCTTGAAGGCGCACCGATGCTTTCACTGGCTTATATTACTACCCCATCTACGGGGGAGCCTACTGTTTCGCGGGACCAGCTGTCGAGGTATCGATGAGGCACGCACGACAGACCGCCCGGTAGTCGATCGAAAAAAGAACATGTGGCGCAGTAAGCGTTGATGCCAAAATATTCATTGTACATCCCTGCTGGTGCTTCATATGATGGCTGTGGTGGTGTGCCGTCGTTAATACTAGCGAGGCTGAGATGTGCGTACTGATCAATAATATAGTCGCAATATAAATATTTTGATGCTTAGCAACTCGTTGTCGAATGGTGCTGTGTGATGCATTGATGACCCGCTTTCTTCACCCTGCCGGTGACCGTATTGGGTCATTCTAGGCACAAGCCTTTGGATTTGAATTTGAAGACTCTGAGGGGACACCTGGAGGGCGCAGTACCGTTCTAGTCACTGCAACTGGATTTAGGCACCAGCTTCGCTGCGTCTGGTCACTTGACCCACCGTTTGGTATGGAAGTAAATGCTTTCTTTCTTAATTGGGCTATATTTGGGCATCCTTCCGCTCGCACCAGAAGCAAGGAAGATATTTCGGACGCTATACCCGTAAATTCCTTGCAGAAGATCGGGAACACGCGCTAGCTCAGTTATGTAGAGTACATAATAAGCGGAGGTCGCATTGTTGTGTGTCCCCCCCCGGATCGGAGTCCAACCCTTCGTTTTCGCTCTCTTCCTTTCGACATGGGGGCTGCACCTATAGTCGATTCCGCGCTTGCTCGTACAGCGGGCCATCTGTGAGTG
Organism: Pleurotus eryngii var. eryngii; assembly: GCA_029467805.1. Classification (NCBI taxonomy): domain Eukaryota; kingdom Fungi; phylum Basidiomycota; class Agaricomycetes; order Agaricales; family Pleurotaceae; genus Pleurotus; species Pleurotus eryngii. The sequence continues at coordinate 611,218 of SZVJ01000007.1, read as the reverse complement.
TATCAGAAGGGGGCCACGCCCTTGTGTACTAAATATCTCATCCCCAGGATGGCGGCTAAGATGTTCTCGCTGGCCTCCTGTGGTGCGTCCAGCCATGGCTTTCGACGCGTTTGATACGGTTGATCGATGGATATACAGTCATGCTCTTCTACGATATCTTTCTCACCTTCGGCGACGAGGTTGAGAAGGTATGGAGGAAGAAATTTACTCCAGTTACATTCCTTTGGTTCATGGTAAGCTTGTCCGCTATACACTCCGCTATGGTAACTTTGATAACCAAATTATCTACCTGCAGAATCGCTATCTATCACCTCTAGGTTATATCGTTATAATTGTATGTGAGTATCGTGCAAATCCTGTAAATCTCCTCATGCCGAACGATTTCTCAGCATTCCACGATCCTTGGCCGAAGTCGATATGCAACCGATATGTTCTATTCCCTGAAGCACTTAAGCTATGCACGTCCGTAGCTATAGGTAGTGAGTGCGTGCGAATCCTTTCTGTTACTTCCTCTTGAACGTCTCCATTCTCCAAGTCATTTTCATCCTGAGACTGTACGCAATATACTCCGGAAGCCGCATCATAGTAGTATGTGCGTGTCTTCTGCTCGCTGCCCAACTTGGGGTTAAAACGGTAAGACGTCATAGCTTTCACCGTCGCTAGTCTTTCCTTCGGTGTTCATCCTGGCCACATTTTCAGTGGGCATTCACCGACGGAACGAGCCTCAGTTTACCGCCTGGTCAGCCACATCCTGATTGTCTCGGCGTATCGTTCTGACAATCCATTAACTAGGCCTCACGGGTTGCATTTTAGTCGGGAAATCACCGCCGTAAGCATTCTTAACGTATCATGGCATGCCGGGCCACGTTCTCAAGGCGTCATCCAGCGGCGCAAGATTCGTTTATACTTGGATCGCAGAACTTGTTTTCGGTATGATGTTTCGTCTTTGCTTACCTTTCTCAACCCTTCATCGCTTACAAACGATGATAGATTCAGTTATTTTCTTCGCAACGCTGGGCCGTACATTTTACTTATACCATACAACCAAGCGGAATACTTCCACGCTCATTGAACTTATTATGAGAGATGGTGAGTTCCCATGTTCACCTTCTACGCCAACCATTTCTAATTTAGTAGGTATTATATACTTCGCCGTCATCTTCGTAGCGAATCTTGTCACCGTTCTTATCTTCCTGGTACGTCAATTCAACACAATGTCTTACTTACAGATCACTTCTTCTGAATACTCTTCGAACCCTAGTTTGCACCTGTAAGTATTTCCTGCCGTGGTCCTGCTACTTACTGACAGGAGCCTCTCCTAGCCGGATATCAAAGCTATAAACGCTAGCTTTAGTACTTTGTGAGTTGTTTCTAGAAGTTTTGGTGAGAGGCTAACGTTGCCGCGGCTATTGCAACTAGGATAACGAGCCTGATGGTCTCCCGACTTATGTTGAACCTGCGAGGTTTCCTCGAGTATGACCGGCGTGTGTCAGTCCTTCCTCCTTCGCGGTATGGATTCGAGATGAGGGCCTGCGCAAGAGGATCTTCCGCGATCTCAAAAGATCCGGTCTGACGGTTTCGCGCTCTTTCACTGTATATAAACAAAGTGTCTTGGACGATGTGGACGTAGACAGGGACCCAAGTAGTCGGCCAACAGACGCCCCAATACATAGATGGGGAACACTCGGCGTGTTTGTTACACAGATAGCGCATTACTGTAACCAAATTGATGATATCCACCAGGCCCACGTTAGGATGGTTGGCGCGGCTACATGGGGCTTACAAATATGACCGATGAATCTATCTATCCTCTCTGCTCCGGCCGGGGTTCTGTTCAATGCATGTCAATATATATACGGGAAACGAATGTAAGACGGTACCCACGACTCCATTGTACGCTTAAAATGAGATTATCGTAGCCCATACCATGGACCTTTTCCATAGCTTTCTGCGCGACAGCTCTGTCCTCGAAACTGACGAATGCGAAGCCCTTGCCAGCGCCCGTATCCCGATCACGACCGACATATACCCTCGCAACCCTACCGAAGTTGCCGAATAGATCGCGCAGGTCGTTCTCCTGGGTATCTTCAGAAACATTGGTGACACGGAGGGTCGGGAGGTCGTCGCGATTGGAACCAGTACCACGCATAGCTTCGCCCGCTCCCCGTCCTGCGCCACGCATTGACGGTGGTACGTATTTGCCGCCTGAAGTAGATGCACCGCCAGATGGCGCCGGTGGCGTGTTATTATCTGACGGTGGCAGATCATCGTCCATACCAGTGTCTGCAGAATGATGATAAATCAGGCGACATTACGCTTAGGACAGTGGTTCACATACCAGATGATTTAAGGCCGGAGAGGGTGTCCTTGTAAGGACATTTTGCGGTAAAATGATCGCCCGAGCACAGACGACAGACAACCTTTCCAGCACCGGCAGCCTTGAGTTGTGTCTTCATATTTTGTGATGGAGTCGGGTCGACCTCCGCATTCTGAATCGGCTCCGTTCATGAAACTCGTTAGCCATAAAAGGGCTTTCAGAACGCACCTTGTTTCCCGCACTGAGCTTCAACGTGAGTTCTTCTCCAACAGTCGTAGTTGCTCGATCAGGCCCCGGAGAGTGTCCCTTTTCCTGACCAAACTTGGGCCACTTCTTGCGCTCAGCGACATTGTGTTCGACGACCGACTTTTGTAGGGTGCGTTTTATCCGACGTGTAATCTGCCGACTGTCAGGATACTTCCTCATGCTCGGTTACGGCTCGACAACGCACCTTGACCTTCTTCCCTTTCTCATTTGTGACGTATTCTACCGTTGTCCTGACCCCATTCTCGTCCACGGAATCCTCAATGAGTTTGTTGGGTGCCTCTGCTCGCGCTCGCGCTCGGTAAACAAATTTCAGATCATCAATATTGGCACCAACCTAGCTCATCGATATCATCAGCCCAGGAAGTTTTCTGTATACTGTATGGCTCCAAGGTCAGACGCATTCCCTCGGGCTCAACAAGGGGGATATTTACGCTGTTGGTGCCATATTCGAGGGCGGTCGTATGTGTCAGATGACAAGAAATTTAGCAGATGCATTTTTAGCAACGAAGGGACCAGTGACTTAGCAAGTCTCACGGCTGAAGTCCTCTGAGTTATCATGATCAAGTAAGGACTTAGATTCGCTACTTCGCTTATCATATCTTCAAGTTAACGTTAACTAAGCACTGCGTCGTGCGTCTCGCTCATCACTTTTGGTGGTCGACAACCATGATCATCCCCATCACCCTCAGCACGTCTCCCGGCGCGAAGCTGCCCTCCGGTTTGGCCAGAATCTCACACGACGAGGTAGTCCTGATAGAACTTCAGGGAGCTCTAGAAGTCGAAACTACGAAGCCGCAAGAACGTGATGGAAAGGTCGTCGGACGTCTTACCATCGACGAAGTTACCGTGCGTCGTTTTCTTGCTCGTCACACGACTGGGTTGACATCTAAAAGGATTCTCATTAACCTCGACCGTATCACATCTATGGTTTCGCCGTTTGATGTGGGTTAGTCGAAGCCGAAGCTTATGATCGGGCATCATCTACTGGAGGGGAAGATAGCGACGTTACCCAAACCGCTAGCCGTGCTACACCGTGCCAATCCCCCTCACGGGACATCATCCGATGGTGCGGACTGTGATCAAAACCTAAATAGTGGTGCAATAGATGCAGGACAAATGGGGGCAGGGTTTGAGACCGACGCGGAGACAGCACGGACAGGCGACAATCAGTGGGAGATAATGGCTGTGGTGAAGAAGAAAATTTTGTTTTCGAATAGGCCCATGCCTATCGTCAAGCTGCGAGGCTAGGCGCACCTCGATGGTGGGAGATGCCGACGCGTAAGGTTATGCTTCGCAGAAACGCGTTTCTACATGAAATCACTTTGTGGCAACGTGTTTTGATTCGGGGTATTGATACAAGGACATGGTCAATAAATAATTTACATCGTGTACAGAACAAGAAAGGCGGAGAAGGCAACCATCAAACCGTTGTACATACGAGAGGCGAAAATGACACGGGCTGCGTCTTCGGATTATATACTTACACTTGGGAATCGGTCCACATGAACTATTTCTGTTTTCGGGGATCTCCAACACGTTCGTTATTTGTGGGAAGACGAAAGATGCTGATGTAAACTCACCTGTATTAAGGGTGAAAGCACCATGAGGCCGGAGAATGACAATTGCGGGGTAGGTGCGGGGTAGATGCGTGAATGAGTGAATCGTGTTAATTGCAGCAAGAAGTAGAGACGGTAAAAAAGAAGTTGGTGGCAAGATGCAAGCATCAAGAAGACAATGAGCAGCGAGTGTGAGTTGAGTGCGGGAGTAAAGTTAATTGAATCCGTCGAAGTGGCCTTTGAGAATACGCTCGCCCATGGGTGAAGGGGCTCGGCGCGGTCTCGAAGTAGTGTCAACACTAAGTGTGGCCGAACGACGTTGTCTTGAGTCCCTGGAGAAGGGAGCATCCTTCATGGTGGGACTGACAGCCGTGTTCGGCGGGGCATTAGATCCCTGATCATGGGTAGGCTTTAAGTGTTGTATATCAGAGACATAAACGCAACTCCATGGCGAGAAGGGTCATTTACCTGTTTGAATGTAGAGCTGCTGAGCGAAAGTCGCCTCAGCAGACCAGTTCCCCGTTCTTGCCTGGGGTCGGGAACAGCAGGGTTGGGCGACTGCGTGAACCTGCCCGCAACCGTAGCACTGGCTCGGCGGGCATGAGCCGCAGCTGGAACTTCCGCTTCCCCTTCTGAATATGTCATATAATTAGATTCATCAGTGAGGCGTGGGTCAGAGTTGATAAGTTTTGAGGAAAATGTGGGGCTGCATACCTTCGTAAACAGGCGGATTAACGCCGAACCTCTTGGCGAAGGGAAACGTCCCTAAGCCTGAACCCTTGGCGGTAGGAGATTGAGCGAGGAAGTAAGACAGGATGGGCGAGCCGCCAGGCGATGGAATCGAGACTCTCTGCGAGCTGCTCGAGCCAGACAGCGGGGTAGGCAACTCTGAGCTTGAACCCGACGAATTTGAGGAAACAGACGCTGAACGGCGGCGGAAAGGTGAAGTGATTGGAATGGGGTCAGATCGCTTTGAATTGGAGTCTTCGTGATTTTTATTTGGATTTTGGGAAGTCATTGCGAGAGGAGTAAGATATATGAGGAGTAAGAGGGAAAGAGGGAAGCAAGAGGTCGTCTGACTTGAAGGAGCCTTAAGTAGTCGTTGGTGGAGATGGTCAAGTCCGAAACAGGGTGGGTACACGTGCTATGTAAGGGTGTGCAGATATTATGTCATGTTGTACATCTTTGGCTATAGGGGCCCCTAAACTTCACCTGTCCTCCTCATGAGAAAATGCTGCCTCATGTAGATTCGGTACGCCGCAGGATCAGTCGTGTAAGCGCCTCTTGTGATTGCTTGCTTGGTTATAAGCAATCGATTATCGAATGTATGGTCAGTGGCGCTATGTGCTTCCCAAGCAAACGTCAGAAGGCTTACTTCGCTGATAAAAGCACGGCCGCCCCCCAGAACGGTACAAAAGGCACACAAGACGCTGCTGCTGCTTCATCCCAACTCCCACCATCTGAAGACCCCCCCTCTATTCCACTAGATCACTTTACTGTCAACGAACAACAACCTACAATGGCTCCCAAGATCGCGATCGTCACGTACTCCATGTACGGCCACATCAATACGAGTATGTCCACCGTCTGCCATGGCCTGTGCCCACCCAAGTTATAATCCCTTCCTAGTGGCCGACGCTATTTTGAAAGGCATCCAGGAAGCTGGTGGAAACGCTGACCGTTACCAGTTAGTTCCATCCTACCTACTTGCGGTCTTCAGCATGCTGAAAGTTCCATCAGAGTACCTGAGACACTGTCTCAAGAAATCTTGACCAAGATGTACGCCCCAGCGAAGGCGGATATTCCCGTCATTACCGCCGACGTCTTGGCTACATATGACGCTTTCATCTTTGGTATACCGACTCGTTATGGCAATTTCCCTGCGCAATGGAAGGTGATCAATTGATTGCCTACACCACATGATCCCCTGAGCACGCTGACAACGTTGCGTCAGGCTTTCTGGGATTCCACCGGCGGCCTCTGGGCCTCTGGGGCTCTGGCAGGCAAATATGCCAGCGTTTTCGTGTCGACCGCGGGTCAGGGTGGAGGACAAGAGTCTACCGCCATCGCGTCCTTATCAACGCTCACTCACCACGGTCCGTTCCTTACCCGCATATCCCAAACCCGGCTTACAAGTTGTTTCAGGTTTGATTTATGTCCCTTTGGGTTACGCTAAGGCTTTCAAGCAACTTTCTGATCTCTCAGAAGTGCGCGGTGGTAAGTCGTTGATCATCAACCTCTTCCCGTTCAAACTCAACATGGCGTCAGGCTCTCCCTGGGGTGCTGGAACTTTCGCCGGCGCAGACGGCTCTCGCAAGCCAAGTGCCCTCGAACTCGAGATCGCTACGCTGCAGGGCCAGTACTTCTACGGGGTCGTTTCTAAAGTCAAGTTCTAAAAGGCCAAAGTTTCCCAAGCAAGTCGGGCGGACCTCAGAACCATGTAGATTAGATATAGGCACACACATCCGAACGCCATAAGAAGAGATTGTACTCGCACGTTGATTGTTATCGGCCAACTTGATATCAGAAACCGTTCTCCTTGCGGCCCCCTATGTAATTAGGCGCCCTGTTTATTAGTGTACTTTAAATGGGCGCTTATTGCACCGAAGATTCTTCGACGAATGCGATCACCGCTGGTCGCATCATAGTGAGCCAAGGTTCCTACCTCTTTCGAAGATGGCTTCGAACGCAAGGCCTCGGTTTGAGCCTGCGCCTTGCGTCCCAGAGTTTGGCCCCCCGCCTCTGAAGTCAGGCGATACAATTTGGTTGCCTATTATTACCTGTCCCCCTGGCTTTCCCCTCGAAGTGGTTCGCCGAGTCTCATGGTTTTTCCGATGCCCGATGATTGACTACCTTCTTTAGTTCCACAACTCCATATCGCAAATGGTCCATCACCCAGAATACAATTCGACGCTCATTCTGCGATCAGAAACCGTTAGTGAGGCTACAACAGACTTCCACGCTAGAATCCCAGCTCTAGATGGTCATGTTGCTATTCACAGCATCAGGAGAAGACTTCTACCGAGAAGGCCTACTAGGGACGGCGAACTCGAACAACATTGTACATTGTACACTACTGGATTCCCTCTGGAGAACACGCACCTCCCGTCCGTGGTAGTGTTGACACCGATTATGGAGGAAGGTTCAACGGAACTTCCGTATTATCATCCACGTGTGGCCCATATTGCCTTTCGGTACATCAGCTCAGAAGAAAGTACACTGAGAATTGAGGTATTGCCGTTACCAGATACGCCGACCGACGTGACCTCGCGGCTTTATCGCACTTGCTTGGCATTGTTGGACGCGGTGCACCGGTATGGCTGGGGAGCCATGGTTAACTACCAGAAAAGAGTGATCCATGATAACCTGGTGCCCAGAGATCCCTATCAAGACCTCTATCTCAAAATGCGGGAACGCCACAAGCATCTTGTCGAAACGTGGAAAGAAGTGACCGATCCACTTAAGCATGTTTTCGAGGTACGGACCCGTATCCTGTGAACCGTTTACCTTTCTCAGTAAAGTGTAGGACATAGGGATTGCGACATACCTCATGTTGCTTTGGAAGGATTCCTATCCACGTATCCCTACGCCTACTCTAGAACATGGCGACCGTCCTTGGCTGAGCTGGCCTCGGCCTTCGGGTGGGTTCCTTGACCTAGGGTATGTTGCATCTGCCAAAGGCTAGTACGCGACGGGGTTACTAATCGCTTAACAGGTGTGGAAACGGTTTGCTCACCCACATACTGGTGTCTGAAGGCTATGAAGGCCATGGAATCGATGTTCGAGCTCGCACCTCGTGGTCACATTACCCAGAAAGTACCCGAAATCACTTGCACGTACACGCCATCGATCCGTTAAGGGAAGACAACACCCAGCCGTTCTTCTCCCCTGGTGCATTCCTAATAGGAAACCATGCCGATGAACTTACTCCTTGGGTCCCCCTGCTCTCTACACTTCATGCGGCCTCTGGATACATCTCGATTCCATGTTGCGCTTTCACATTCGACTCGCGGTTCCAGCGGTCTCAAGCTCTACCTTACGACATTTCACCGCTCCCGCCCAGCTCCATTGAGCATCTAAACCTTGGGGGTAGTGGTAATAATACGAGTTCTTATTCGCAATACAGGATCTGGCTCGCGTCTTTGAGTCTCCATTGCGGCTGGGAAATCGAATGCGACACATTGCGGATTCCTAGCACTCGTAATTGGGCGCTGATAGGTGCGGACCAATTTTTCCCGTCACATTTTCTGCTCGTCTAACTCTCGCCTTGATCTAGGCAGGCAAAGGTCGCAAAGTGGTGACGAAGCGTTAAGCAATGTTCAAACGATTCTAAACGTTGTCAGAGGGAGGGGAGCCTTCAAGACGAGGGAACCAGAAGGAAAAGGGGGAGACCATTAGTGGTATTACGATGTTTCAATCGCATCAACTTGATGTTCACGCAAGTCGACAACCTCACTGAGCCTTATTGAGCTGTCGGGCCGGTGGAGCGGATTCCACTCACGACCCTTTCCAACTTCCCAGGCCTCACTCATTCAGTCACAAAGTCGATAATGAACAGCTACCAATGCACTCGCTTCGCCGACTTACCGAATGACGTACTCCTCGAGATAGCATGGTTTCTTCGCCCTCAAGACCTATTAACCATGACCGCAGTACGCGACAATTATGTTCTAATATTATATTGTCTCGCATGCTTATCTATGCCCACCATATAGATTTCTCGCGCTTTGCGCAGCCTCTTCTTAGAGGATGTTGTCTGGCGTCAAGCCCGTTCTGAGTGGCCCTTGGACGTCCCTGTCGACCTGGTCCCAAACGACTTGGATGGTAGCGATCTCCGCAGATTACATATTAAGTCCGTCAAACTAGAATCCATGTGGGGGAGCAGCCGTTCGCCTTCCAAGGTCGGCGGGATCACAACTCCAGCCATCGTGCATAGTATACAGTTCCTCGGCTCTCAATGGCTCCTAACACTCGGCGATACGGAGATTCAGGTACTCGGCGGGATGATGACACTATGGTCGCTTGAGGATCTTCAGGACATTCATGTTGCCTGCTCGTTCAACATTGTGGCTCCTCATTGTTTTGGATTCGCTGCTACGTGGCGGAAAGGTACTAGTCAAATAGTGATTGCTGTGTATACATCTAACAAGTATGCCAACGACATAGTGATCTTAAAGCGTTAGCTGATGCTTTCCGTCTCTAGCTCGATGCAAGTTCACTCGATGTACCGCCATCAAGGCATCTGGCATTCCGACCATGTTCTTACACTCCATGGTATTCCAAATGCACTGAACAGTAGGAATCAGCTCAATTTACGCGTCTGCGACTATATGGTTACCTGGTGTACGAAGGCCAACGGCGCGGCGCATGTTTGGCTCATCAACTCGATTACAAAGCGATGCTTCTGCGCCAAACTTGGCCCTATAGTACGTACAGTACTCTGAGTCTACTTTGAAACCACAATCAAGTCACCATCTAGTTCACAGGAGCTGACGTACCCATTGCTTTGCTGTGCATCGAACTGGGTCGTCTCATAGTGGTGACGGGGAGCTGGATGGCGGAGGACACTGCCCCTGCGCAAGTTGTCCATGTTTCGAGGCTTCCTGCAGGCGTATTAGACGCAGATGGGCATGCACACACCCCATCTCTTCTTGGAAGCGTAGAAGCCGTGACGCCTGAGGGACTAGCCCTTGAGCTGATAGCATGCTACGAGTCCCCCCATTTCCAGTTTCAACCGCCCACCACCCCCACGCAAGCTGCTCGCCTCGACGTAGCCATAAACTCGTATCACGAATTAACCGTGGTTCAGCACAGCGACGAAGCCAACTCTTTGACGTTCAATCGTTTTCCTGTCGACATCGATTACGGCTTACGACCCACCGGGAACCCGGTATTCTTCGACACGACCGGGCACAACGAAATCAATGTCTTACTCTGTCGTTCTGGACAGCGAGGCTTCTACACTGCCCTCGTGGTATCGGATCCTAACACGGATCGCAGACTCGTACTCCGTAAATTCATCATTCCTAATCATACAGAAGTCGTGCCTCTCGGTGAACTTGTTCAGGCTGGTCATATTTTCCGCTGTGTGAGCTTTGATGATGCAACGGGGCGTTTCTGCGCCGCCACTTGGGGGTTTCATCCGTTTCACAACGGGATGGTTGTTTGTGATTTTGTAAATTAGTCAAAATGTAGCCTCGCAGCGAGAAAGCAGTAGATGTACAACACTATACAACCAATTCAACAGCAGCAGATGCCCGGTAAAAGACACAATTGTCTAGACCAGACTGTGTTTTCCTGAACCAGTGGAAGCCTTGAAAAACTGTGCCTCGTAAAAGAGTTTCGAGCAAGACGAGTCTTCTCCGATATTGTGACTGTTGCAAACTCTAGTCAGCCTGTTGGTCAGTCGCGACGGGACGCGGTACTCACACACTGCGAAGATGCGTAGTGATATTCGGTAGGGAGTAGTAGGTAGTCTCCGAAAGAGGGCACATCACACAGACCAGGTTGTTCAAGGGCTCCAAGCTAATCGCTACCGGCTCTCTAGGAGCTCGGGGAATATTCATAAGAACTAAGTCCTCGGCATCTCTTGGCTGAGGGATGCCATGCCTGTGGGGGTGGATCAGCCGAAAGAAAGCAACTACGGACATGAGTACGTACTCAGCGCTCAAATGTTCACATACGTTGGCCCTTGTCGTATAGTTTCGGAAGTGAGCTGCGCAGTGGTTGCAGCTCCAAACGTGATCGGAATTGATCGCTTCGGGGTCCTCTCGTTTGCGTATGTCTGCGGCGACAGAGACGTTGAGAATTGATATGTTCGGACTGCTGTGGCCCAATGGACTCCAGTATGACGAGTCGGTGAAATGTTCGACCTAGAAGTGAATGAATGGCGGGACGTGACGGGGAGAGTCGAAGGCCCACGTACATATTCGCGCCAAGTCAAGACCTCTCTACCCTTGAATCCGTCGTACGACTTCAGAGGACATCCATTGCAGACCAACCGAATATCCAGACGATCCATCTCCGAAGCCATGAGATGCATGGGGTCTCTCTCCATGAGTTCGGCAATTGCCCATAC